>VWZL01003629.1:129653-155304 GCA_013396915.1 Stercorarius parasiticus
TGATGAGGGGACTGGAACATCTCTCTTATGAAGAAAGGCTGAGGGATTTGGGTCTTTTTAGTCTGGAAAAAAGACAGCTGAGGGGGGACCTTATCAACGCTTATAAATACTTAAAGGGTGGGTGTCAGGAGGATGGGGCCAGGCTCTTCTCAGTGGTGCCCCGCCACAGGACAAGGGGTAATGGGCACAAGCTTGAGCATGGGAAGTTCCACCTAAACATGAGGAGGAACTTCTTTCCTTTGAGGGTGGCAGGGCCCTGGCACAGGCTGCCCAGAGAGGTGGTGGAGTCTCCCTCTCTGGAGACATTCCAAACCCACCTAGACGCGTTCCTGTGCAACCTGCTGTGGGTGACCCTGCTCTGGCAGGGGGTTGGACTGGATGATCTCCAACCCCTGCCATTCTGTGATTCTGTGATAAAAACACCACCATCTTTCCCCATGACATTAAAATGCCATCTAGAATCCCGTGTTTTCCCAGTGCCCATGTCTGTAAATACACTGTGTGATCTCAGAGCGAGTGCATCTAACTGAAAACAGGCTGCTCTGACCTGAGCAACCACCTCCTTATATTTGTGCTTTTGTCTTGGCATTTTCAGGGGAGTTACAATTAATTGAAATCCTTCATTAATTAAAATGTTTTGTGACAACGACAACAACAGCAACAGCAAAAATTGCTTTGAGAATAGCCTGTGTGAAGTGAAACTGGAGCCTGGTTGGTATGAATATGCATGGGACCCAAAGTATACTGTATTGGCATGTGTGCAGCCGGTCCACAAAGTAATTCATAGAGTCACAGAATGGTTTGGGTTAGAAGGGACCTTAAAGATCATCTTGTTCCAACCCCCTGGCCTGGGCAGGGACACCTCCCACCAGACCAGGTTGCTCCAAGCCCCGTCCAGCCTGGCCTTGAACACCTCCACGGATGGGGCAGCCACAGCTGCTCTGGGCAACCTGGGACAGGGGCTCACCACCCTCACAGCAAAGAATCACTTCCTCAGATCTCAGCTAAATCTCTCCTCTTCCAGTGTAAACCCGTTCCCCCTCATCCTATGGCCCCCCTCCCTGATCCAGAGTCCCCCTCTAGCTTTCCTGGAGCCCCTTTAGGGACTGGAAGGGGCTGGAAGGTCTCCCCGGAGCCTTCTCTTCTCCAGGCTGAACCCCCCCAACTCTCTCAGCCTGTCCTCACAGCAGAGGGGCTCCAGCCCTCCCAGCATCTCCGGGGCCTCCTCTGGCCCCGCTCCAACAGCTCCGTGTCCTTCTGCTGTTGGTGCCCCAGCGCTGGAGGCACCACTGCAGGGGGGTCTCACAGAGCGGAGCAGAGCCACACTCCACAGTAGTATGTAATGCGAAAGCTCAGTGAATCAGATTCATTTCCTCCAAGCCTCAAAGGTAGCAAAGGGTCATGCTGAATATTTCCTGAGAACATAAGTGGCCATGACAAACAGTCCTTCCAACCCAGAGAGGCACCAACCTGTTCTTCCAAATGCTGCAGGGATCACAGACATTTTATTGCTTCTGATCCTTCATGCTTCTTTGTTTATAACACAGTGGTGTGTCGGGCATCCTACTCTCTCTCTTCCTTAGCTCAGCTTTGCAAAGAGCTCTGCTTTTCCGTGAGACAAAAGGGCCAGTCCCTGAGGGCTACAAAGCCCCTCTGCAGGAGGCACTGAGTGTGAAGATGTGAGCATGAACCTTGAGCATGCTGAAAGGGGACGTGTTTTGGGAAGTGAGGACTAGTGGCGAGGCTGCGGAGGAGGGAGGGGATGGGAGACCTTCTGGGTTTGACCCCCGGCTTGGCCAACACGCTGCCAGATGCACAGCCCAGGCCCTCAACCTCTTCCCACCTCAGTTTCCCCACCTGTAAAATGGAGCAATGATATTGGTCTCACCTTGTGAAGTGCTTTGAGATTCGCTAATAAAAATACTCTGGACAGGTATTATTGTCATCTATCCACCTAGTCTTGCCGCATCAAAGCAAAACCCTCATGAAACAAAATATCCCACCATTGGGTATGGGGTAATCCCACTGGATTGTGGGGAATACCACCACTGGATGTAAGTGAGGAGAGAATCCGGCTCCAAATTGCCTTAGCAAACATGTCTGTCTCACTGTCCAGAATGCAGGGCTCTCCCATAGACAGATCGTATAGTGCCTTTACAATCTCAAGCAACGATTTGCCTGTATTTAGGCACAGGACACAAAAAACCCCAGTCCCACAAACACAAGTGCCTCATTCTAGTCCCTGAGCAGTCCTGGTGGCTTAAATGGGTCTGTACGTGTGAGTAGAAGCATGCAGAGCCAAGATGCTTGGCATATTAAGGGAAATATGCCTAGAATACTATGCATAATATATTAAATATTAATCAGTATAATATTTATATAACATTAGGGCATATTTAGGCCTAACAACTGGTTATAGGACAGAGAAACTGACTAACACACAGAAATATTAATTAAAATCACAGTCTTTATTCACTCGTCGGTTTTCTTTCCCATTCTGTTCCTCTGCTTTTTTGATTAGAAAATAATCATCACATTACACAATATTTTCCTCATTAAACTACAAAAGTAACAAAGATCCCTTGCTTCTTTGGCCAATTAGTGCCTGTGTACAATCATGAGGAATACAAATCAAAGTGTGTTCCCGCTCTGACCTAATAAGCCATCTATGCAAAATCTGAGCTCCGCAGATTTCTGTTACTACAGCACCTCTTTTTTCTTTCCCCCAAAGCAATGAGCACTGAGCATTATTCCCTCTCTTAGGAAACTATGAAATGAAGCAGCATGGGCTGGGGGCTGCCAGCCACCTCCAGCTTTGGCAGCGCTCCGACGCGGCTTTACTTTAATTAACAAGCCCTAAATGAATGCTTCTGCACCCCGCTTGGGTGTGGGGCTGGCAGGGAGGGAGGCTCCCAGGCCACGGAGGAGGAAGAAGGAGCTCTGGGAGGTTGGAACAGATCCGCATTTTCCTCAGGGCACATCCAGCAAACAGGGCCCTTTGTTCCCGGGGGCTGGTACCCGCTTCTCACCACAAACGGATCCCTTCCCAGCCTCTCCTCTTCTTCTCCTCCAAGAAAAAGGCCATTTTCAGGATTTGTACTTCTACATCCACCCCCGCCCCAAATCCGTGTAAGTTATTCTCACTCAAACCAATTTTGCTCTCCCACTGAGTGCCGACGCCTTGCAAGTTACACTGTGCCGTGCTACTCACACCCACCCAACACCCATTTTCTGACCAATTTCCTTCTGATATGCCTCTGAACCATCTTCAGATTCACTTCGGAATTTGGCCTAAATTGGAGACAAAGCAGCACGTAACTGATCTCTGCCAGAAGGTGGATCTGATCTTTTTTGTTGTTTTTCAGGGAAAAGGGAGGAGGAGGCGCTAAGAAGGGGGCTGTGAGCCCAGAGTCTCAGCTCCTGTTCTCTAGTTCCCCAGCTATGTTACAGACGGCAATTAATCAGTGTCTGTTCATCGGTGTGATTCTATTTATTGAAACTGGTTAATAAGCCCAGAATTAGTTTTTCCTTGTCAAAAAAATGTTCCGGTGGAGAATGTTTTCAGAGAGGCTTTAGTATGTCTACTTGCCTACGGGTAATTAGGTTTAATATTTGCCCAGTGGTTTTGGAAACCCAGGCGACAGGTGCCCCGACGTGTGCCTGCTCTTCACGGGCCCCACGTTAGTGCATCGCCTGCTGCAGGTCCGCCCGTGTCCTCCTGCGGGATCCTCCTGCCCCTCTTTTGGTAATATTTCAGTTTCTTGGCCAATTTTGCCAAATGTGGTAGAGGCCTCGAAGGCGCTGAGCTCCTAGAAGTGTTATGAAAATTCAAGGCAGGGTAAGGGAGAGAAAGCCTCCCTGTTCCCTCACCCCGGGACAGGCAGGTACCCCTGCGGAACCAGGGCAGTGCTCGCTCCTGAGACGAAACTCCCTGAAGCTGGAACTCACCGTTTCCACTGCTCAAGGCATTATTTGATTAATCTGGAGCTTTAAAAGGAGAGGGGAGCATCAGCCAGAATATACGCCTCTCTGCAGCGGGGACCGTCTTCCCAGGCTGGATGTACAGTTTCTAGCACCAAGGGATCTCGCATGTGCTCCAGCCAAACCCTGAGTTAATCACAGTAATAGAGCCGTCCCGCTCCCTTACCAACTTCTACGGGACGCTCCTCCATGGAGGAGAGACTCCCTCCATCCCTATGAACATCCCTAATCTAATTACTGCTAATCAGAAGTGTGAAGAAAAGCATTTTCTCCGGGTCTCAGGTGCGCAGCAGGCGGGGCAGCCAACTTGTCGAGTACAGACATCCCTTTGTTTAAGCGAGCGGGGAGAGGGATGCACACACACTGCAAATCCCGCAGCGTGCCCAAACATCTGAAACCCCCATTAAATGCCAGGATTCAGTCTGGAAGCTGTGTAATCTCTTTGAATTTTCTAGGGTGGGCTATGGGAAATTTAGTGATGGTGAAGGGGAGGAATTTGCCTATTTCTGCCATGATTCACCTCACTGCACCTGCAGCTCGGGGCTGACACAACGTGTTCACCTACTGAACCCATCAAACCACCTCTTGCCACGTGCTCCCATCCTCCGGCCCAAATTAGCAGTGGCTCCGCTGCTCCAGGTGGAACAACTGTCACTGTTGTGTTTCACTTGGCCTCCTGCTGCTGCTTTGTTTTATTTTGTGTCCCGCTGCCTGTCCGGGAAGAAGCACAAACCCGATTCTGAGGTTCAAATGAGGGATTTCACTTTTGAAGCACAACAGCCCATCACCAAATGGTTAGTGACCTTTTTTGATGGGTATCCTGGAAAGCTGAGTTATTTCTCTCAAAGACACATCTCCAGGGTTTTTTCTGGCCTGCTTGAGCCAGCACGTATCCATTGCTGTCCCCAGGCTGCCCAGGTAGTGCGGGCACCGAGGGTGTGATGTCCCCTGCCTGCCCTGCGCTGGCAAACCACCGTGCCCTCCAAGCAAATCCCCCGTTCCAAGGCACCGCTGAGGCAAGTCATTCCACTGACGGAAACCTTGGCCTCCGAAAAGCAAACCTCTCACACGCACGCCCTGCTTTGCATTAAGGGGATGCACTGCCAGGGGTATTTGCTGCGCTGATCGATGCCTCAAGAAAAAAAATAATACATCTTTGTCTAGGTATGCAGAAACACACATCATCTGCGAAGCCAGAGTGCGACAGAACAAGTCTATCTGATGCGGAGGAAATTTCGTTAGCCTGACACAATCTCAGCATAGCTAAGCAGGGCAAAACAACGTGTATTTGTGCTCAAATCCTGATGATGTTTATTTACTAGGACAAATATAGCTGAGGGTAGCAACTTATCAACGCTTGCTTTATTTCAAGAGCAAATTGCTACCATGGAACCAGACATTTGATGTTTCCCTGCTATTGCCCAACAAAGAAAGCTCGCTTTACTAACTCAGCTAATGACCTGCAAAGTCGCCTCACGTGGATTATAAAAATAAAAAGGACAAAAGGTTCAGGATGAAAAATAACAATTTCTCTTGCTTGCTTTTGTGATCAAACAGCGGGCAATTCGCAGCAGAAAACTCTTGCTTTGAAATAGAAAAATAATAGTAACAGTGAAAATAAATGACAAGGTCTTGGTTCTATTGAGCTTTACTGAGCCTGAAAACCCACAAGTTTTGCTGCTGGAGAGTGTATGAGGATTCATTCAGAAGTCGATAATCAGCAGAGAGGGATTAGTGCCTTCCAATAACCGCTCTAACTACAAAGACAGTAAAAGGCTCAAGCAACATCCATTATCTTATCCCTTTATTCTGGCTCATGGCCCTGAGTTTCACAAGTACCATGTGTACTATTATGGCAACGAAGCAAATTTGATCAGAGCAATGCCAACAAATAATCCAACGGCACCTTTGGATAAAATCTTCCTTGATCCTTTGTGAATTTGCTGAGCTGCTGGACCCCAACCCAGCTTTCCCACAGCGTGGAACACGCTCTGCCTTGCGGAGCCTGACCACATCTCCACGTCTGGAGCTGCCTCCTGCGCAGTGGCACACTTCTGTCCATGGGACAGCCTCCCCTTCCCATTCCTCGCCAACGATGCGTGCTGGCAGCCCAGAAGGCCAATTGCATCCCGGGCTGCATCAAAAGAAGCGTGGCCTGCAGATCCAGATAGGTGATTCTGCTCCTCTGCTCTGCTCTGATGAGACCCAACCTGGAGTACTGTGTCCAGCTTTGAAGTCCTCAGCACAAGAAGGACACGGAGCTGTTGGAGCAGGTCCAGAGGAGGCCCCGGAGATGCTGGGAGGGCTGGATCCCCTCTGCTGTGAGGACAGGCTGAGAGAGTTGGGGGGGTTCAGTCTGGAGAAGAGAAGGCTCCGGGGAGACCTCATAGCGGTCTTCCAGTACCTGAAGGGGGCTACAGGAAATACAGGAAAGCGGGGGAGGGGCTGTTTACAAGGGCATGTAGTGATAGGACGAGGGGCAATGGTTTTAAACTAGAGCAGGGTACGTTTAGATTAGACATTAGGAAGAAGTTCTTTACAATGAGAGTGGTGAGACACTGGCCCAGGTTGCCCAGAGAGGTGGTGGAGGCCCCACCCCTGGAGACATTCAAGGCCAGACTGGATGAGGCTCTGAGCAACCTGATCTAGTTGAAGATGTTCCTGCTTACTGCAGGGGGGTTGAACTAGATGGCCTTTAGAGGTCCCTTCCAACCCAACACATTCTATGATCCTATGATTCTATGATTCCTGGGATGGCCGAAGGAGCCCTCCGCACCCCAGCGAGGCTGGACAGACCAAGGATGCTTTCAGTCTATTCTGTGCAGGTGTTGAAAAAACAGACTACTCTCCTCCCCCAGCTGCGATAACAGCCCTGTTTTCCCATGTTTTGCAGTTCCCACAGATAGATTTACCTAAAAGATTCATAACATAGGAAATCAACTGGAAATGGAAAGTTCAATATCAGATGAAATTGGTTTGGGTATCCATGAGACAGCATATTTATCTACCAGCTCCCTGAGACGTCAAGCATTGAATCGGTTATCTTAGCACAAATCTACAGATCCTAAGTTCTCTCATTTTGGGGTTTGATGTCACGCTTCCATCCTGGTCAGCAGACAGCGTTTTACTGCTATTCCTTATAGCCAGATGACAAAATACTCTGCCCCTTCTGCTTTCCTGTTGTCATGTTTCTGGGATAAAAAAAGGTTAGTAAAAGCAATCTGCATGCTTATATATTCTCCCCTCCATGCAAAAATTGATAGCAGAACCTCTTAGCTGAAGAACTCAGAACACTTGGTGAACTGGCTGGTGAGTCAGCTGGCCCTCTGCATCTTTAACTTAGCAGCCACCCTAACAAGATAGCGACCTGAATTTCGTCTTGAGCATGAGAATGCACATGTCAAACCCTACGCTGAAGTGTGGTGCCGGCTTGTGGAGCACGTTCAGTCCCAAGGGCTGATCCACAGACTGCCCGCACCTGCAGCCTCGCAGCAATGAGATGAACAAGCACAGGGAAGGGCAGGCGGCTGTGTGTGTAGGGTCGCTGGACAACTCTTGTAGCCAGGTTTCCATTTATTTGACAAAAGCAGTTTTTTCTTCCCTTTTTGGGTTTGTGTCTTGGAGGAACTGCCCTGTAAGGCACTGGTCCAGAGCAGAGTCTGAGACTGATGTCTCTTCATTCACCTCTAGGTTTCTACTTCCAAACTGAAGACTTTTCTGGGGCGATCAAGCCCCTGAAAAATGCTTCCCTTGGGCCATGTTGGGATGATTGTATGAAGAATCTGTCACACAAGGCTAGGTTAATGCTTCCCTGACACCAGAGAGAAAAACTCCTCCTGGTTTCTACACCTGTCCTGCCACCAGTTCAGTGCTTAACACCAAAACCGAAAGCCTGATTTTTCTCAACATTTAAGTGAATTCAGCGTAGACTGGTCTCAGCTCCAAAGTGTTCCCGGAGTTTATCCTATGTTCATATGGTGTCTCTCGGGGGGGGGGGACCATGTGTCAAGGCTCCAGGAAGACGGGAGGCTACTAACCGGCTGGCTTCCATTTCAACGCAAATGTGTCATGGGGTTTGTGACAAGGGGTTATGCGATGAAGAAGAGGCCACGGTGCTTTGCCACAGCTTTGGTGTAAACCGGCAAGCAGCAGCCCTTTTTGCGTGGGTGTAGTGCAATCTTGAAACCAGCTTACGCCTCCTACCAGAGCAGTACAGGCCATTCACATCGACTGGAGAAACCCACTGAACTAAGGCAACCCGCAGCAGGACAGATGGTGTCTCTAGATGAGAGGTTTGTTGTGTATCTCAGGGAAGGGGCCTTATGGAGAGCCCTAAGCTTGAAAAATGCAAGTCCCTCTGTTTCTGTCCCCACAGTTTTATGTTAGAAAAGGCAGAGGGATTGGGGAAAGACAAGGATCCACCCTAAACACCACCAAAGAGATGCAGACTAAAAGAAAAGATAAGCCCAACAAAGGCGCTTGCTGAAAAGCCAACTATATCAACAAACCCCAGCTACTACAGCTTGGTGACTACACTGCCCAGTGATTCCTGTTCGATAAAGGGCCGATTCTCCTCCCTTTTGGAAAACAATGTGTTCCACACACTGAAATAAATAACAGCCCCTCGCCAAGCCCCCGGCAGTGTCAGGGGATGTCAGGCTCTGCCCGGCGGATAACAAAGGCGTCAGCGTGCAGCCGATCTCCTTCTGCCATCTCAAGCTGCCCTCACTGCGCTGAATGAAATTTCTTCTCCTAATGGAAATGAAGAAAACCTCCAGTGCAGATAATCCTCCATTACAACGGTAGTACATTCAGGACAGAGGCCAAGCAGTGTGAAGAATAAGCCAAATCTCTTTTACTTAAAGCCTGGCCTGAATGTGATAATGTAATGACTTCGGTCTGGACGTTTCAAATACCATTCATTGGGATTGATGGAGCATATAGATGATATCAACTAAAATAATTAAGAACGAGGAACTGAACAGATAGCATCGGCCAACTTCTCCTTCCCAACAAAGCTCGTGGTCTAGAAGACCACTTGGTCCAAACACAAGATTGTCGAACCCAGCCAGCACCTTTCACTTCTGTTGCCCTTTGCCTTCCGTACAAGGATGAACAACATCCCGCTTAAACACAGGGTGAAGACCCAGGCACCCTCTTCACAAAGGCAAAGCTCCCAATTATTCTTTGTCGAACCTCTTTCTGGCCGCTACTGACAACACTTTGTATTCAGAACCTGAACTCCTCGGGAAGATTCACATTCATTTCGCTGGGTTCTGGAACAAGCCTATATACTGTGAGTTTCTTCTAACAGTGTAGGTTTCCAAAAGCATGGTAGCCCTGGCTGTTGTGTAGCTTCCTAGGATCTGTCATAGCTAACTATTATTTCTGTTTTACAGAAATAAAGCACAGCTCAAACCCTACAAGCAAGCTTAAAATGACTTTCAATTACTATTAGCAGGCTTTTAAATGGGACTGTGGTGACACCCCAAAAGAAGCAGAATACTTATGGGAGAAATTAAGCTATTGGAATGACTGGTTGTATTGAACGTGCTCCACACACAGCTGGCAAAGAGCAAAATAAGACTGCAATAAATTGATGACAACCACTTTCTGGAGGAATGACAGTTTATCTTAAGAGAAAAGAGCCCATTCAGCTTCTCTGCTACAAGAGCTCATGACTCCGAGCATTTGCACACCTCTCCCACAAAACAGTAAACCGGTAGCAACCAGAACAACCACACCAGATCACCTTCTATACCCCCTACCAGTGTAGCTGAGGGCAGAAGGTAAAATGAGTGCAAAATGCCACCATTCTGATTTTAATATATCCACTTAGCATCATTTTGATGGCTACAGAGGGTGGAAAGCAACAGGGGATTACATTCATCGTCCACGTCAAGTCTTCCAATTGGCAAATAAACTCAGTCCTTTAGGAAAAAAAAAATTCTCCTACATTGGACAAGCTTTGGAACAGTTACAAGCCAAGATCTACTGTTCTGGTTGAATTTGTTACAAGCTCTAGGCATATCATAAAAGAAGATCCTTATTTTAATGGTTTTGTCTTCCTGGTCATCTAATTTAGCTCCTTCCAGGGTGGTCATTTATTTTCTTCACTGTTGCCACCTTCGTTTGCTAGATTTAGAGATGAAATCAAGACTCGTCAGCAGCCTTGAGCAGAGCATCAGTGCTAGTTTGAATTTCCCTTGTCTTCTGTTTAACTGAATTTTCATTTGTATCTCCTCAGCTGTTTCCCCTCCAAGGCCTTTCCCCCTCTTGCCCCCCTTTTCTCCACTCATCCATGTAGATCATACAAGCGTTTCTGGCAAGCACCAGCTGCAGACACAGCGAGTTCCTGGGCATCTTCTACTTTTAGAAAACCTCCGCGAGGGCAAATAACACCCATGCTTGTTCTGTGAAGCTTGAAGCCTGCTTTTCAGAAAGACCAGTCTCTTTATTAACTCTGCTGCTCTCTCTGAAACACGTGTAAGACATGGAGCACTGCAGAGCTATGCCTCTGTCACCGCAGAGGACGAAAAGCCATGTGTGGGTTTACAGCCGCTGTTTCGCTGGGTCAGCCTAGCCAGCCAGCGCTTTTGAAATTGCATTCAAAAGGATCTACTTCTAGATTTCTCCTCCATCTTCCCCAAAAGCTGCCTTGAGCTCCTGGCAGGCCAGCGCTCAAAGTGCAGTCTGGCCACCACCTCTCTACTTAAGATTTGTTTGCCATCAGCGTCATCTTTCTTTCAGCTTTGAGTTTGCTTTCTTTGGCACAGCCTATTACAAATTCACGAAGAGGGATCTGAGATGTAACCACCGAAACCTTCCACCTTCAACTGGTATTTCTTCCTCCAACTGCTTCCTTCCATTGTGGGGACTGAACAATTCCTGTCTGTGGTTGAGCACAGCCTCTCTCGCACTGGAAATCTTCAGGACGGGAAATGGAAAGCCCCACCAACTTCTCGATCCAAACTTTGCTAAAAAGGCTAGGAAAGATATAGTTTAGCCCAGAGATTCACCAGTTCATATTTCTACTCCAACAGCTGACATTGTTAAGAGCTGTCCTGCGCTCAGAAGTGATTAGGAGAAGTGAGACGAAATTTCAGACAAAATTTTCACGCTATTGGAGAAAGTTCTTTAATGCAAAATCAATCTGCAGTTAGGAGTGATGTACAATTGTGAAAATCTTGGTGCCCTTAAGTCATTTACAAGTAAATCACACAAAACGCTGAGGAATATGTAATCAAGAAGAGTTCTGCGTTAGGATGGAGCTGGACAAAATGACCCTTCCATGATCTGCTCCATCACTGACTAGCACAATTTCTGCTTGTAATTCATTATTCTGAAGCTGTTTATGTTTTGTTCATGACAAGGGCAACTTCCATCAATCAGTTCTTGAACCTGGAATTCCTGGCTCTTTATCCAAATAGCGTTCAGAGGAAACCGAGATTCTCATTTGCATATTCACCTTTCTTGCTCTTATACACGGCACTTGATCCATCGCTGAAAAGCTGACATTGTCTTTGACAGTGATGCTCTGTCAATCTGACATAACCTGAGAGACACCCAGGGTATGTTTTGCTGCTAAGTGAAAGACTACAGCACTTCAGTCATTAATAATTAAGCATGACTTTGCTATTGGATATAAGATCTGCTGCTGTTCCTATGTACGTTTGCATTTATTTTTACGCTGCTGTTGGATATATACTGCATGAACTTTGGGCAAATGGTCCAGTGTCTCTCCGCTTACAGTCAGGACCACTACGCATGATAACTTACATAAAGGAGGTCTCCTAGGAGAGAATAAATCAGATTAGAGAAGGCTTGCTTGTAACTGAAGCTGATTTGAATCAGTTTCTCTCCTTTTCCTCTGTGCATTAGTGTTGGTCATGGAAGGATGTATTTTAAGAAGGGCAAAGCACAGGGTATTATTTTGTCTTTTAGCCTGCAGAGTTTCGGGTCCTGCTTCTGCAACCTCATTTAGGAAATTAGTCTTCGAGACTGACCATGAAAAGGGGGCTTGCTAGGATCTCTTTTCTTGTTGGCATTCTCTTATTGTCACATCCTACCACACCCATCTAACACTGCGAACAGGGGGATGCCATTTCTCCTGCCAGCCTTTGCCCTTCTTAACAGCTCTGACAGCTCAGATCCACCATTTCTTGGCACTTGCTTTGAGCAAGGTTCACACAAAGGTGTCAGTGTCCACTCTGTGCACTGTTGTATCAAGCTGTTGTCAGTCTTCTGGATGACTGCTTAGGAAATAACCTCGGTTTGTTACACAGAGCCTGAACTTGAGCATGATTCCTCATTTGACTCCTGCTTTTAAAGATCAAGCTCTGTCTCTTTCTGCCTCTAGTCTGCATTTCCCTGGCTGCACTAAGTTCTTGTCTTGACTGGTGGTGCCAAACCTCTGCCAGGCTGGCCATTTCTCTCCTGCTTCTTTCTGAGTGATGTTAGAAGTCAGCAAAATAAGTATTTGGGGCCTTAATTGCCGTTCTCTCAGGGGACAAGGCAGGAACTCAGCTGAAGCCTGAAGGTCACTGGTGCAAAAGGCAACGGTGCTGGTGGTTCAAATTCAGAAGCAAGTGGGGCTTCAGAAAACAGTAAACTGTCTGTTGTGTTTTTTTGTTATTTCCTAAGTTATTTAACACAAAGCATCTTCTTCTTGGGAAAAAGGCTTATTGTGTGAAAGCTTCATTTAAGGAAAAGAGGAAACGCAAGACTTATGGTGGAAAGGGAGATGGGGCAGGTTCCTTCTAGAGCTTTTGTGAGGCTACGAATGTGACAAATATCTTTCACAAGAAGGACCTTCTAGCCTGCTTTACTTACACAAAAAGAGCACAAAAGGTGCCTTACTGAAGGTGTGAACTGGTGAGCCCTTGTGAGGCAAGGGGAGCGCTGGAATAGCTCAGCGCCTGAATGGGATCCGGGTGAAGATGGTGATTCTGTATGCAGTGTTCTTCCTGTTAAAGGGCAGCAGAGACCTGTGCAAACCACCTCAGGCACCACCGCTAGGCTAACCACAGCAATACCAGGCTTTTAATGCAGGCGTCAACATTTGCTCCTGATACAATGGAATCTGAAAATATTGTTCGCCACTTATGCAATCAGGATTCTGACGCGTTTTGGCAACCCAAGTGGAGGAAAGTTACCTTACAAATGACAAAGACTGTGTCTAACGCGGAGGGGAAATAAGAGAGAACTCTCCAAAGCCCAGCACAACTAAAGCTTGTTACAAAACCAGAGAGATCATTCTAGTGTGAAGCAAAACTGAGCTTTGCATTAAAAATGTAAATGTGATTGAAATAGCATAACCAAATTAAATGGATTTGACCTCCACAAGCATAAAAGATGGTCTAAATACACTGAAACAGCAACAAACAGCTGCACTTCCTTTTGCACTGTGTTATGGATCACAGGAAATTTATTTAAAACAACACAGAAATTTCAAACCAGTGAAAGATTTGCATTTCTTTTACAGCAACTAATAGGAGAAAATAAGGCTGGTTTGGGAAAAAATGCCTAAGGGCACAGGAAGACTTTTGAAAACTACTTTTCAAAGTCTTTGAATGTGACTGATTTACCCTCAAAAAGTAAGCCTGAACACACAGAATTAGCCAGGAGTGACTGAATCTTTCAATAAAATCTCGCATCTCAACCTTCAGAACGCTGCTGCCTTATGGGAGCATTTGATGGACGTTTCTTTCTGCTTTTTGTTGTTGTTGTTGTTGTTAGTTATTTTAACCCAGATCGGTGCCGGAGTCTGGTTCACTGCATGGCCATACACCACCTTACGAGCATCGCCACACTGCCATAGCTGAGCAGGGACAGGCAGAGGTGACTTCAACCCACCCCGCCAACACACAGAGACGTAAATCAAACCCCAGCTCAGGACTTCAGAAGGCTGCCCATGAAATGCTGCATGGGATAAATGCAAGAAAACAACACCCAGAAGCAAGGGAACAAACCAAAGTGGTGTGAAGGGGAATTAAAACCAGTAACCAAATGTTCCCAGCTAAGTCTCGCCTGTTATGTGTTCTAAGGGCAAAGAGGGGTAATGCTGGGCAATATTGTCCCTCAACTGGTTTCCAAATGGAGGGGTAGTTCTTCAGTTAAAACAGATGTCAGGAACATTGAATAAGGAGACTAATTTGGATTTTCTTGTCACAGAATCATTGAGTAACTTGGGCTAGAGGTCCCTGCCCACAGCAGAGCTATCGTCTCAGACAGGTCAGGTTGCACAGGTCCTTGTGCAGTTGAGCTTTGAAAATCTCCAGGGATGATGATTCTCCACTTCCCTGGCCCAGTTCCACCTTTGCATCAACCCCCCCATGAAGCATTTTTTTCCTTACATTCTATCTTCATTTCCATGAAACACGTGTCCGTTGCCTCCCGTCCTTTCTCTGGGTATCTCTAAGAAGAGCCTGGCTCCACCTTCTCTCCGTTCCTCCCTCATCTCTCTCTTCCCCAGCCCCCTCAGCCTCCCTTTGCTCACCCTGTGCGCCAGCCCCAAACACCTCAGTGGCCCCAGTTTACCAGTGATTTACCCCTTGGTTCAGAAGATCCGAAACTGAACACCACGTTTCAAATTCGGAGGGGAGAATAGGCAAGATTTAGTCCCAAATTATTTCATACAACCTCATTTCTTGAAGTGATTAAATACATATACAAAAGGCTACAGTTAAACCTGCACTTCCTAAAACAAGGCAGTATTTTTTCCTCTCCTGATAGAAGTGAAGTAGCAAATAACTGTAAGTGAAATAAATTTGAGAGCTGGCACCCAAGAGCACCTGAGGCAAAAAAGGAAACGAGGGTGGCATGAAAAAGGCCGTGACAAAATAATCTTCTATTTCCTCATCCATGTTTTGCAAGAGGTGTAAGAAACAGAATAAATATTTGGACGAAGGTTGGCTACACAAAGTGAGACTAGAACCGGGCGGCACTTGGCACAAGCAGAGATGCTGTGGTCTTCAACAAAGCTTAGGTTCTTGCACGCAAACCTATTTGTGTGCAGTAACCCAGTGCTGTTTGAGCACATCGATGCTGATGTGCACGTTATTAGAAAACTCAATTGTTCTGGGGTTTGGGACCCGAGCGTGAATGAAACATGAGCTACATCTAACGCTGGGACTTAACTACATACAGATTAGTAGCGTTCCTAATTTGGCAGCACCACAAGCCCTGTGGTCTTGCTGTCAACAGCGCTGAGCAGTTGTTACTGTCCTGAAAGCAGCTGGCAGTGGGGCTCAGCGCTTCCGAAAACCGACAGCGGAGAGCTAAGCACCAAGAGAGTCTTCTGGAGGGTCAAGACAACGGTTCTGCTGAACGCAGAGGATTCTCCTGGAGAACAGAGGCAGTAGAATGCATTAGTGAGCTTCAGACAGGCTCTGCGCTGCATGGGTTTGTGTCCAAGATGATGAGCGAGCCAAAAACATTATGATCCTGGTTATTTTAAAAATCTCAATATATTTATCCAGTTACCATGGAATTTAAATACACCACTTTGGCTGGGTTTATATCACTGTTATGGACATTTTTTTCTATTACCTTTTTTTCTACTATATTTTTTTCTGCTTTTTACTGGAAACTCCAAAAAACTATTTCAAAGTCCCATGCAGGAGTACTTAAAAAAATCAGGAAGTAAATTTAATCCTGAGTATCTGTTTATGCCAGAAGGCCCCATCTATTTGTTTGATCACCGATGGGAAAAAAATAGTACAATTTGATCTCGATGATCAGAACTAAAAGTGTAATAATGCAATTTTCATGCTCTGTCATGTAGGAAAAACTTTACAATTTGTTTATCCAAATACGAATTAAAAATAAACTTATTTCTTGAAAAGGATGGGTAAGCAGAAGAAGTAGATAAATAAAAAAGCAGATAAATAAAGCCTAAATTCTGAATTATTTACTGAACCATATGAAAATTTCTAATTTCTAATTCTTTATGATTTATGGGCTCTCTCTTGGCATTTCATATGTTTTGTTGTTGTTGTTGTTTTCTTTTAATAACTAGCTACGGTGAAATAAACTGAGCAGACATCAACATCGCGAAGGAACACAGCAAGATCTTGATTCGCTATCAGTAGCTGGATGCCCCGGTGCCAACGGCAGGTTTCATCTTTCCTGCACATCCCACCCCACTGCAGAGTCGAGGTGGGATGGTGATGGTGACCTGGCTGGTCCCAGCAACATGCTTGCAGGTGAATTCCTATAGTGCACAAGGCTGCTGGCAGGGCGGGGGTCTTGGGGGCCCTTCCTCTTTTCTAACACGACCCTGATGCCCTCAGTTGGAGCAATGCTGACCCTCAAGCTGGGATTTGGCAAAGCACTCTCCTCTTCCTCCTCCCCAGGGCTTCCCTTCGTCTCTGCACACGCAGAGATGCAGACAACAAACCAAGGACCACCAGCTCAAGTATCCATTGTTCAATTTAAACATCTTAAATGCGCATATTGAGCAGCATCAGGTTTCCTGATGAAGAACTGGCCGGGCAGCAACCACCTTGAAAATAACAAGTTGATACTCAGGGTTTTTGCTGAGCTGTAAATCAGAAGAGTATAAATTTATCGTACAGCTAAATTGAGGAAAACAAGGGCATGCTACTAGGAGCTTTCTGCTTTATTAAATCAACATCTTCCCATTCACATGGAAAAATTTGTCCAATTTGGCTAAATAATTAATCACCAAAGGGTGACTGGTGATAAATGAACAGTATGATGACGTTCTGAGGTGTGTGTTCATCATGGCAATTTTCTTTCATCCCAGTGATTTGTGCTAGTGTTACTGATGAAGTGTGATGATAAAGGCTCTGCAATGTCTGCGGCGGGGGGACTGCACATTACGGTGATAAATATCTGCCCATTTGAGAATTTGTAGGCAATGAGATGGGCCCCCCCACACACCTAACCTTGGAAAGGAGCATCCACCCCATGGGCACCAGCGCACCCTACCAACCTGCCAACACGTGATGAATTTCTCATTCTCACAAGGGCCACGCAGACCTACATGGCCAGTGGAAAGAGCTCTTTTAGCTGCAGCAAGCTATAACCGCCCCTCCCATAGTACCCTTCTGCACTGCCTACAGATGTAAAGAGACTGGGAGTAAGAAAGAACAGATTCCCAAAATACGCTGAATCAACGACTCTGTTCTGCGCTACTTAAGTAGCCAACCTGACTTCCTTACATTCAAAATTCATTACAAGGATGGTATGATCCTGCGGACGAAGCGAAGCAGAAAGCTCCGTGCTGTGGAGGAGCATGTGCCCTGCCACGCCAGCCACAGAGGAGCACGAGAAGAAGATGAATTCAGGTAGGTTTAGCTACCGCAATCTCAAATTAGGACATGCACATCCACATCATGGTGCCCTGGAAATGATTTGTAAATCTCACCATGAACTTTAGGGATACCCAGAGCTGGCCAGCACCAGCTCCACACAAAATTCCTCCAGAAATAGAGGCATGGTACTATTTCACTGAGAACCGTCAAAATGAGATCAGCTCCACCACCTTTGCCATGAAGGCAGGAGCTGGATTACAGGAAGGCCCACGCTACTGAGGAGGCGAAGAACAGGGCTGTAAAGAATAAGGAGCACTGTACTGGTAGTGAGGAAACATCACTACATCACCGCAAGCTACCGCATACCACGGCTCCAGAAATCTAGCAATAAAACCTCTCATTTGTTATCTAGATTATTCTGCCTAACATTCATTTTGTGCACTCAGCCTCTCCTATGCACTTTTGTTTAATGCTTTAAAATTGGAGCTACTAACTCCAATCACCTCTAACAGGGAGAGGATAAAACACCAAATTCTGCTAGGAGGTAGTACACATTTTTATCATTGAAGTGGTATTTTCCTCAATACAGGCCCGTTCTTATCACATCCCCTTCTGTAACGATTCCTAGCTGATGCAGAAATGCTCCAAGTCTTGTACCAGACTCTTTCGGTGTGTACAAGTTGCTGTTGATGATGTTCTTGTAGACAAGAGCATTTAATACAAGTCTGAAGTTGCTGGGGAGCCCCAAAGCCTGTTGAGTCACTGCTGTACCTCTCAGGATGTTTCAAGCACTGGGGGGGGGATGTTTTAGAGGAGGGACACACACAGAGGTGAAATGTCCATTCCCGGCATTCCAGTGCTAACACTGGGGTGATGAATTCTCCGAATAGGATATTTCTGGAGTAGGGTGTTCTTCTGGACCAGGGAAAGCCTGCTGAGCCCTTCTCGGCTCACCGAAGCAGCTCCTGGAGACACCTCTCGTGGCCTCCCAATGTGAAACACTTTCTCCTGCATTTCTATATAAAGCACATGCCAAAGTGAAGAAAATCCCTTTCCTTGTTATTAAACCCCATATTTCCTACCAGCATTGGATCCTGCTTCTGTGGAAACCTGCTCCCAGTTTTCCCTGAACGCCACAATCCTAAAGAGAGTCAGCCAAGACCCTTAGGTTTTCTCAGAGAACGGCGACTAGAACCTCAACGCACTCAATGGCGTCTCTCAACCCCTCCCCAAAAGCAACTCCTGCAATGGTAACCATGAAGAATTTCTGTGGAAAGATTGCACAAGTTATCCTGTATCAAACAGAATATATGGTAAATTGTCTTTGGCTCCTGAGGACGCAAAATCCCACAGGATGGCCTGATGGGGAAGAGGGGGTGTACTAATAGCCATGGCCCGAACTCGTTAAGTCATGGGAGGACCCCGTGTTACCCACACCGGTTTTTTCTCTCTCTCTCTTCAGCTCCTTTGTTTTAAGCTTACAGGTTTTATACTCGGATGAAGGGTCTGCTGCTGAACCGATATAATTTTTGGTGGCCAAGATGAGCAGGACATGCCCAAGAATCAAGAAAAACAAGGCAGCTTCAGCTCTGCCAATCCTCCTCTTTCAATGTCAAAAATATTATTGATTAGCAATTTGAAAATAGGCGTGATGTCAGCTTACTACACAGTTCCCTGGGCTCCCTCCTGAGAGGGGGCTCCTCAGTTCTTTCTCAATTAACTTGAAAGCTGGGGAGGGTAAGCATTTTTATTGGTAAGCTAAGAAATGCTTCCATCAAGAATTCTATTTTATTATCACATTAATGATTGAGCTTTGGATTAAAGGACCTTTTTCTCCCATTTTGCTCAGCACTAGAAAACCATCAGTTCCTTTGCTTTGCATTATCCAGTAGCATTTTCCAGGCTTTTGCATTTTCTGATTTTAGGCAGAACCCTAACAGCATCTTATAATCAGGACTGTAATCCTCCATCCTCCCCACATCTGCCACTTGCATGAATGGTCTTAAAAATAAAATGACAATGATTCAATTAACAGTTTAGGAGGGAGTTTACAGGAGGGTGAGCATTTCTTCAGCATTAGGAAAACTGTGGCAAAAATCATTAGTTTTTCCTTCTAAGAATGAAATAAAGGAATTTTTGAGGCAAGAAAAATGGCCTTAAGTTTAACGTGCCCATGCATTTTAAAATATAATTTCCAGACCTCTTTGTTTCCTGGTTTTGTTTTTGTCAATGAAATTTAGCCATTTCCAGTACCCCAGCAAGTGCCACACAAACATTTGAAATTAATCAGATCTCATACAAATTGCAGAATAAATAGACATCATCTTCAGTGTAGGAAGAATTTGATCCCAAGTCCAGTGAGGTCTAAGAGAGGATTTGGGGTCAGTAGCATTCAAACTGACTCGAAACAAGTGAGGTTGCTGGTTTCAATCTTGCTAATGTAAAATAAAAAATAGGAATCAGGCTTCAAAAATAAACAAGCAATTGAGATGGTTTCCGTGTCTTCATTTGGGCTCTTTTATTTTGCTCCCAACCCTTAGGCTCAAATAAGGACATTTACTTTATAACGTTTCTCTTAAGTGAGGAGAGCTGAAAGTTTTCCTCCCAAAACAAAACAGAGAACTAAGCAAAGAACCCCTGAAAATGGAGCTCGCCCAGTCATCATGTGAGTCCAGGCTCTGCAGAAGCAATTTCAGGCTCTACAGAAAACCACAAATCTCATAAGATTTGCAATTGCACCAGGAAGAGTGACAAGACTCTTAAATACCCTGGCCACCTGAATTTGAGGAAGTTTTGCCAATTCTCTTCTGCCAGAGCTTCTCTTCCTTCACGATGTCACAATGAATAAAGGACCAAATCCTGTCTTCTGCACTCAGTCGCACTCAGGGTTTAACCATGGACTTCAGAGTACAGAGGACAGGCCCTTCTGTGCACTGTGAACTGCTGCTGGCTCCTAAGAAAAGCTTTTTACCTTCCTCACGGCTTGAGCGGGAGGTGAATGAACTCAGAAGTTTGCAAAATTGAGTTCTTAGACCCTGCGGTTGCATCAGGCTTTCTGGCTGCCAATCCATCAGCTTCAACACTCATTTGTGACTTCGTATCCTGCAGATCCAGGGGAAACGAGGGGAACTTGGTACTTACAGGGGTAGGCTGTAACTCTGCAAAGCGGCTGAAGAAAACTAGCTCTACCACAGGCAGCTAATTACGAGTCTGTAAGACATTACTGACTGCCTGGCTCTTATTCTCCGGGTGACCAGCAGCAACCTGTTCCTGCCTCAGCCAGCAGTGAAGCATTTCTTAATTTCACTCTTTCTCTTGCCCAGACCAAGCAGAAGAGCCAACACAGTACCTCTGCCTCCATTATTTGTCTCTCTCTCATTCCTCCCCCATTTTGATTATCTTCCCCATATTCCCCAGGTAAGCATACTGGAGAACTCACATCAGATATGAAGTTGTATCCCAGACGGATGGGAAAGGACAGACTGAAGAGGAAAACCACAACCTTCTTTCATTTGTCATGACTCAATCTAACGTCTCGTACAACTTCAGGGTTAGCCAAGCCGAACATAAAACAAAACAGATCCCTGGTTACATTTGTGTGGCAGATTTGTCTCTTTCTTCAGAACTCATTAAAAGAACCGCTTTCATCTCATTAGATTGCTAAAACATTTCCAACAGGACTAGATGTGTCATGTCAGAATATGACAAGCAGATTTCTTCTAAGGTTTTAAAACTAGGTTGAAAGAGGAGAAGCTATGCAGTTCACTGCTGTCACTGAAAGATATTTTTACTTTTATGAGTCCCTAAAACAAGAAACAAATTAAGAACTGTCAAGAAAAAAGAAAAAACCCAAACCCAAAATGTATTCCATCTTGCCTGCTGATATTGTTACTGCTTTTCTCTGAAATCTCTCACAGTCTAATAACAAGAACCTGAAGTATAAAAGAATGAGCTCCAGTTGTTAATGTTTTGGCTTATAAGCACAATTAATAATCCAAAAGGAAGGAAATAAGTGCTGAAAACATGATTACTCTTTGTAACTACAAGCCAAAATGAACAGCCTTACTTTCCTCTGTTCTCAACTCATCCTGCCTGGTTCAGAGGTGATCTCCCTGCGCTGTGCCATTGCAGGGTGTGGAACATGGCACCCACAGCACCCAAGGATGCAGGAAAGCATCTGGGAAGGAGGTGGGGGGAAAAAAGCTGCAGCAAGGGGAGAGTCCCCTCCTGCAGCAGACTCCACTGGGATGATCTCTCAGGCCCTGGCTGGAGACTCTGCCTTCCTCCAAGCAGGCAACGCACTGACTAGCTGCCACTCCTATACCCGAGAACTGCCACGGCAGGCACTTTACCAGCAGATACAGGTTTCGCTGCCAAACCAGCCCCACCAGAGTAGCCTCTCTGCGGGGGTCTGAAGAGCAACAGTATGCCGTACCTACTGTGCCAAATCCACACCCAGGGCATTGCGCACCAGAGCAGGTTTTGGGAGAACGACACAACTTCACGAGAAAGGCTGCAGCTCTTTCCCCTGCTTATCGAAACCCGGTTCAAATACTGCCCAGGCGCAGCCTGTCGCTGCCCTACTTTGGGCCTTAAGTCACAGAAATCCTGGAAAACAGAGCAGAAGAGAAGGGAGGAGGAGGTGGGCTCTGCCTGACCTGATGGGCTGAGGAGTGGGACAGAGCATGAAGCTGCAGTTCGCAGTCCTCTCCCCGCCGCAAAGTGAAGCAGCCCCACGCTGTAAGCCTCCATGGGGTGAGGTGTTCCTGGGGGGGGGAAGGGGCTGCAAGCGTGAAATCACTACAGCTTTGAGACACAGACCTGCGGCAAAGAGCTCTCAAGTGGGTGTTCACACCACATCATTTCGTTTCAATGGCATTTACCATCAAATTGCTGAGATGGGCTGTAAAACCAGTGGGCGGGGATTGCTTCTCACTCCGAAGAAGTTCATTAGATTATAAGTAATTCACTTACGCGGGGGGGGGGGCAAGTAAAGCCTGGGGCTCTTTTGAGGGGCTTTTTGAAAAAGGTCAAAACAATATATCAGACGGCTATCGGGGCTGATGGCTGTTGGGGAGAAGATAGTAGGTATTTAAAGATAAGTATTGTACTCTAGTGTATTTTTCTCCTGACTGCATATTCCCATCCTTCTCATACATAACATAAAAGCATTTTGCGAAAAAAAATGGCACAGCAAAGAAGTCTACCAACTGAGGAACTGCCAGCATTGCTGGCAAAGTGAGACACGGCTGTGCTGGAGGACAGGCAGGGCTGGAAGCTCCAGCATCTTGAGAAAGGGAGCTGGACCCAACTCTCTGCTCCCAGCTCAGCAGGGGACAGAAACTGCTGCTTCTGCAGAGGTAAAATCCAAAACCAAACCCCCAAATCCAAGATTTTTCCTGTGGGCAGGTGAAGCCATGTCTCCTGAATGCCACATCCATCCCTAACCCCTCATTTGGGAAGGTGAAATATTGTCCTGGCTCACCATCCAGAATGGCTGCAGCTGAATAGGTGGCAGGACCTTGTTTTTGAAGCCATGCCAGCCAACTCACCCTTTCTGCGCTAGCGCAATTAAACACTGAATTCCCTAGAAGCTTCACGTTGATGGCAGTGGATGGTGTCCCCATCCAAATAGTCCATCCCGGTTCACCACTGGACCGTTGCATGTATTTAAGTATTCTGCTGAGTAGCAACAGACAGAGATATGCTTGCTGTCTTCCTAGGCTGGGGCTTTTGATGAACAAACCCATTGACTAGAGGTATAAGTCTCCACAAAAATATCCTACAATAACAGCAGTCTCGATTCCATGCTACAGTCCAGGTATTCCAGAAAAGAAGATCACATATTCCAAATTCTGCATGTGCTCAACATTTATTTCAAGATATAAGATCTAAAAAATGTAGACATCCATTGCAGTCCTACATCGAAGTGAATTTGCTGAGATGGGGCAGTGAGAGTGGAAGGTGAATTTCTCCTGTGGGGTAACTCTCAACCTCTGGCTTGGATCTTCAAAGGAGGCCCCAGATTTGCTTGATTAAAGCTGTTTTTTAGTTTAAGCTGAGAGAGAATAGAACCTGGTCACAGCCTGATTCTGAACACTGTGGCACACTCCGGAGTCTCGTTGGCTTGCATGGCAAGCCTTTCGGGACTGTTGCCCTGACTAGCTTGGCCCTGACCCTGCATTTTAAGGCATGGGTGAAAGTATCTGGACTGCAGGACTGGTTGTGAGAAAAATAACAAAGCAAACCTTATCAGCCGCAATGGGTGTAGTCAAAACTCAAGGGTTAAGGGTGTCAAAATGACTTTGGGTGCCAAAAAAAATGCCACTCCTAGCCTGCGTTGCCCTTGTTTGAGATAAGCCTCCAGTTCCACCTCCCTGCCATTCACCAGTGCCTCTTTCTTTGCTAGATAACTCCCCACTCACCAGCTGAAAGGTATCTCCAAATATTTCACAAAAATGTCCTTAATTAATTTTACAAATCCTAATCCCCATCCTGGCCACACTCTCAAATTATTGTAATTTCTACCTGTCACTTCTTATCCCGCTTCCTAGTATTTCAAGGATTAACTGGACAGCATGTAACCTCTCCTTAGTCCTCTGTAACAATGTCTGCTCTCTGTTCCTTTGTCTTAGCGTTTTCTCATCTCTCTACAGATTCCTGTGCTCCTTTTCAGGCAATAACCAAGGGTGAAGCTGTTTTAGCCATTCATGAGGATGAGATTTATTGTCTAGAAGCACACCAATAACACAGTATTAAAAAAATAAAATAGCAATCTCTTTCATCAAAATCTAATGAACATGCGATTTAATCTTTATTAAGAATTCATTAGGTTCTCAGCAAGCCTATCTAATGGAGCTTGACCAGGTGAAATGCTAATGCCTACAGTATATTTAAATTAATTTTCAGAAATCTTCGTTTCCCCGAGTTGTTCCCTGCACATCATGCTCTCCTCAGTTGCCCACGGCTGCGCAGCTCTCTCCAGATGCCTGCTGCCGTGCCCATAGCAACACCGCTGTCCCCACCCCAGCCTCCGCACACTTCACTGGAGTTTCCACACTGACAGACGCCTCCCAGTTGCCGACACTACGAGCCCTTTCACCGTAGCAGCCTTCTCAGCATTTTCAAGTCAGGTACAAAGCTGCAAGCCTAGCACACATTACCTTAAGACTGTTTCATGGGGGGAAAAAAAAATATAAATTATATGTGCATGTATATATATATGCACACACATATATATATATAAAAAATATATGTGCACATATATAAAATGGCATATATTTCAGCCCTCAATAACCCGGTCTACTCCAGCAAACAGGTCATTATCTTGATGCAATTTGCTTCAAAAAAACAAGAGCTCTGCTCTTTGGAAAAAAAGAGTCACTGTACACTAATTGTGTAAACCAGCGTGGTCACCGCCTGCCCTCCCGCCCGCCAATGGGCTCTGTGTCTATGTGCTGCTGCACTGCTATTGTGGTACCTACAGCCTCTCCCTCCAACCAAAACCCATTGCCCGCCATTCCAGCATGCTCCTGCAGAAGCAATTCCTAGAGATTAAATAATTTATTGGTGTTCATCTGCAGTAACATCTCCCTTGATCCACCTTCCGCACGCAAACAAGTGCAAACCAAACCCACCCTGCTCCAGCCCCAGCTCAAACTGTCGGGGGTGGAAAGCCCCCTTTTCAAACCGTGGAAGGGGAAGCTCAGAGCCTTTACAGAAGTCGGGTACACAAATGTCAGTGGGAAAAGCTGCGGAGACCGCCGTGCACTGGAGGCGAGCCTCCTCGCAGCCAGACCTCCTCCCAGCCCCGCAGTGCCTTGGGAAAAGCACCGCCTGGGGCGGGGATGATGGCTGAAGTCCCCTGCGAACCCCCAAGGGCTGGGCACAGCAGCCACAAGAGTTGATAAGCGAAATATCCGGGTCACCCGGCTAACCCACCCTGGATGGAGAGGAGCCGGGATGAAGGCCGGAATCTGGCCCCGAGGCGCACGGAGACTCACACTCACACTCGCACTCACAACGGGAGTGTGGGGCAACAGCTCGCCGAGCGGCGACGAGCCCCTTCGGCTATTTCCGAGCCCGTTCGGCTTCTCCCCCGAGCGCTCTCCGAAGGCAGCCGAGCGCGGCGCCGGGAGGAGCCGAGCCTGGCCGAACAGCGCTGCCGGCGGTTCGAGTCCCTGCTGGGCGCTGTCCACCACGACAACCGCCTGAAAGCCGCAACACCAGCCCCGCCGGGACCTTGGCCCCCCCTCCCCCGACAAAAGCACCCTGATTCCCGGGGAATATGGGGAGCAGCCTACCCCCCCCGCCTCCTTCATACACCCCATCCACACCCAGTTCTCCTCCTCGCTAAGCAACCCCGGTCCCCAAGGAGCATAGGGCGGGGG
>VWZL01003629.1:156392-179255 GCA_013396915.1 Stercorarius parasiticus
CCTGCCCCGCCGCCGCGCCGCTCGGGCTTCAGGCTACGGAGAAGGGTGGCGGCACGGGGGCACCCTGTCCCCCCGCCCCGGGTCGGAGGGAGGCCGCTAGCCGGGATCCAGCGTCTCCCGTCCCGGGCGCTCGGGGCTGAGGTCTGCCTCGGCCACAGCAGTGCAGGGCCGAGCGGCCCAGTGCTGGGGGACGAGGCGGGGTGTGCGGCTGGGGCAGCGGGCTGCTGTGGGCTTTGGCCTCCACAAAGGCCCGGGACTGCTGGACCCCAGCTCGGAGGCCCGGGGTTCCTGTACCCCAGCATGGAGGCCCGGGGCTCCCCAGAGGCCCGGGGATGCTGGACCCCAGCTCAGAGGCCTGGGCTCCCCAAAGGCCCGGGACGCCTCAAAGGCCCGGGGTTGCCATACTCCAGTGTGGAGGCCTGGGCTCCCCAAAGGCCCAGGGCTGCTGTACCCCAGCATGGAGACCCAGGCTCCCCAAAGGCCGGGGGCTGATGTACCATGGCATGGGGGCTCATGCTCCCCAAAGGCCGGGGCTCCCCAAAGGCCGGGACTCCCCAGAGGCCAGGGGCTGATGTACTCTGGCATGGGGGCCCAGGCTCCCCAAAGGCCAGGGGCTGCTGTACACCAGCGTGGAGGCCTGGCTCTCCAGGGGCCCAGGGTTGTACCCCAGTGTGGAGACCTGAGGTACCCCAAAGGCCCGGGGGCTGCCATACGCCAGCATGAAGGCTTGGGGTCCCCAAAGGCCCAGGGGCTGTTGTATCCCAGCATGGAGGCCCAGGCTCCCGTAAGACCCAGGGTCCCCAAAGGCCTGAGGCTGCCATACCCCCACTCAAAGGCCCAGGGTCCTCAGAGGCCTGGGGCTGCCATACACCAGCTCAGAGGCCTGGGCGCCCCAAAGGCTGGGGCCTGCTGTACCCCAGCTCGTAGGCCTGGTCTGCCCACACACCGTGCAACTCCTCTGCGGCTCCCACCCCCACACTCTGCTCTTGCATCCGCCCCGCAGTGTGGCGTGTGTAGCCTGCAAGGAGCCCTTCTCCAGCTCCTCACAGTTAAATCATTTTGATCAGCGCTTGCGGTGCGACTCGTTTATGCACTGGATTTAAGGCATCAAGTTTCACCACCATTTTGGATTATGTTTTTCCATCACTGTAATTAACAAGGTTTTTTTCTTTTTTTTTTTTTGTGTTGCAGTGCAATCACAGATCTCTTCTCACCAGATGGCCTGCCATCTTGTCATAACCATTCCATGACATCTAACAATTATTTAGGAATTCTAGTGAGTTAATATCCTGCAATTTTACGGGCAGATTTTGCCTTTTCACAAGATTGGAAATAGAGGAGAAAACAAATGTCAATGGGGGAAATAAAATAAATCGGACTTTGTTTAAAATCCTTCCCTACTGGCCCAGACAAGTCACGATATATTCAACTTCAATCTATAACATTGATTGATATGTGACAGTCTGGCTATAAAAAGATCCGTAGAGGAAAGAATGAAGTGTTGAGCGCAGCAAGCTAAAATGCATCAAACTAAAATGAGCAAAATCAAGGACTGCTGCCTGGTATATGGAGAGGATACCCACCATTTCAATAAACAAGAAGCCTGCAAAGGGAGGTTTGGTTGTTAAGAAGTAGACGTGAATGGCGAGGCAGCTGATTTCGCCTCTAAACCCCACTCCGCCACCCTGCCAAAAAAGAAAATGGCTACAGGAGGCTCGGCAGGAACATCCCTGTGTTGTGGGAAGGAAATGCTGGGTCAGGGCTGCCTCGCAGGGCTCAGGGAAGGCACTGGGCTCGTGTTGGGTGTGGGGGACCATGCACTGACATTGTGTTGGTTTGTCATTTCAGACCTCTGTTCACTACCTCCTCTGGGATCTTCTGGACTGCAGTCTTGAGTCCTGAGCTTTGCAATTCCCATATCCAGGACCCTTCCATTAGGCGTAGAAATATGATTTCTAATAGCACTTACGGTATTTTAAGCACAACTTCCTTGGCGCTTTCCTTCCAGGCAAACATCATCTCCTCCCAGCACTTCTTCCTATCCTGCCTTTCTCCCAGAACATGTTCTTCCCATTTTCCCTCCACATCTCTGAAATGAAGGGGAAAAACATGGCGTGTGATTAACAAGGTAAAGAGGAGATGTGAGACAGAAGCAGACAAAAGAAAGCAAAAGGGGGTTCATAAATAATGTTAGTGTATTCAGGGAACAGTAATATTTACCGCACATTTGTGAGCTAATAGGTACTGTATATTTGAATTTTGGGTAATTTATTTCTGGAAGCTCAGGGGACTGAGATGGACAAGCAAGCCTACCGCATGTGTTCAGCAGGGAATAAATGGAGATGGGAGTGGTTACAGAGCAGTTCCTGCTCTTTCATATTCGCACAAATCTCTTGTGTAAAATCAATAGGATCAGAATTTCAGTCAATAAGTTTCATTTCAATGGTTCTAGCCACAGGGCATTATGGAAAGTGCCGTATAGGAAAAGAACAATCAAGAAATCCAGAGGCAGTGTCCTCATGAGATGCCTGCATTTACTTCTCATCTTCTCCAGGAGCTTGCCAGCCTTGGAATCATATTGGGATACTCTCCAAGGGTTTTACTCAGGGAACTAGTGTTTTGTATCAGCCTCTGGCTACTCATTATCTGACAAGTTTGTAGCCTGCACCTTCTGCCATGGAGAAAATGGCAGGAAATGGTCTTCTGCTTCACCAGTGCAGAGTGCGCACTCATCCCTTCATCCCACGTACATCCCCGTCACTACACGAATACCTGCTGATTTCTTTCTTAAGGGAAAATCAGAAATGGGCAAGTCTTCCTTGCTCTCTCAGCTCTTGGAAAGATTCAGGGGCGCAGCTGTAAAATTGAGCCATTTTTGAGGCATTTTTATGCTGCTGCTAATTGAGCAGAGCTGGTAGAAATGTTTCCTTTGACATTTTCTTCGAGGGAAATTTTGTTTTTTGAAAAATCTGCTTATTCATGGCAGACGAACTTCAAGAACTTGAAAAGAAAAAAGCCTTCCTCCCCCACCAAACAATCAAAATACATCCCAGCCTACTTGGCTTTTGAGATAAATATGTTGGGGTTTGTTGCTGAAAATTATGTTTCCATTTTTCAGGAGCTGCCAGAAGTCCTCTCTTAATAAAAAGTGGTTGCTGGCAGTAACAACTTCACATGAAAATAGGCTGCTTTTCTTTTTTTCTTTAATATGACAGAGCCTCTCCATAAAAGGTGGGGAGGAGAACCTTTTCTCTAGCCATTCTTGCAATTAAATGATTTCACTCGAGGTGCCTAAAGAACACTCTTCTTTCTGCTTGGACTGTTACATTTGCAAACCTAAGAGTCATCAGTGTATTTTAAACCAAAGTCCTTATTCTCCTGAACCTCTGTTCTGTGCCTCGGCACAACCAGGCTTCTTTCTGCAATCGGTTTTCAACCATTCTGCTAGAAAAATTAATCCAAGAGTAATTTCTTTAAGAAGTGAAGGGTGGTAACAGAACTGACAGGTGCCTCTGAAAGACTGTGCATTGTGGTTCTGGCCAAAGTGGTGTGGTGGGACAGATGATGACTTTGTCATCTGAGGTGCATTGTCTTCCTGTGGATGCTGGGTGTCTCTGCTGATTCTCCCGGCTGCATCCAGCCTGGGCAGATGTGTGCCCTCCAGCACTCCTCCCCTCAACCCCGCCTCTGGCTGCCCAGGTCAGGGGGTTGTAGAGTGCTCTGCCTCTCCTCCAGCCCAGGCATCTTGTTTTCTTTCCCCATGGAAAAGGAGGAGGTGGTGTGACAAGGTGTTAGCCAGGGAGTACATCTGCACTTAGGGAGCCTTTCTGGGTCTCACAGTCCAGACATGGCTAAACCCCTTTTGTCCTTGGACGCCACCAGTGCATGCCTCACAGCTTTGCCAGGAGGTGGTAAAACGGCAGGGGGGAACTATCTAGTGGACCTCAGGAAAGATGAATCTTCGTTTTAAAGTCCCACAGCTACCACAACACTCCCACCGCCCCAACTGAAACTGCAATAAGATTAGAGGGAGCAGCACATTGGATCCTGTCCCAGTAATTAGTTGATATTGCTGGTTCAGCATCCCCCCAGTATACCAGTGGGTGGTACGAAGAGGGAGTGGGGCGAATCCAGGATGAGACGACCGTAGGAGGCAAGCCGCAGTGCTTTGCAGCTTGTCTTTCCCCTCCAACTTCAGGATTGTTCCACCCAATCTATAATCTTATATTCCTTCAGTAGGGTTTTAATGCACATGCTAATGGAACAGCCACCGATCCCATGGAGAGGCAGCAATGCATTCTAGCAGATCTCACCATTAGGAAGTTTTCCCCAGATATTTAGCCTAATTTTTCATTCTTCAAATTGATGTCAATTACCCCCCAGCTAAACCTAGTTATGCAGTGGAAGACGGGTTTAAAATACTGAATGATCTCACTAAATTGGAGAAATGGACAGAAATCAATACAATGAGAGGCAATAAGAACGCCCATAAAGGTTAAGTGGTTGATGGAGGAAGGATTAATGAAATGCACAGATACTAGGTCAAATTGCAAATATCCTTACTTCACTCTTACTCGCTCCGTACCCCACAAATATGTTCTACTCCAGCAAATCAAATGAGGAAGCACCTTAGAATTTGACTAATGACTTGGAGAAGTAGAGACCAATATCTCTACTGGTGTGGGAAGCAGAGAAGGTGTGGGGTGGTGTGGGTTTATTGTATGGAAAATTGACATCAAAACAAGAATGGGATGTTTTAAAAAAAACAACAAAAAATAACCTGTGGAAAAGAATATGACCTGCATTATACTTGGTGCCAAGAAGTTGTATAGCCTGACCAAGTTTAGAGAAATGCTGAAAATCCTACTTTTCTTGTTAGTTTTTCATGCCTATCTGGGTGGACAGTGATAACTACAGGGCCAGGGAGTCACTGACAGCTTCTGTCTTGCAATGAGGTGAAGTTTTGGGGCTAGGGCTTATGGGGCTAAAAATGTTTGCCACCTGGAGTGGCAGTGGTTAACTCATTTGCAGAACAGAGAGATACAACAGCTTGTCTTCAAAGCACTTAGATCTAACCTTGGAAAGTTTTGTGTTCAAATCTCCCATGCCAGGGAGAGGAGAACAGGGAGAGACTGGGTTGTATTCAGGGGAAAGTAACAAATTCCAGAGAGAAGATCTGCCGGGGAAGCTGAGGAGAACCACATGTACCAGGGCTGGAGGAGGTCCTGGAGCTGGTCTGTTTACCAGTCCCAGGAGATGCAGCTGAATGCAAGCAGTGCTCAGTACTGTGGCTCACACCAACGATTTCCCAAGGATCTACATCAGTTTCTGCACAATAAAGGTTTTTCTTATATAAAATTAAAAGTTTCTACTACTTTTTGTGAAAATAAATTTATCGTGTGGCCTGAAATGGGACATTACCTCACTCTGCAGAGAGCCCCAAGTTCTGGCTTCCCAAAGTGAGAAAGAACTTATCAATAACCCCTAATGAGGTGTGAACTCCTCTCCTTTTTGTGCAGTGACTTTCACTTCCAGCTCTAAGGACACTTAGCAGTGTCAATGTTTTCCATTTTCCAGTGGTTCAGGGACACATGGCAGATAAAGGCTTGTAGACCTAAAAAAAATTAAATTAGGAGCTAAACGATTAACTATTTTGCTGCTGATCATTGAGAGGAAATCAGTACAGATTCCCTTGTGGGTATTTTCATTGCTGGGGACAGGTTTACATAAAGGTGCATCATTTTCTGTCCCTTCGTCTGATCCAATTTCTGCTTGTACGGCACTGTGGATATCCATACATCGGTGGTGATGTGAGAACCTAAATGGAACAGAGCTAGAAGTGGGGAAGAGGCTTGCTTCTATCCCCTTTCTGCAGTAAGAAATATATAATAGCATGAATGATTCAGCAGGTGCTGAAGGTTACTTTTCAAGGTTACTTTTCAAGCAACCTTGAAAAGCCACGAAACCGAAGCTATACAACATTGTCCTTCAGGCAAGGGTGAGGTGGTGCCGAAAATGAGACAGGGTAGCTGACCTTGGCTTGGGGCTTGAGGAGGACAAGGACCCCGTCAGCCCTTTACCATTCCTATTTCCGCAATATCAAGGGTGATGATTTAGTAGGAATGAGATAATCCCTGCCGTGATCCAGGAGCGCTGGTTAGAGACGTAGTCTTGAGTCCTCTGTGTAGGAAAATCAGTTACCGCTTGGTCTTGATCAAACCAAGCTTAACCTTCGGCATTAAGCATTCAAGCTCAAACATGCGACTGGTTGCTTACGAGTGTCATTTCATCCAGCCACTGCCATCAGATGCAAGATTTGGACAGACAATTTGAGCAGCTTCATTTGCAGCACTTCAGGAACATTCCTGTTTTTATATAAATGTGATCCAGAAACCTTGCAGCTCTCATTCACACAAGTAGTCCTGATGAGTGATCTCACTGAGGAATGCTAATTCAGTCCCTGAAAACATGAGCGTGAACTTACTTTGCAGCTCTCAGAAGCTAACTCAAATATACCGTTGGTTACATACAACTCCTGCCCTTCTTCTCTGCAAAAACCTTTTGGTGTTTTTTTTTGGTACAGAATTATCACATTGTTCTGCTATTAGAAATAAGTGTTAAAATATTTAAAATAAGCATCAGCTTTACCAAGTGTTATTTCAGTGTCACGTAGTGCTTCCTGACTGTAAGTACCAATGTGATTGACGGAGGCTAGCTTTGGCTGACAGAGGCTATAATCAGGGTAGGAAAGGAGACACTCCTCCAGCGCGGGATGAATAATGGGAATCATCTCTCACCTTTGATTTTGAAGAGAGCCTAGAGAGACTGGCTGTCCTTGGCTGCAGTTAACCTTCGCGAGCATCTCTCACGACGCTCAAAGCCAAGGACTTGCTTTCGCTGGGAGGGGATGGGGGAGAACAAATTCTGCACGTGCGAAACAGGCAGTGTTGTTCTGAGAAGGTGATATTGGGGGAAATGACATCCCAATCAAGGATGAAACAGTACCCAAAGCAAACTCTGTGTTTGGAGTATCAGCGCACTCAGTTCATATCCAAATATTGGCTGGATGCTAAACCCGAAAAGGAAGCAGGAAGGAAAAAGTCATGGAGAAAAGATCCATCAAATGTTATTAAATACATGAAATTACTGCCTCTGGCTGACAATGTCCCCAGATGACAAGCTGTGAGGAGCTGCGAGTGCAAGAGGAGAGGGCTGTCATACATGTGCCTTGCTCGTACACCTACCCTCCTGCCACAGACCCCGTTGGCCTCGGTGAGAATTGCAGAGACTGGGCCGGGCAGCCCCTCGGTCAAGCCTGGTGTCACCATCCCAATCCACTGAGTTTGGCCGTGGCCAGGAAATGCTGTGAAGCTTAGCAGGAGAGTGCATCTCCCGCTGGGGCTGCTGGTGACTCTTCCTCATGGCTTCACTAGGCAGCAGCAAAACCCCCCCTTGATTTCAGTGGTGTCAGAAACTTAGCATCTGGCCAGCGCCAGAGAGTTCTGCGTGAATGATTAGATGTTGAAAAATATAGCCCCTTCCAGTCCCTAAAGGGGCTCCAGAAAAGCTGGGGAGGGACTCTGGATCAGGGAGGGGAGCTATGGGACAAGGGGGAATGGGTTTACACTGGGAGAGGGGAGATTTAGGTGAGATCTGAGGAAGCGATTCTTTGCTGTGAGGGTGGTGAGCCCCTGTCCCAGGTTGTCCAGAGAAGCTGTGGCTGCCCCATCCCTGGAGGTGTTCAAGGCCAGGCTGGACGGGGCTTGGAGCAACCTGGTCTGGTGGGAGGTGTCCCTGCCCAGGGCAGGGGGTGGCCCTGGGTGGGCTTTAAGGTCCCTTCCAACCCAAACCATTCCATGATTCTATGAAAATGTATCGCCATAGCATGAAGAATACAGACTTCTGTAGTAGCCCAGTTTATCTGAGCTATGTGTGACTGCTGCCTGGACCAGAAGATCCCAGGTTTGGCTGAAAATGCTTATTCTATGGCTGAAGAAATGTTTGTCAAATGTACTGCATGAATTCCCTGATCTCCCAACAGGGCTGTGTCCAGGAGCTTTGGATGCTGCGGTGGGATCGCTGGCAACATACATCGATAGTTCACTTAAGTATTAAGCTGGCTGCCTCTTGCTTTCTCTTTCCTTGAATCCTTTGTGGAATGTTGTATTCTTTTCTTCACCTCCTACACTGTTGGGGACAATTACACTGAATTATTAAACACCTGCCCTATTCCACCTTTCAGCAGGAGGTGACATGAGACATAGATAGTTCTATAGTTTGTTGTTCATGTTTGAGATGAACACCATTGTGTAAATGTTAGATATTAATAGCTTCTTGATTTTTTGAGTAGACCACCTTTGGAAAAAGGTAGATGATCCCTTAGCATATACACAAGAACAGTGTTTCTTTCTACCCTCTCTCCTTTTCTTTCCTTGATATGAAGAACAAAATAGGTCAATGACAGGGTTTTCTTAAGTACTGAAGATAAATGTGGTAGGATTTAACCTCTGTGTGCAAAGCTGGAAGTCGTTTGGATGAATGTACTGAGAGAAAAGTCAGGCTGGATGTAAGTCTGCTGCCTTCAACAGGCTGATGCCAAGGTAGAATTAAAATGTGTTTTCTCTGAGGCAGAGACTAAGGGTCTTAGCAGCCATTTAGTCTTCTCGATAATAATCTGTGATTGCGGAGGGTTTGGAGATTAATGTGGCAACCGTAGATCTTCTCTGTCCCAGGGCAGCCTTGGCCTGCATGAACTTAACCCCGGAGGCGTGTGTATCTCGGAGCCGGATCCCAGTTGTCACCTGTACTCCCAGCAGGAGGAGGATGGCGCAGGAGGGATCTCTGCCTGCTCAGCTCCTCAAGCGTCATCAGGCAAATAAAATGCGCCTTGCCCTCCCATCAGCCATGTGTACCTTAGCATCTCATCGCTAAACAGTAAAACCAAAGCCCAACAAGCAACTGAGGATATATTCTGTGCAGTTTTGACATGAAAAAAATAGTGAGGTCATGTAATTCCTCTATCCGTTGTAGACAATCAGTCATATGACTGGCTGGCTCAGGAATAAATGCAGTTTTAATCTCTTACCAAAGCCTACAGCAATCCATTCCCAGTGAATCCCAGCTAAATGAACAGAGATAATGGATATATTTGAGAAAAAAAAAATGTGCTCGCAAGTGTGGCTATGCTGCTGGGCAAAGGGCTTGCTCCGCTCCCGCTCTGAGCCAGGGCTGGGCTCGGTCGGATGGGCAGGACAGTGTCCATGGACGCCAGCCTGCCTGGGGGTGGTCCGTCACCATCTTCTGCCTCCTCTGGGCAGGGCAGCGTCGGTTGCTGGGTGATGCCAGCGCTGAACGGCAGGACAAACACATGCTCCTGTCACTGGGCTGGCCCCGGCAGGGGCTGGCAGGGCCTAAATCTCTGCCTGCTTTCCTCTTGCCTTGTGAGAACTTCAGCCCCGTGTCATATTCTCCATCCCGGCCTCGGCAGAGCCATAGTGAAACTGCAGCACGTTTTCCTGGGGAATACAAGACAAGAAGTAAATAAAGCTGTTCGATAGGGCCAGGAGGGTCACGAAGAGAATGCCAGATCCTGGGTGCCATCTTCACAGAATCGTTTGGGTTGGAAGGGACCTTAAAGATCATCCAGTTCCAACCCCCCTGCCCTGCGCAGGGACACCTCCCACCAGACCAGGTTGCTCCAAGCCCCGTCCAGCCTGGCCTTGAACACCTCCAGGGATGGGGCAGCCACACTTCTCTGGGCAACCTGTTCCAAACTAACCCAGATCCTGAAAGAGGCTGCTCCATTCCCTAAAACTATTCTTTACAGTTTCTGTTGCGATGCTGCAGGGAAATACGCGCCAAGTCCTCAAGGCGCAGTAATAGGAATGCACTGCAGGAAACAGCAGAACAGGGCACCCAATCCTTAAATCTATACAGACTTATCAAGCGGTTTCCAAATCCCTTGGGTTACGACCATAGTGGTCCCTGCTGTCTCCCTCCTAAAATCTCTGTCTGGTTCTACTAGGCACACGGGGAGAAGGATGGAGCGTCTCTGAATAACTGTTGGGATTGTACTGGCCGGCTGGAGATCTAACAACACTCAGTACTTTTATAGAGAGAAGTGGAAAAGCCTTGTCTGAAGAAAATCTTAACCTGTGCAAATCCCAGATGTCTGAGATCCTTCTCCAGGCCCCGTTTTACACTTCCTCTTTTCTTCCCGCTATGTTTTGTCTACAGGTTTTTTCTCCTTCTCTCTTAACTGCCTCTCCTCATTTCATTCTGCGCTGTTATTCCCAGGTTTCTTTTCTAGCCCCAGTTCCCACTCCCTTTTAGAGAGCATCGGGGATAGCTGGGAAGATGTCTGCAACCCACAGACAAGTAGCCTCCACGGCAAGTAATGACTTCAGCTCTCACTATGCAGCCACACAGGGTGCTGTTGCCGCCTGTTGAATGCAAACCCTCCTTCGGGAGCGTGTCCTTGCTGCCTAGGAAGCTGTTATCTTCCAGAATCCTCCGAAGCCCCACTGGAGTCTGAGTTTTCTTGCCTCAAGAGGAAGCTCGAGGGGGGTTGGTGGCGGTGCCGAGGCGCGATGCTGTGAGCCTGCGGGTGCCCGGCGCTGGTCCCGCGTGCTGCCAGCACTGCCGGGAAGCCACTGGGAGGTGGTGAGACAGGGTTTTGTTTGCACAAGGCTGGGCGCTGCGGGTATCGCATGGGCAGGACTTCAGCTCGGCTTGGAGCAGGGCGCACCCCGGCAGAGGGACGCGACCCCCCGCCCCCGTGTGAGGGTGAAATGCGGGTGGAAATGTCATTTATTCAGGGGTGACACCAACACACCTGGTCATGTTCCCCCATGAACACGGCAGCCTGAAAAGCACCTTTCTCCTTGTGTGGTGCTGAGGTGGGACCAGATCTAGGGAGCAGCATGTTCTCAACCCCCTCGCTTTGGGTTCCCCAAGAAGCCCATCCTCTGGGACAGCCGCAGCAGTGCTGGTTTGTGTCACGCTGGCCTATGACCATGGCATTTCAGGAAGGCGTAGCAGGATCTGCGTCCTAGGTTTCCTTGCCAAGGAGATTTGCCCTGTTGGTGTCCCGGTGGTGGTGGCCCTGTCTGGGCACGGTGTAAGGGCCAAGCAGCCGTTTCCTCCTGGCAAAGAGCATCCAAGGCAGCTCCCGTCTGCGCGGTGCCTTTGCTGATACCAACAGTTTTGCTTTTCCCCTGTGGCAGGACAGTCTTACCTTGGTTGGCTGGGCTGTGTCAGGAGAAGGAAGCTGAAGGGGTAGGAGTTATCTGAAACTCCCACTCATCCGCCTGGTACATTGCTTCCCTTGCAGAATATTTAGCTTTCAGGCCATGGAGACTGCATCAAGCTTCTTCAGCTGATGTTGAACGTTTTTGAAGTTTCAATTGCTTCCTTGCCTGTGATGGAGCTATCATTTTTATTGCTTTGGTTGCTTAGGCAGGGAGAGGGAGAGATGAACAAATCAGTACAGCCCTCTTGAATTAGGATTGATTTTCATGAATTCTTCTTGTTGGTTTTGAAACACAATTGTTTCTAAAACATTTAATTGATTGAGGTTTTTTTTTCCTCCTCCTTTCTTTTTGGCAGCATTTGTCCTCAGCCATTTGCCACTGCTGGGAGAGGAGGGGGCGGGGGGGGAAGAAAATAAGCTCTGTGTGAGATCAAGATTTCAACGCATTACACACCAAAACATTTGTTGCTATTTACTTTTAAAAGTGCCCTTCTGAGGCTGCAGGGCTGGAGCTGCCATCTGTTCGGGATTACGCTTCGGAACTCCTGGTTTCTCTGCAAACCTCCTGCCCGGCGCAGCTCCGTCTGCCGAGGGATGGGGTGCTGGGAAGGGGGACAGGGTGCTGGGAAGGGGGTGGCCGTGGGGGGAGGCACCTCTGCGGCCGGGTCTGCCATCCTGGCTGGGCTGCCGGAGCACTACAGGGATGGAACAAGATTCCTGGTGGCGATGGTGACTCTGGAGCACATTTTCTGAGGTTCATTGAGATGTGACGTGTTTGTTAAAATATAAGAGGACCAGGACAGGAGTGTTGCTGTCCCTCTCTGCTCTTGAGGCAGACATCAGGGTGATTTGATTTGGAGGTGCTGGGGCCCCCGTGAAAGCGTCTGCCTGGTTCGGCTCCTGAGCTGCAGGGAGTGATGCCAAGGCAGGGCTTTTCAAGGCACAGCTGGAAAACAGCAGCCCCCGCAGTGGCAGGAGTGTAACCACATCCCGGAGCCCATTGCACAGGCAGGTGCGAGCATCTTCCAGAGCTGGAAATCCCTCAGGCAGCACGTGTGTCCATCTGTTATGGTTTGAGGAACCCACAGCAATTTGTTGTCATTTAGACAATTGTTCTATCACCCAATGACCCCTCCTCACTCAGAAAGGGGAATTGGGAAAAAACAAGGAAACACGAGCGTTGAGGTATAAACAGATTTAATAGAATAAAGCTAGATAACATTAATAAACTAAAGAATTGGTACTGATCCCGATACCAATGTAAAACACACGAGGACTATACCCAGCCCATTCCCCAGCAGAAGCCGTGCACTCCCCGCAGGGACAGCCAGTGTGGGACCCTGCGAGCGCTGCGGCTGCGGGAGGAAGGGAAGGGCTCAGGGCTCCGGCACCGGGGCAAGCAGTGCTCAGGATGGCAGCCAGCAAGGGAGGGAAAGAGAGAGAGAACTCCTCAGCAAACTTTCTGATTTCTATGGAATGTGCCGTATGAAATAACCCTGTTGGCAGCCTGGGGCAAGTGCCCAGGTCTCGCTCCTCCTCATCCCTGCACCTCGAAAACACCGCGACCTTGAAACCCGCACCCCAGAGCTGGCGATAAAGTAAATATTATTGCTAATTCAGACACCGGGTCTTCTAAATATGCAGTTTTCCCAGGCATTAGAAGAGAAATCAATCCTGGGTCTCTCAACCCAGGACACCGTTGCTCGGTGACTCCCTGAGGTGCAGGCTGCGCCTGCCTTTGTGCCTGGGGAACTGCGTGGGATTCAGTGCCAGAAGCGTGAGGTTCCGTTGCTGGGTGGTCTCTTTCTCTCTTTTCCAAAATGGGCTAAACAGAGTCTCTGGGCTTTATTTGACAAGAAAGAAGATCAGCTCCTGTTGCCAGACCTACAGACGCTGCCCTAAACACACAATTGTCACTGTCTCCAAGAGGCTCCACCAGTCTCTGCGGGCGCTGGGAAGCTGGAAAATCTCGGTGACCAGCCACAAACCCACTGGAGATGCTGGCTCAGCGCACAGCATTTCCATCCCGGCTTGGCTCTGCCTTGCAGGCTCCGTTGGCCACAAATGCTAATTATTAACACAGCAGTCATCGCCTTTGCGGCCGTAACTCTCCTCTGCCAGTCTCTCCTGTACCCTGAGCCCATCCCAGCTCCGATGTCACTGATGTGACAAATGGTTGAGCCACGCAGGAGCCTGGAGGTGGGTCTGTATTTACCCGCCTCGCAAATCAACAAGGTGAGGTGCCGAGGAAATAGAGGCTGGAGCCAGGGCATGGCTCGAGCGGGCACCAGGGAACCTCAGCCCAGGTTTCTACTTGGTTCCAGGGGTCCCAGTTTTTCCAACACCATCTCCTGGGGCCAAATGTATGAAATTGCTCAGAGATGTGAAAACTGAGCAGGTTTTTTTACAAGTATTTAGCAAACAAAAGCTCTCATTGTGCCAGGGCAGTGCAGACAGAGGAAACTTGTTTCTCTGGGCCTGATTTTAGATGCTTTTTTACATTTTTGGACACGTGGGCTTGGACACCTGGGGGAGCTCTGATTTATGGCAAATACGGGAGGTAGAGTGGCTCCTCCAGGTCCCCACTATGTGCTCTGCATCCCCAATACCCTTCTGCTACAGAGGCTAAATGGATCTGCTTGTCTAAAGAGTCTCTTACCTGGATTTGTAAATACAGCTAGAAATAAATACTGCTGCCCCCCTGCAGTGCTGCCTCCAGCGCTGGGGCACCAACAGCAGAAGGACACGGAGCTGTTGGAGCGGGGCCAGAGGAGGCCCCGGAGATGCTGGGAGGGCTGGAGCCCCTCTGCTGTGAGGACAGGCTGAGAGAGTTGGGGGGGTTCAGCCTGGAGAAGAGAAGGCTCTGGGGAGACCTCATAGCCGTCTTCCAGTCCCTAAAGGGGCTCCAGGAAAGCTGGGGAGGGACTCTGGGTCAGGGAGGGGAGCCATGGGATGAGCGGGAGCAAGTTTACACTGGGAGAGGGGAGATTTAGGTGAGATCTGAGGAAGCGATTCTTTGCTGTGAGGGTGGTGAGCCCCTGTCCCAGGTTGCCCAGAGCAGCTGTGGCTGCCCCATCCGTGGAGGTGTTCAAGGCCAGGCTGGACGGGGCTTGGAGCAACCTGGTCTGGTGGGAGGTGTCCCTGCCCAGGCCAGGGGGTTGGAACAAGATGATCTTTAAGGTCCCTTCCAACCCAGACCATTCTATGGTTCTATGAAATAACAAACTTTCTAGACTGCCACAGTTTAAACTCCTGAGTGCTTGAGCAGTTGTTAAAAATTGCCCCGATGCTTCTCAGCGACTTTGGTAACTTAAAGAAATACATTCTCTGATACGCTTCTCACCTATTTACTTACACTGCCGCTGCACAGAAATGATTTGCAGGGTTAGCAAAGAGGCAATCCAAGGTCCATGAATGGCACCGTCATCCATTATAGCAGTGCTGTCATTTGGAGGGTCTGTTCTCACTTGGGATAACCCAGGCCCTGCAGTCTACCCCCCTCCCCAGGGCAGCAGAGTGGGCTCGGGCATGCTCGGGGCTAGCACCCGGCGTCTGGCAGCGAGCCCCAGGGAGAGGGTTTGATTTCAAAGGCTGGGGCAGGGAGAAATCAATGGGTCTCTCTGGTTTGGCTCTCAGCTTTCAGTGGGAAGGAGCTGCTCTCCATTTGGCGTGCGCAGTACAGCTGCTCCCGTGGAGCCCGGGGATGGGCTCATCCAGCTATTTCACTTCATCCACACACCGGATTTTTATCGGTTTATCGCTGATCACTTTATATAAGCATGGTGGAAGCATATGCAAGGTTGGGCATGTAGAGGTTTTGCACTAGTTTAGCCATGTTGACTCAGAAGAGAGTTGCTATTAACCTAGTGCAGGGTCTGGGAGAAGCTGGGGATGCGGAGGAAGAACTTTGCTCCTCTCGTGGCCAGTGCTGCAAGGTGCAATCTTTTAGCAGAGCTATTCTGGAGCTAAAATGCGTGTTAGACATTCTCTACTCCTCTAGGAAGGTATTTTTCCCCTCTCTGCCTGTGTGTTGGTAAGATCTGGACTGAAAGCGTGCTGGTGCTCTTCCAGATAGTATTGCCAAAAGCAAAGGAAGGAAATAATGAACTTCCCCTGTGGTTCCCCGGGGGCTTGCAGGCTCCTGGTGACTGCAAGGATGCTGGGCAGAGCGGGAGGCAAGGGCCACCTTGACAGCACTGGGCTGGGAAGGCACTGGCCAATTTTTTTTTTCTTGGATTAATCACATCAGGCAATGGAGCTGGCAGCAAAGTGTGTCACAAAGAATGTAAAATACTGGCGGCATCCCAGGCGTTTCCGTTAGGGCTGGATTTCCCGTCTCCTCTCCCTCCTTCCTCAGGCCTGTGTGGCTACTGCTCTTTTCTTAAGAATTAGAAGTATGTCAGATTCTGGCTTCTGTCAGGTCCTGATGCTGTCAAACCTGGCAAGATGCTGCGCTGCAGCCCAGGAGAGTCTCAGGGAATTTGCTTTCTAAGGTTATGAAATCAAGGCTTGGATTGTAATAGAGAATTAATCTTTTCCAATTCCCCTTTAGCCCGTGCAGTCCTGACCATCTCCATATTAATATTTAAGTGGGTTTTATAAGCTTGCTTGAAAAAGCAGGGCTGAGAGAGTTGGAATAGATCATTTCCTTGCTGGAAACAGCACCGTTTAACCCTTTGGATACAGTACATGTGGCTGGAGGGAGTGGGATTTGCTTTTTGTGAAGACTGAGGTTCAATTTGGGAGGCGCGTGGGAGATCATAGAATCTTCTTAGAATCACGGAATGGTCTGGGTTGGAAGGGACCTTAAAGCCCACCCAGGGCCACCCCCTGCCCTGGGCAGGGACACCTCCCACCAGACCAGGTTGCTCCAAGCCCCGTCCAGCCTGGCCTTGAACACCTCCAGGGATGGGGCAGCCACAGCTGCTCTGGGCAACCTGGGCCAGGGCCTCACCACCCTCACAGCAAAGAATCACTTCCTCAGATCTCATCTAAATCTCCCCTCTCCCAGTGTAAACCCCTTCCCCCTCATCCTATGGCTCCCCTCCCTGATCCAGAGTCCCTCCCCAGCTTTTCTGGAGCCCCTTTAGGGACTGGAAGACGGCTATGAGGTCTCCCCAGAGCCTTCTCTTCTCCAGGCTGAACCCCCCCAACTCTCTCAGCCTGTCCTCACAGCAGAGGGGCTCCAGCCCTCCCAGCATCTCCGGGGCCTCCTCTGGCCCCGCTCCAACAGCTCCTTGTCCTTCTGCTGTTGGTGCCCCAGCACTGGAGGCAGTGCTCCAGGTGGAGTCTCACCAGAGCAGAGGGGCAGAAGATGAGACACAAGTCTGGCCTTTCCCATTCCAGGTTCACAGTGGGGTGCTGGGTCAGCACACCAAGGCTGACCACCATGGTGTTTTGCAGCCCTGGGCATTTCCCATCGAAAGCTGGGCTAGCAGACCCCACACAGAGGTCTTCATGTAGCTGCATGCCCCATCCAACCCCTTGCTCCACCAGCATCAGCAGCGCAGCCAGCTTCAGCCCTGCTCTTGCCGTGCGGCTGCTATCTTGGCTGAGGATTCAGCAACAATTTGGGCAGAGATCAAAGGCTTCATCAGAGAACGGTGGTGCTGTTACTTACACTTGGTCTCTAATCAAAACCACACAACCCATCAGCAAGTCTCGCTGAGGGGACGCACAGGGTGGCGAATCCTTTCCTATTTCTTGCTGCCAATGCTTAGGAGGTGTTTTTGATTTTTGGATGCGTGATTGCGTTCCTTCAGTTGTCAGGCTGTGTTTAATTATTTAATTAGTCATGCGAATTTCACTGGAATTTTTTGTACACCTGAGTCGTTACTCTAGCAGTTAAAAGGCGGCTTTGATGAGCTCCTCTTGCAGCGCGTGGCACTGTGGAGCCCGCTCAGCACGGTTGGGATGGGGCAGGTGGTGAATTGACGCAGGAGCTTTGCTTTATGGGTCCTTGAGGGAGCATGGAGGGAAGGGAGAGGAGGGGCCTCACCCCAGTGGTGCAAGACCCCACACCAGTTTGCACACTGGTGATTTACCAGCATTTGGGAAGGTGAAGATAACAAGCAATAGCAAGTTTCTGTCAGAGTAAAAAGATGGCCTGGGGCACTGCACAGACTCAACTGTGTCCAGTTCTGGGCTCCCCGGTTCAAGAAGGCCAGGGAACTGCTGGAGAGGGGACAGCAAAGGGCTACCAAGATGATGAGGGGACTGGAACATCTCTCTTATGAAGAAAGGCTGAGGGATTTGGGTCTCTTCAGTCTGGAAAAAAGATGGCTGAGGGGGGACCTTATCAGCGCTTATAAATACTGAAAGGTTGGGTGTCAGGAGGATGGGACCAGGCTCTTTTCAGTGGTGCCCAGCGACAGGACAAGAGGTAACGGGCACAAACTTGAACATAGAAAGTTCCGTCTAAACGTGAGGAGGAAGTTCTTTCCTGTGAGGGTGGCAGAGCCCTGGCACAGGCTGCCCAGAGAGGTGGTGGAGTCTCCCTCTCTGGAGACATTCCAAACCTGCCTGGACGCGTTCCTGTGCCGCCTGCTGTGGGTGACCCTGCTCTGGCAGGGGGTTGGACTGGATGATCTCCAGAGGTCCCTTCCAACCCCACCATTCTGTGATTCTGTGATTACTTGCAGCGTTACTGATGCCAGTGAGAGTCCCAGGGAGTCCCTCCTGGGATGCACCATCAACCGTCCAACCAGGCAGGAACCTCCCAGTTTCCCCACGCAGATCGGCTTGCTGGGAACCAACAGGAGGAAATTTTTCATGGGCAACAATGAGCTTCTCTGAAAGAGAAAGATCCGGGGCCATTTTCAACGGTGCCATCAGACCAAATTGCACATATCTCCTAGTGTAAATTGGAAAAAAACTGGCCAAGGTAACTGGAAGAGCAGCAATCCTCAGGCTTATACGATGGGAGCAATTATTTTCTTGGGAGTACATGTATGGATATGTGCCCAGGCTGACAAGCGAGATTCTATCCTGCCAGAGGAACCAGTGGGGAACGGGAACACTTTCCAGTAGGCCATGAGGGCAAAAAAGAAGAGGACAGTTGTATTTCTTCACTGCTTTTGGCTCTGGATCTTGTGGCTGTGGGACGGGAGCTTGATGGTGGTGCTCAAGGCGTGGATGGGGCTCATTGCATGGAGCGCAAGTTGCTTCTGTGGATGGGGACGAGTTTTATGGGGCAAGAGAGCTTTGAGGTCAGAAACATGTTTTGTTGGCTCTTCAAGGGCAGAAGAGACGCTCTGGGGAGAAGCTGCTCACAGGGCACAGCCTGGTGAGGTGCTGGGCACTTTAACTCGAGCCAGCGTCAATGGGCCTCAAGTGCACTCCAAAGCTTTGATTATTGGTTCTTTGGGAACCCATTTATCCAGCCCTTAATTGCTTTACTTTGTCAAATATTTTTTGATGGGAAATCAATCTCAGTGGTTTTGCTATTGCTTTTCCAAGGAAGCCTCCCCTTTCTCCAGCTTATCCCATTAATATTTATTGCACTGCCAGGTAGGATCCTGAATTAAAGTTTCAGTTATTTCCCCATCTCCCTGATGCTTTCTCTGTACTTTTGATCAATGTTCAAGTTGCTTTCACTCCATAAATTTATTGCCCTACATTTTCTGTTGCAGCCTCCGAGCTGCAACTGTATTTCGCTTGCAGATCTCCCGAATCCACATCTCCTTAGCGCTGTCCTCCTCCAGCCTCTGCTGGCAATGACTCTTTTAGATCCACTGTAAAGATTCTTCTGCCGATGACTCTTTTAGATCCACTGTAAAGAAGCCGCTGCTCAGGACCTTGTCACCCACCGCTTTGATCAATGCCGTATTTGGGCCATGGGTCTGTCAGTACTGGGGGCTATCTGGGGACAGATTTCATGTTGGAAGGTAGAGAAGAAGTTCTCCGTGGGGAAGGCTGTGGCTTGAGACACTGTCCTACCCCAATGAGAAACACGGCATTGGGCACACGATGGTTTTGGCATTACTGACTGAAGTGCAAAGTCCTGCCTTTCCTGGCCCTGAGTTTTAAGAGCTGACCCTGGCCCTGAGCTGGGCTCCACTGTCTTCCGGAGAGCGATAGTGTCTGTACGTGAACGTGGGTGATTCTCCCCCCTGGCTGCTCCTGGTGCACTGCTTTGCTCTCTGCCTTTCCCCGAACTCTCGGGGCGAGCACCAGAGACATGGGACAGCCTGCGGCTTCGCCTTTCAGCATGGGGACAGGCACGGTCCCTGCTGGCTTTGCAGGAACTCCCCGCAAAATCAAGGCTGTCATGTCTGCGTGGGGGCTGACGGGCTGTGCCCAAGCCCTGAAGAGGGGTGATGGGTGCATGGGGGGCACCTCTGCTCACGCGGAGCCGGGGCGATGCTCTGGGCATGTCAGCGGCCCCTGCGTGCCTTTGCCGGGCGAGGTACTTGATTGCTCTCACTGGGAATGAGACTTCCTTCCTCCTGGAAATCCTGGTGTCGGGCTGGGAAAGCGGAGGAATGAGTGAGATGAATCCGCTGGGAAAAATTCACAGAATAGAAAAATGCTGTTTCTGCCTTTTGGAGCTAAACAAGTCGGGGGCCCAGCGGCGGGTGCCTGAAGGGGCTCAGCAGGGTGGGCTCTGCCCTGCAACCCGCAGCCCCGGAGGAGAGGGGCCGCATCAAGGCGGGAGGTGAAGCTCCCCGAAGGAGTGGTAATCTCATTGTGGGGCAGAGGAGTGGGAAAGGTGCATGGGTGGAGGGACTGGGTTCGTAGAACTGCAGCATGGTTTGGGTTGGGAGGAACCTTTAAAGGCCATCCAGTCCAACCCCCCCGCAAAGAGCAGGGACATCTTCAACTAGACCTGGTTGCTCAAAGCCCCGTCCAGCCTGACCTGGAATGTTTCCAGGGATGGGGCATCTCCCACCTCTCTGGGCAACCTGGGCTAGGGGCTCACCACCCTCATTGTAAAAAATTTCTTCCGTATATATCTAGTCTAAATCTTCCCTCTTTTTAGTTTGATGCCATTGTCCCTTGTCCTGTCGCCGCAGGCCCTGCGACAAAGGCTGTCCCCATCTTTCCTCTTATCAGCATTAATACAGCAGGGTTATCGGTATTAATGCAGCAAATGGCTTTGGTAAGCTGCCTTAGAGAGGAGAGAGGGTGGCAGCACGCAAGCTCGGCTTTTTTCCCCTCCCAGGCAAGCTGTTGGAGGGTGCGCGCTGGGGCATCGTGCCGGCTTGCCACTCCATGGCCCCCATCTCCTCTCCTCCTCCCACTCCCGAGCCCCGCATCATCCCCACCAGCACCCAGGGGTGCTCCGGCCACCCTGCGGCTCCCGAGGAGCAGATGCTGTCACCCGGCACCCCAGGGACACCACGGGGGGAGCAGCACAATGGAATAATATTTTAGTTAGTCAATAAAAATAAGAATGATCACTGGTCTGTTACATGAGGCCACCTATCATCCAGGGACCAGTGGGTCACTTAGCAATTGCATGTGGAGGAAACACAGAAAGAAAGGAAAAAGGCATTCTTTAGTCATAATTTTGTAATAATTCATTATTTATGTATAATTCTGGTCGGTTCCTGCGTGGGCACATGGGTCAGTGTGGGGACTGCGTGCTGCATTCGGCTGAGTGCCGGGTCTCAGCCCCTGCGCGCTCTGGGAGCCAAGAGCCAAATTTTAATGGCAAATGAAGAAAAGAGAACTTTCCCAAAGTTCACCAGAGGGGTTTTGTGCAGCCCAATGAGCCACTGAAAGCTGGAAAAAACAGGATGAGAGGAAAACACCTCCTGGATGAGAGCTGAGAAGCGTCCCCCATTTCTGCACCACCTGCCTCAGCCCTGGGTGTTTTTAAAAGCCATTTTCTGCCCCCCCCAACATCATGGACATGATGTGCACTTGCTCCGTGGCCAAGGGGGGATCTGGGTGCTGTCGCAGGATGTTTTTGCTGACATGCTGGGTGCGTGGGCACGTCTCCCAGGAGGAAGATGGATGGGGTGCGTCGTGTCCGAGCCCCCCCTGCCCAGCTCAGCCCCGGGCATCACCCCAAGGGCAACCAGGGTCCGCAGCTCCCCGAGGTGGGACCTTCGTCCCCAGTCGGTGTTTGCTGAGTCAGGTCCTTGCTTTGGGGCAGGGGCAGGCGCCGCCGCTTCCTGCAGCTCATTGTTCGGCCACGCTTCCTCCCACCCCAGTCCCACAGCAGTGTGGGATCCAGCAGCTGCGGGATGAAGGATTCAGCTCCCAGGTGATGCTTCGCCCCGGTTTCGGCACACCCCTCTCTCCATTCTCTCCTCTGCACCTTCCACGGAGCAGGAAGGCTGCAGAGGAAGGGAGAGACACTCCCACCCTCGCTCCTCTGCCTGTCCTTACATCCACTGGGCACCCCAAATCCACCATTGCCTTCTGAGACTAACCCCCAGGTGACAAGCGAAGTTGTGGCAACGTTGGGGCAAAGCGGGCTTGGATATCCTGACTGAAGCATGTTGCTTTGATAGCTCCCTGGTTTTAGGCTCTGGTTGCATAGAAATGGGTGCTTTGGAGAAGACGTTCTTCAGAGACTTTTGTGTCTTATGGAAAAGGGGGGAGAGACACAAATGGCTTGAAAAGAGCTGAATGAATGATGGATGAAGCCTGGCTGTGTCCAGCTGGGAGAGGTTTTACACAGGACTCAGCCCAGCTCATCACTGGGTACCTACGCTTTGCTTAACCTCAGGTTTATGGAAAACAGTGTTAGTCCCTTTCAAATATGTCCAAACCGTCACTCAGTCCCACCTGTAACAGGAATTGTACCTTCCTCAAGGCCAAACAGACCTCATCTGTGCTCTGTTCAGCCCATTTTATCTTTTTTCTTTGTGCCGCTTCCTTTCAGCCCTCTTTGAATAAGCCAGGACTAAATTCCACCCTGAAAAGAGAACGCAATACATCGATATGATGTTTATGGTACCCTGGCAGTATATTTTTTCAGCATTTTAATATCATCCTTCTTAATAAAGAGAAAAGAAAAACACACCTTCATCCATCTCGCTTTGGGTTTATTTTTCTGTGTTTTCTCTTTTTCCCCTCCCTCTCCTCACCCTGCGCTGCAGTTCTGCTCAGGTAGCCCAGCTGGACTTACAGACTGGAGGGGAGAAAGCCCTTTTCAGAAAAGAAGGGGAGAGGTTTTACTGTACATCCATTCTAAAAATAAAACTGCTCTGTGTTTCTGGAGCATCTTTCAACTGCTGATTTCAAAGATCCTTGAAATTCTCAATTAACGAAGCTTCCCAGCTCCCGCGGGAAGGAAGTGCTGGGGATAGGTGTTGGTACGCCCTGCGGAGGAAGGACCAGTGCTTCTTCTGGGGTTTGCACAGCCCCCAACACCGCCGGGTCCTGCACAACGAGGGGGGATATGAGGGGATGTGAGCTCTGGCTTGCCGTCTGCCAGATCCCAGCTGGAGCAAAAACTCTGTTTCTTGTCCTGAATTAGGAGGTTTGGTCCCAAGCTGCCCCTGTCTGCATCCTCCCCCTGGCTCACGTCTTGTATTTCAACCACAAGAGGCAAGCTCACCTTCTTACTTTAATTTTTGTGCAGCACTGGGCACAGCCAGGGCTTAATCCAGAATCCCCCTAAAATTAGAAACTTTTAAAATTAACCCCCCCCCCCG
>VWZL01003629.1:179260-202948 GCA_013396915.1 Stercorarius parasiticus
CCGCGTGCCGGCGGGGTGGGGACATACAGACCCATCTCAGGCTGCCCAGCCATCCTCGCAGCATTCCATCCCCGCAAAAACAGGAGAAAAGCATTCAGCATCAGTGCAAAAGCCTCCAACACAAGCCCATGCGCTGAGCAGGCTTTCAAGGGCTTTTTTTTGTTGTTGTTGTTGCATGAAGTGTCCTTGAAATACCTCGTTTCTCAGCCTGCACGCTTTGTAAGAGCTTTGCAGGTTGGGGGGAGCGGCGCGGAGCGGCAGAGCATCCCGAGCCCAGGGGAGAAGCCTTGGCTGGCTCTTGGAGCAAGCAGGAGCATCGTCTCCCCACCTCTCGGATGGACCCCAAGCCAGGAAGAGCAGGCATGGGAGAGGGCAAACCAGAGCCCTTGGGACCTCTTCCAAGCCTCGGGAATGGGCAGGATGGAGGAGGTTTATTTTAGGAGCTGTGGCTGCTCTTCCCGGCTCTGACAATCTGGTGTTGGGTGTTGTGTTCGGCTTGTGGTGGCTTGGAAATGTTTGTAGAAAAGGGTCTGCCTGGCTAGGGGGGCAAAATGTGGCATTTTCTTTTTCTCAACCAATTAAATGCATGGAGAATGAGATATTTTTCTCTCTAAACCCACCCCTTCCCATTCCAGCCAAACAGTGCGTGAGCTATATCAAACGGGTGGGTTGAAACTTCTCAGTCTTTGTTAATAAGACGCCCTGCACTGCTTTGGGGTGTACGGCTCCGTGGCGATCACTCCGATCACTCCCTGACCCCCAGCAAGGCAGGGGTCCCCCACTCCCCCTCGGGGGACTCTGCCAAAGGCAGGGGAAGGAGGGATAGATATTCCTGGGGAAAGCAGGAGAGGGGAGAAAAGAACAGGATGCTGAGAGGAGGCTTTTTGCGTGGCACACAAGGTCCTTACAGCCCTCAGAGCCCGCGGGTCAGGGCACAGAGCCCTGTCAAGGTTTTCCTGCAGTTCCCAATCCACGCTGCCGACTGCTCCGCCGTTCTGCCTGCTGGTTTCCGCAGGAGACCACGTTGCTGGCACGCAGGAGCCTGTGCCGTCTCCGCAGCCTTTGACACCCTCACTCCTCAGCTTTTTCATCTTTCCAAGGATGGCTCTTTTCCAACCCTATTTCACTACCCCTGTGGCAAAGCTTTCGTGTGCCAAGGCATCAAGAGCTTCTCTGCAGTCCAGGGTGAATCGTGGCCGCTCCTTCCCCCTTCCCCGGCCTGTGGCTCCCTCCGGAGCGTATGCTGGCCCTACGTCCTGCAGTCTCTCCCGCCGGTAGCCCCAGCTCAGCCAGACCCGGTCCTGGCACTGGGGAACCACCAAACCACCCCGTCTTCCCGCTGCTTGGCTGTAAATCACAAACCTAAACACCCCTGGCCATCCCACAGCCAACACTGGAGTTGGGAGCTGTGCAGGTGGGGAAAAGACGGGGGAGGGGCGGGAAGCAAATTTTTTCATACCCCATTCTCGGAATTATTTTTAGAGCCTGATGCTTGAATGTGAATCATGAGTTTAGCCATACGAAACCTCCTTTTCATCTTTTTACCTTATCGTTATCCCGGTTTTATCTGCAGTTTGACATCTTTTATCCCCAGCCTCGCAGACAGCAGAAATAAGGGCAGACCCGCTCCCTCGCACTTGAAGCGCGGCATACGCAGGGCACACCGATTTGAAATTGTAATCCTCTTTTTGTTGCCTTCCCGCACTCTTTATTGTTACAGTATATATCACTTGTTGTTTTAGTTTTCCATTTCATGCAAAATACATCAAAAAAAAAAATGCCACGAATGCTTGAGGTCTGTTTGTTATTCTCTGTGTTCAAAGCTATTTCTTCAAATCTATCGCCTTAAAAACTGACTTCCCCGGCCTGCCTGCGGTTGCCCTTCACTTCCCACAAACATCACAACCTTCCCAGCAAACTGCAGAAACGCCTGTGTTTGCAAAAGGCTCAGAGGAGAGGCTGAGGCTGTGTTCCCTGAAATGGGGAGCTCGTCCTGCCTTGGTTTGCTGGTTGGCTGATTTAAAGTGGTGGATTCTTTAGATTTCTTTGATGTGGCCGGTGCTGAGGGGTCTGGGATGTTCATATGGCTTTTCGGTGCTGCTGGGCAGTCATTATCCGGTCACTAATTGTCGTGCCACCTACAGCTTTTTACGTATTTTGAGACTAAACAAAAATACATCAAATGGCGCATCGTCCTTTGGCTTTAATTCGGCCCCAGCCTGCACTTTCAGTGCTTGGGACAGGCTTTCCGTATGCACCGGCATGCAAAACCTTCCTCTGGGGACCTACCGAGGGAGCTGTGAAAAAAAACAAACCCAAAACCTGCAGGTTTATATCCTTAGGCTGTGTTTTGGGCTTCCCCTGACATCTCTCCCCCTGTGCACGGCAGTAAGTGTAGGTGTTGGTCCTCTGGGACAGGCTCGTCTGTGGCGATGCTGCTGCTGGGATGGCAGGGAGGTACCGGTGGCCACCAGCCTGCCCTGGGTGGCCAGGAGACCCTGGTGCTTGGCTCCTGGGTGGAAAAGGACCCCAGAAAAAGGGTCCAGGAAAGAGCACTATGGTCGCTGCCACTCGGTGGAGAAGATGGAGCGAGGCCCATCGGAGATGCTCGGTGAAAGGAGGGGACCAGAGGATGCAAGTCGCACACAGAGAAACTGGGGCTCTTTGCCCTGACCCAGGGTGGGAAGTCATTGATGTCCCCAGAGGAAAGTGCAAAGCTCGATGTTTGTGTTCAACGACGTTACACAACCTAGCGCAGAGAGATCTCATTTATTTTCTCCCATCAGCCTAATGTGATGATTTGGGAGAGGGGGGAAGAGGCCGGGCAGCCATCTCCCGAACAGTTGGGCTGGGATTACACTTTTTCTATTGAGCTCATCACCGTAATAACCAGGAGCTCTGTTTATCAGCCCACCAGCCATGCCCATTTAGGAGATTACCATTTTTTCCAATCTCATTTCTCATAAAAGAGGATTGCTGCCTGTTGTCTCCCCGTCCCAAGCCCCTCGCTTATGAGCGTTTATCTGCTCAGGGTGTTTATGAAGCCCCGAACAGGAAACTTCTCTTTATCCTCTGCGTCATCAAGAGCTGGAAACTCGATGGGATAATTACTCTTTCAGGAACATGCGTACAGCAGCCCATCAGTAGCCTTTGGCATCTTGCTGGTGTCAATAACACGTGTCTTTGCCCCGCTGAGAGATATGATGTTTATTTGTTTCTCTTTCCCGTCCCCTTAACTTGGCATGAGATTGGGGCGTCTGGCTTTCGGGGTGTCTTGGGGCTTCTACCCGAGGTTAAGGAGAGATGCTGCTCCCCTCAAAGCCAGTGGCACCAAGGGTGACGCCAGCAGCAGGGGACACCTTGCCTTCTCCCCCAGCATTGCTGGCCCTGGCAGGGCATCACCCACTGCTCTCGCCCTGCCCTGAGAGGGGCCGCACGCGGAGGTGGCTTCTTAAGATGCTAATGCCAGCAGCCAGCCTGGGAGAGGGCTGGGGAATGAATCATTTATTTGACAGAGCTCTTCCCTTTGCTCTCTCTGCAGGTTGCAGGGAAGACGTTACAATTCCCTTCACCCTTCAGCAGACGATTCGTGAGCTATGGAAAATGCAGAAGTTCATTAGCGATATCCACCAGATGAAATTCAAGACATGAAGTGTTTTGACTAGGGCTGTTCAAATAGAGGAATCACTCAGGAGCGCGTTGCAATCAGTGCATTAAGATAAGATCCCAGCACATTGGGTTTCGGGAGCATTGATTATAGATTAGCATCCCACTGCTCCAGAAAGGGAGCCCGTGGGCCAGTGTAAACCCGGAGAGCTGAGGGGCGCAGCTGGACTCATCATGGAGAAGCAGGGGACACCAGAAAATACGGGTGTGCAGCACTATCCCCGCTGCCCCGGCTGGATGAGCATCCCAGACTTCTCTCTCTGGGGGCCGAGTCTTCCCCGTGGCCCCGGGGTTTCCCCGCTGCCCCCCAGGACTTGGCCGTGCTGACCCAGCACAGAGGATTTTTTTTGGCGAGGCTGCAAATGTGGAAACCTCATGCGGTCGGTCAAAGCAAATTCATTCAAAGTGAATGAGTGCATGCCAATTTTCTTTTCTTTTTTTTTTTTTATTCTTTTTGGCTGTATTCACAGAACACAAATCTGCACGCAGGAGCGGGAGCCGTGTTTCTAATTCGGTACGAAACTTTTATTCCCACTTGGCGCAGAGCAGTTGCAAATGATGGAGGCTGTTCCTAATCCTCTGCCCCGGGCATTGAGAATGTGCTCCGGCCGGCCGGCACTCTTGGAAATTGAATAATTTGCATTGCATAGCAATTTTCAGGAGATAAATACAAGGTTCAGTGCTTGTGGGGACAAGGACGTGGCATCCTTACTGCATAGTATGCAGCCAGAAAGCAAAGACAGCAGCGAAGCAACACGAAAGAGCTGGATTTGAGGAGCTTGGAAGTTCAAGGCTGCATTAAAAAAAATTAAAATCTACTTTTGCCTTAGTAAACAGAGTGTTTTCGAGATCCTGTTGGAGGAAGTGAGCACTTGGCTGTGTGCTTAACAGGGAGACTTGCCTGAGTTTTGCTGCAGTCAATAGTATTAGCCACGTGTCTAGGGATAAGTACCCGCTTAAATGGTGGAGTGCTGGGGATTTGCGGAGCAGCCGGACCCAAACAGGGCGAGTTTCGGGTGGTGCTGGCCATCGGTCAGGATGGGATACAAAGTGCCGGGTGTCGGGAGCCGAGGTTGGCTCCCAATTCCTTCACCGGTCAAGAAACTGGCAAACCAAATACAACCAACCAGCCTTTTACGATGAGTAAATGCGTTCATACTTCAGCTAAGAGCATCCCTTTTCTGCACCCCCCAGCGTAACCTCACGATTTCAATCCAAGATGGAACCAGCCCCACAGCTGGACGCAGCTGGGAACAAGAGCTCCTTTTTTGAAAGTTTTAGGGCCTTTTTTTTTCCACGCCCTTTCTTGAATTTGTTTGCCTTAGAGATGACACTTAATCAGGGGATACCCACAGTATTTGTAAGAGTGTTTCAAAATCCTTGTTGGCATTGATAGGGCTGCTAATGCTGCCGCAGATCGCTGCCAGGGATGCCGGGGCTGCGGGCTGGTGTTCTCGTCCCTCTTTTTCCCGTTCCGGCAGAGTGCTTGTCTTCTCACTCCCGTGGTGGGAACTGGATGAGCATCTCCTGCTCACCACGAGCGGGGTTTGCATCGCTGCTAGTGAGGGGCAAGGGGCAAGTATTCACTTTTCAGCGGTATTTTTCTGCCTGGCAGGAGTCATAGCCCGGGGAACGTCGTGGATGCTTCGCCCGCATTTGCAGAAGTATTTGTGATTTAATAGTGGAGAAGATGTGGAAGGAGAGGGACTGGAGCGATGTGTCTTGAAGTGTGGGGGAGAGCGATTAGTTTGATAAACTGGATAATTGTCAGAACTTCTGTTTCATAAAGGGTTTAATAGCTATGGGGAACTACAGGACTTGCAGATCCCGGAGGAGAGAAGTTGGACGGCAGCAAGAAGAGCTCTGTGTGCCGGCCGCCAGCCTGGCACAGCAGGAACGAGCCCCTGCTCCTTCACCATCCGGGGTCCACGGAGCAATTCAATCCCTTCTCGGAGGAGAGCCAGCACAGCATCTCTCCCCGAGCTGCTCAGAGCCTGCATCCCTCCTTACACAGCCAAGACACCGGTGTGATGCCATTAAATGACAGCCTGGGAGAAGGATCAGGGAGCTGAGCTGCAAGGAAATGTCTGTAGGAGAGAGAAGGGTCAGGGCGAGGATAGCAGGGCCGGAGTTATTTGCCAGAAATCTGTTTGAGACCCGGGGGCAGCAAGTTATTATATGAAAAAGCCTCGCCTGTGGATCTTTCCTCGCCTAAAGCTTATTCCTCTGTCGGGAATGCATCTCTTGCATTGCTCTGCATCGCCCCAGGTCAGGAGCTGGGCACTTCCATGTGTCACCTGCAAGCGCATCGCGCAGAGAGCAAGACACACCATTGGGTACGTGCTGTGTGCCCCCAGGATCCTCTGAATTACCGAGCAGATGGGTTTGCTCCCTGCCCCACCACCCCTCACTGCCCCCCACCGGCCAGAAAATGCCACAAGGAGCGATGGGCTGGGGGCAATGGAAGAGGTGGGGCGGGGGGAGAGATGCCCATGGAGAGGCAGAGATATTGGGCATCTGCCGGGAGTGGGAGCTGCCTGGCCTGGCTGGCACGTGTAGGATGCTGGTTGCCATGGAAACCCAGCAAAAGATGTGCTTCCACAGAGGAGCCGCTGGCGGTGGACCACAGGGTGGCCTCTTGTCCCCGCTTCGGTGGCACAGGGAGGATGTGTAGGACACGTGGACCTGCTTTGGGATGAGCCACCCCAGAGCACGTGTGCCGTGCTGCCTTTGGGGGGGCTGCCCTGGAGGGAGGGGTTGTTGCTGTGATTTATTCCCCACCTGGGGAATTGCAGGAGTGTCCCATGGAGTTTCAGAGGGGGCACCCCAGGGTCACAGAAGGAAGCCCTGACACGTCCCTGGGATGCTCAGGCCCTGGATGAGATTGGAGCAGGGCCCAGAGACGCTCCCAGGCTACCAAAAAGGAGAAGCCAGGCTGCTTCATAGGGCTTTTGGGGGGTCTCTAGTTTTCCTTCCTCTAAGGGCTGCTCAGATTTTAGTATTTCATTAAATGGCATTGCAATTTTCTCTCCGTGGCCAACGGATAGAGCGCAAATTGATCCCCGTGTCCAGAGGCAGGTAGCGAGAGCTGTACCCTGGATGTCTCCATCGGGCACTGTGCAGGTGAGACATCCACCTCTTGGAGATGCAATGCCCCGAGCCCAACGGCTTTGAGCTGCCCGTGACAGCGTGGTCTGGGAGATGTAGTAAAAAAAGGGTGGAGAGGATTTCTTCTGCCTCATTTCTGCTGCAAGGCATCGCGGCCTCTGGTAGGAGGCAGCTTGGGTTGGTGTAAGAGGGAGGGAGGCAGGATTCGTCCCACAGGGACCACATACCCCCACGGAGAGGAATGACTGCAGCTGGGGTCGGTCACTCTGCACTTATTTCATCATCCCAGGAGGAGAGCAGTGGGAATCACCACCTCTGAACGCAGAGGTGTGCTACGGTGGCTGCTGTGCCTTACGCTGCCTGGGGCTCTCCTCTGGTTACGTGCTTTACAAGGCACCATAGGGTTTGGGGGCAGAAATTTGAATTTCAGGCACTGCAAGTTAGCTGAGCCAAGCCTGTGGCCACCCTGCATGGCCCGAGTGCGGTGCCCAGTCGAACTACAAATGGGTGCATCATGTCCTAAAACCAGAAAGCGAACTGCCGGGAGGGGAGCCCAGGCATTGTGATACCCAGGCCAGGGACCTTGCTGCTTCCCCACCCTTCCTTACCAACTTGGGCTCCTCCTGGCCACCCTCTCTCTGTTTTCTGGGGCTTGATCGCCCTGCTTTCCCCAGGTTCCCAGTGGAAAACCTGCCTGCAGGGAGCGGTACCCACTCCGACACTGACCTATGTCCATGAGGAAGGAGAGCACCTAACGAGGATGCTCTTCAAGGTCGTAATACACAATAGATGCACTGTGCCAGTGTTAAATTATGTGTGGATGCAGAGGCAGCACTTCCAGCGGGGGAGGGCTGGGAGCACTGGTGTCACACACTGCGGGGCAGCCGGGGCATGCAGGGACCGAGAAGCCGTGCCCATGCCCGTGACTCGGTGGTGCTGCCTTTCCCGACGTGTCCTCCAGTCCTGTGCCAGGACCAGGAGCCAGAAACAGCTGGGCAATGCATCCCACCGCCGAGAGCCTCGGCTGCAGAACAGGGGTTGTCTTCACCCTCTGCTCCCTGATTCATAGTATTGTGGAATGGTTTGGGTTGGAAGGGACCTTAAAGATCATCTGATCCCACCCCCTGCCCTGGGCAGGGACACCTCCCACCAGACCAGGTTGCTCCAAGCCCCGTCCAACCTGGCCTTGAACACCTCCAGGGATGGGGCAGCCACAGCTGCTCTGGGCAACCTGGGACAGGGGCTCACCACCCTCACAGCAAACAATTTCTTCCTCAGATCTCACCTAAATCTCCCCTCTTCCAGTTTAAACCCCTTCCCCCTCGTCCTATTGCTATATGTCCTTGTAAAAGGTCCCTCTCCAGCTTTCTCCCTCCCAGAAGCTCCTCAACGCCCTTTCCCTCTATCCCAGACAAGTGCCCCGGTTGCAAGGCTGTTAGCTGGGATGGAAGGGGCTTTGCTTGTTCTGTGAAAAATGACCACGACATAGCTGGCATATTCAACGGAATTTTTTTCTAAGCAATTTCTGGGTGGGATGGGATCTTTTTCCCAGCTCCAACAGAACTTCTTTCCTTCTGCTCTCCACTTGAAGATGCCGCGGGGGTTTTGACCATCTCCCAGCCTTTGCTGGTGTAACTCCCAGCAAACTGCTGTTCATGGGCACTAGTTTCAGTGCCCAGGTTTCCATCATCTACAACCACAGTCTTCGGTGTGTGACAGCGGGACAGGGGAGGGTTTTGAGGAAAATAACATTGACATAGGTGAATGCAGGCGACGGCTGGCTCTGCCTGTCCAAGCTCCTGGTGGTTTTCTTTGAGTTCAGGATGGAAAATCACTTGAGGCCACGTACAGCCCAAGGTGCAATGCTGGCAACCTCTGATGAGCCCCCTGCTCTAATTAATCGCCCTGCTCGGAGCAGGCGAGGAGCAATGAAATGGGCTGTGGGCGATGCGCTTTGTTCAGATGAGTGTGAGCGACACGTGGTGCCCCAGTGACTCCTCGGCATCGCCTGTGGGTTTTGCCTCTGGAGGTAAAGCAGAGCCGTGCGGATAATTAAATGGAAACATAATCTTTTTTGGGTTTCTCAGCTAATCCCGATTCAGCCCGCGTAACGCCTTTCAGATTGAAGGCAAGGGCACAGCTCTCCAGGGAAAGCCAAGCTGCAGGGAGGAAAAAGGCAGCTCTCCCTGGGATGCTGCCCATGGCCTTTGGCAGGCTTTGGGGTCGGTCCTTCCCCACCAAGGACCCAGTAAGGACCGTGGGGTCCGAGCTGTGGTGCTGGAGAGGGGACAGGCACCTCCTGCATCCCCCGCAGCCTCGGCTGTCCCCAGAGGGCATCGCAGAGCCGGGGAAGCAGCGAGCAGAGAGACTCAGGTTACAAATGTACAAGCATCGGAAGCAGAGATATATATTCCCTGGATATTAATTGCCTCTAAAATGTTGTCCTTTTTCCGGTGAGTGGGTACTTTAGGCAACTGGATATATGGTGGAAAGGAGACTGTGTCAGGCAGAGGAAGGACGGACACCACCGAAGGGCTGGGGGCTGCGGGTGGCTAGTGGGGAGGACAGCCCATCGCTGGAGCATCCCAACAGTCCTTAGATGTGCTCGTCACTGACCCCGTCCCCCACGGGGACACTGCCCTCAGACACAACCCTCTACTGTGGTTGTGAGGACGCCGGCTCTGGCACAAATACCCACCTGGTGCATTTTTTACAGAGGGCTGTGACTCGATGCGTGCCTGGGGTGGGATTTCTTGGGGAGCACGCTGCTTCTCCCGCTCACTCTCACGCCCTTGTTATCACAAAAGAAGAGAAAAAGAGGGTGCAGTGTGTGTCTGTCTCCCCTCTTGAAGAACGAGCGGGCTTTATGCTAAGCTGTCCGTAAAACAGCACGGCTGAGGGTCCCACACGAGCCCCTGCCCGCCTGGGCTTGGGACCGGTCCCTCGCTGGGCACACCGGGTTTGAGAGCTTAGTTTTGATGGAAACCCTTGCCAAGCTGGGACACCCTTGGGTTTCAACAAGAGTAGGTCCAAAAAAAAAAAGAGCAACGTAGCGTCATGGTCTGTTCAGAACTGGGGAAGGGGCACAATCCATCCCGGGAGAAGGGGCAGAGGCTGGAGAGCAGGATGGTGCTGGGAACGGCCACCACAGCGTAGGTGGGGATGTCCGTCACATCGTCAGCCCGGGAAACTTAAATACAGGAGTCACCGAGGAAGGTATTTTAGGGACTACACTGAAAATAAGGTTCAAGATATTTTTTTTTTCCTGTGGTTTGGGGTGATGTCTCCATTGCTGCAAGGCTCGGATACCCTCGACTGGGCTCTGGGGATCGAAGCTGCTTTTTGGGGTGGGGGGGGCTTAATATGGCATAAAATTCCTTTTGTGTGAGGGCTAATGTGCCAGCCGGTTACAGGCAAGGCTGGCACCTCCGCCGGGAGCTGCCAGGGCCATTCCTGCCATTGGGAAGAGCAGGAGGAGGCAGACCCCGGCGCAGTGGAGCTCTTGCACCGATGCTTCAGCACAGAAAACCAGCAACGCACCTTCCCAAAATGGCAAAGCCTTTTGTTTCACCGTTTTATAAGCGAAATGCTGCAAATGTTGGCCTTGAGCTGACCTTTGGCTACAAAATGACGTCACCTCAATTAAATATTAAAAACAAACAAAAAGTCCTGAGTGTGGAACGAATAGTTTCGCTCCACCTGCAGGGATTTTTTAGTTTGTTTTTGTTTTTCAATTCAGTGGAAAAACTGAAAACCCAGTGTCACATTGGCTCACCCCGACATGAATTTTTTTTCGGGCTTCCCACCATTAAATGTCAGCGAAGGAAGAAAAGCAACTATTTGAAGAGCATTTTTATGACATGAAAACGCATCTCCCCGTCACCACCTCTGGCGGTTATTTCTTTTTGCTGGGAGTAGGGAAGCCCAGTGCATGATGCTGGTCAGTGGTTGGACCTACAGACCTGGCTGGGCTGATGTTCTGGGGCCTCCCAGCCTGTAGAGAGCCTGGGGTCCCATGGGTGCCGGTCTCTCATGGTGGGAATTGTGATCCTTGTGAGATTGGGGTTGGTGGTTTTTCTCCCTTAAGCCTTTGCTCCTGGAGTCTGGTGATTTATGAGATGATCTTATCTTATTTGTCTTCTTTTCTGAATGTTTTTACCTCTTGTGGATTTGCCGTCAAGCTTAAAAGGACAGGAAAAAAAAAAAAAAAAGAAGAAATACCGTAAGATCAGCGGGCAAATAGAAAAATTAACAAGTCTTAAAGCTGAGATGCCATGCAACGCACAGCCCCAGAAGTGAAATGAAGGAAGAGACTCCGAGAGTTTTTGACTAGTGATGTGCTGTGTCTCCCTGACCCAAACCCGCCTGTGAACGTCAGCGGCGTGTACCAGCTCCTCCGACTCCTTTGTCCCCCGGTCCCTGCCTGGGCTGCTGCTGGCAGCGTCACCGCTCGGGTCGAGCCCCTCTCCTCCCACTCAGGCAGCAAAATTGGTGTCCCCAGCACCAATCCCACCGCTTGGGACCTCAAAAAGTGCCATGCCCTCCCCTGCGTGCTCCATCTTCTGCGCTCTGTGAGCCTTGGGGTGCCTTTCGCACCTTCCCCTGCCCAAGACTTAAACTTTTCCACTTGGGAAAATGCCAGTGCGAAGTCGGAGTGCCCCAGCGCATTGCACGGGTCGTTATTTGTGAGCTGGGTTGCTTTTTGTGCCCGGCAAGCCTGGGACGGAGGATGGCTGGTAGCATCTGTGATGGCCCGACAGCCACAGCAAGGTCTGGAGCCACATCCTTGCCTTCTGGTTCCCTGGTCTTCACCTACATCAGCACATTTATTCTTTTATTGTATTACGTATTCTACATTGCTGCTTTGTTGGATTTCCCTTTGGGATGCTGAAAAATCAGCATATTTAAATATGCTTGAATAAAGTGGCATTTGAAGTGGCTACTGACCTTCCTATCAACCTGATAGGTAACATTCCCATGAATTACCCTCTGCAGTAGCCCAGACCTGGGGTGGCTGCCGGCCCGGTACCCTGTTGGTGTTCAGACAGGTTTCACAGCAGGTTTTTTCCCTTCCCTTCAGTCCCTTTGCTTTTGGGGATGGACAGGATAGACGGGATGGCCTCATCGACACCTGAGATACAGATCTCATGCCCCAGCCTGGGTCACCCCAGGTTAAACCTCATGGAGCGAGCTGGCCCACAGAGAGATTTACAGCACCAAATCCCATCCTGACCCTGAAGATGGATATTCATATTTCACTTAACGGGGATATTTACCTACTTAGGAAAAAAATAATACAACACTAAGTGCTTTCTTCCCCGGGCATGTTTTTGCCTGACAGTGTGTGTAATCCTAATCCTGTGGCAGGGCTGAGCCAGCCTCTGAGCAGGCAGGTGCCTGGCACGGGGCAGGAGGCAGGGTCTGACGGGCACCGGCACTGGAGAAGGGCCAGAGATGTTAAAGGAGGTGGCTGTGGCGGGAGGAGGAGAGGAAGAGCCTGTGTAACTATGAGGGATCTGGGTCCCTCACCCTGACGATGCCAAAGGCCACCCATGGACCACGAAGTTTGGGGCAGAGGCTGTGATGTGGGGCAGCTCAGGTCCGGTCCAATGGAAGACCACGGTGGGCTGAAGGTGGGTGGAGAGGGCTGGAGGATGCCAAGGGAACCTGGGAACCTGGGCATGGGGTTCTACCCAGCACCATCCTCCCCAAAGGCACAGAACCACAGAATGGTTTGGGTTGGAAGGGACCTTAAAGCCCACCCAGTGCCACCCCCTGCCCTGGGCAGGGGCACCTCCCACCAGACCAGGTTTCTCCAAGCTGCGTCCAGCCTGGCCTTGAACACCTCCAGGGAAGTTCAGAAAAGGGATGCTGAAGGAAGAATGAGCTGGTTTATATTTTCCCGAGAAAAGCCAGTCCTTTGCACTCTCCCCCCAGCCAGGCGGGATTAAATTGCAGCTCTGGGTATGTACAAACATCCCCTTGTTTTCCCAGCACTCAGCTGCTCTAGGGGGCTTACAGGTCATTACTGAAGTTTGGGTTGGTTTGGTAGAAAAAGGATGACTCAGAGAACAAGTTCAGATTATGTTATCGTAAGATTATGTAGAGTTTTAGATGAAAATCTTTAAAGTCCTTGGATCTTAGCCAGATGTCAGATTCCCCTCCGAGCACCCATCCGACGGGGCTCAGCTGCAATAAGGCATCTCTCAGAACAAAATGGCAAATAAAGTCAAGCCCTGAATGCCATAGAAATATAAAAGGCAGTGGCTCGGTGTAGCCCATGACTCTACTTGAGAGCTCGCAGGGTGGAGGAATTCAGCTCCCAGTTATCAGCAGCCTATTCCAGTCCACCCATTAAATGCTCCAGTTCTAAGGGTTCGAATTTGGCCCCTAAATTGTTAGAAGTTGCTGAAGGATGAGCAGCCGCTGGTGGGCCACCCGTGGGGATTTCTCCACTCGTGTTTGATGCGGGAGCCCAGGAGCCGGGCTCGGTGCGCTGTCGCTCTGGTTTCATAGCAAAGAGCATCCTTCGTCTCCCCGGCGGTGCAAGGGCAGAGGATGGAGCGGGGGTGAGGTCTGCCCTGCTTTAGCAGCGCTCTTCTTTCAAAACCAACCCACTCAGCCTCCCGCTTGCATGGCCACCCGCTTTCTCTGCCCATCTCTTGGCGCTGACTCCTCCCATGCCTTCTCCAGAGTCAATAACCCCAATGGGACCACGAATAAATGTCTTTGCTCTGAATTAAACCAGAGCACCCAAAATTTCAGCCTTTGCGAGCAACCCCAGGTGACGGCGAGCTGAATCTCATCACTGCCTGTTGCCAGCATCCCCCTCCAGGCTGTCAAATTCTTTAAAAATGGCTTAATCTGGGAAATACTGCAATCCCTCGGCTGACTTCCCATGGAGAGAGATCCAGGTGGCATTTTGCAGTGCCAGCAACAATCCTATTATCCCGGCTGTGTGTTTTAAACTCCTTTCATTTCAACATCCCTCGAAAAGATGAGACCGTCAGCTCTGCAACTGTTGGTGCTAAAGAAAGTTTAGAAAATCAAAATCTCTGCAGGAAGGAGCGAAAAAAACAGTGCACCAGCAATTCCATAGGGTCTGAGATGTGTTAGCCCAGGCACAGGGCAGCACCAGGGACTCTCCTTTTCCTGGTGGCTTGGGGATCCCGATGGGAAGGCACCTGAAAAGAGATGATGAATCCATGTAAAATCGTGGCTATTTTGGTGGGTGGAAAATGAGCTAGCTCCTCAGCCCACTGGGGAGATGAAAATAGCATCCTCTGGGGCTTTGCTTTGGAAAATATTTGGAATATTTTCATAAGATACAAAAAAAAAAAAAAGGAAAAGTCAGAGTTATGTTTAGTAACAGAAGGCAGTCAGGCAGTTGGCTCCCGAGCTGGAAGACAACGTGGGTAAGAGTCATTTTCAATGCTCTGAAACCACACATGGCCGCTCAGCGGGATTCAGGTCAGGGCTCCACGAGGAAGGGCGCATGGAGGAGCACCCTGCGGGGCATGAGGGGGTCCCTGCTCTTCAGACTGACCGACTCTGGGGCAGGGTGATCGCGATGGGGACACGTGGTGCTCCCGGCCCCTGCAGCAATCCCGGGACGTGCAGGCGAAAGGCAGGTGGTCCCTGGTCGGGCGATGAAGCACACTCCTCCCCGGCAGCCCTTAGCCCTGTGTTTCTCATTACCATCATTCATATTTTATACCTTTTTCAAGCCGAATCATACAGGAGCGCTGGAGGCTCATAAACAACCTCCGCTGGTGCGAGACTGCATTAAAGTTTAACTGTCTTCTGAGTCAAGCAAGTGGCCATAACCGCAGCCCTCAGTTGTTCCTGACTCAACTACACTCCTTCCAATGAGTCGCTCTCTGTCTTCCATCACTGTCCTTCCCCATCCTCCATCATCTCCTTCTCCATCCTCCATCACTGCCCTCTCCATCCTCCATCGCTGCCCTTTCCACCCTCCACCATCACTCTCTCCATCCTTCATTACTGTCATCTTCGTTCTCCATCATTGTCCTTCCCGTCCTCCATCATCTCTTTCTCCGTCTTCCACTGCTGCCCTCTCCATCCGTCATCAACATCCTTCCCATCCTCCATCATCTCCTTCTCTGTCTTCCATTGTTGCTCTCTCCATCCTCAGTCAACATCCTTCCCATCCTCCATCATTTCCTTCATCTTCCATCACTGCCCTCTACATCCTCCATCATTGCCCTCCTCATCCTCTATTGCTGTCCTTCCCATCCTCCATTGTCTCCTTCTCCATCTTCCGTCATTGCCCTCTCCATCCTCCATCACTGCCCTCTCCATACCCCACCATCATCCTTCCCATTCTCCATTGTCTCCTTCTCCATCTTCCATCACTGCCCTCTGCATCCTCTATCATCATCCTTCCCATCTTCCATCATCATCCTTCCTGTCCTCTATCATCTCCTTCTCCATCCTCCATTGTTGTCCTTCCCATCCTCCATTGCTGGCCTCTCCATGTGCTAGCTGGCTGTAGGGGAAGGCAGCATCATTGCACCCTGGGCGCAGGAGCAGTCCTTGGCTCTGCCAAATACCAACATCCCGGAGGAGCCGTGCGGAGGCTCGGGAGCCACCAGACAAGCACCTCTTTGCACATGACCTGAAATCCAGGGATTTCTCTTGGAGTCCTTTGGGGGAAAAGGAGCTGAGCGCTCACTTCTGGTTCCCTAGCAACACTGCTGCTTCTAATTCCTGATTATTTTTTTTTTTATTCTGGGGGGATCCTTCACGTGTTGTGCTCTGAGCCACAGAAACACACTGTCCCCGGAATAACGGCACACCCGGGCAAGTGGCCGATGCATCCATGGCATGGCCGGTTTGGAGACAAATAGCGCGATGGGTACTGCCACACACCGCGCTCCTTTTGCAACCCAAAATGCCTGTTTCTCAAAACAAATGGCATTTGTGAGAGCGTGTAACCACGGGGAAACACACACCGGTGCTGGGTGATGACGTCGAGTGAAAACATAGGGAAAACGATGATGTTCAATGGCGCTCTCCACAACGAAGGGGTGAATTTTGATGCGCACAGGAGGATTTATCCAATAAATCAGCCGTGAACATCTCAGAGATTACCGCAAGTGAAAACAGTCACATACTTAAATAGGGAGGGGAAGAATTTTAAAGGCATATTTAAAGTTATTCAAAAGCGTGCCACCGCTCGGAGGAGATTTTTCCTTGCAGTGGTGGGGAAAAAATACGTGTCGTTACTGCTTAGGGTGTCTCTTCACTGGAAACGGTGGTTTCAGGCTTTGCAGGTTTGGGTCACGCAGGGTGAATGCTTTCCGTGGGGAAAATAAATAAAGCTCAGGTGAGGACAAACAGTTTCGGGGTCCTTTAGGTCAAACATTAGGAAAACTCTCCCAATGTTGTTTAGAAGGGAAAATTGCAAGAAAACAAGCATTTCAGGATTTTTCAATGCGGCACCCACCCCAAACCCCCAGGGATGCACCCCACGCGCCGGGCAGAGAGAGATGGACCCGCCTCTGCCCGGTTTCTGCCAAGAAGTTTTGGGGGTCCCCAACCCCGTGCATCCACCAGCAGCGCTCCGTCGCTGAACGGCCTGAAAGGGAAAATAAACCCAAAAAGCTGGGTGCAAATGCAACAGGCACAGGCTGCTAAAACCAGTCCATAAACGTCAATTTGGGACCATTTCTCTGGTGGGGTCCAAACACTCCCAGGTCCCACCGGTGCCGCTGCACGATGGGACATGCCGTAGGGAAAAGCCCATCTGCCTTTTGCAGTGTTTCTTTGCTTTTCTATAGCTTTTATATTTATTTTTTTCTAAGCAACATAATGGCCTTTAATACAATGCCATATCCACGCTGGAAATTTCTTTTGCAAGTGAAAGCCTGCCAAAAAAAAAAATGTATGATTTAGCTCTTTCAAATTTCTAAATATACACTTGCATGCAAATTTGTAACTTAAAATTATAAATTTAAATGTGCATTTCCCCTTTGCTGATTCTAAGAGTGTTTTCCTTAAGCCAGAAACATTATCCTCATTATTTGACCGAAACATGTAAGAATCTCTTTGCCTATAGAATAAACGTTCTGGCTATTTAAGGCTTATTGGGAAAAAAAAAAAAAAGCTCTCTATACTGCTCCCTTGGCTTCGTTTCACACCAAACGCATCATTTCCGATGACAGGCGCGGAGCGGGAGCTGAATTTCAAGTGTGTCTAAAAGCAGATGGTTGATTCCCTAGCCGGGAAAGCCGAGAGGGGCTGGCTGCTCCTCGTGCCCAGGGTAGAGCCCAGCCATGGGATGGATCCTGCTCCTCCCAGCCACTCCCAGCCCTCCCAGCTCCGGCTTTGCTCCTTTCCGTTGGGTTTGAGATGGGAGGGGATGAGGATGGCTGCTCCTTCATCCCCTGCGCCGGTCCCTGGCACAGTTTGGCCCGTCCCCACACCCAGGTTCAGCCCTGGATGCCCACATGCATTTCTACGCAGTTTTAAAGGCAATAAACTTCCCCCAAAAGCTTCTCCTTTTGTATTTAGCATACCAGAAGCTGCCATTGCCCCTTTTTGCAAGCAGAGGTGTCGTTGCCTGCCTGGTCCCGCACCCCCACGCTGTTGCGGATGTCCCCAAGTGATGCTCGGCAGCTGTCGGGTCCCTGCCCCAAGCTCTGAGCATCCCGGTGTCACGGGTTGCGGTTCTTTTCCCTATCTGTCCTAAAAAAATCTCAGCCTGCATAAAACCGTACATCCCCTGGGGCAGATTGCCCCGTCTCACCCACCCTGTTCCCACCTACTCCTCCCAGAGCCAGGATCAAGGACCCCTTGGGAAAGGGAAATTCCCCTCCGGGGCGTTGCGCACCGTTATTCTGGTCCTAAGGGTGATGGCTGGGCTTGTAGCAGCAGCGCTGACTCCCGCCTGGAGCTGTGCCAGGCAGCGAGCACCGAAGGATGCTCCAGGTGTTAATCACAGGACTATTTTGATGCCTTCCTTGTGGGAAAATTGCTTCAACAACTTTTTTTTTTTTTTNATCTCACGATGATTAAATATTTCAATGGGTTGCTCTTTAGTAATGCAAAACTAATCAACTTCGAGATGATATTTAAAAAGCAGGGAGCGGTGTATGGCTTAATATCATCATTTCAACAGGCCAGGTTTTAGAAGACAGCTAATTATAAAATAATCCTTTTATGTTGTGTAAAACATCGTTTTAAAGCAGATACTCACTACAAACGCGGGGTTTCCTTATTGCTGGAGGTAATTAGCTGCGTGCTGGTTTAAAATGTGCCTGCAAGTGTGGAGCATCCTCCCAGGGTGCGCTGAGCTGATGGAACTGCTTTTGGGGTGAAACCTCCCCTCTTTGGGCGTGGGTTGGGGCTGTTTTACCCCAAAGGGTGTTTTGGGAGCACAGAGTCTTGCCAGGGCGGCTGGGAAGAGGGATGGAGACGTGCCCGAGCCCAGTGCCGGGGTGCAGCTTGGTGAGAAAAGGGGTGATAAATGATGGAGGTGGGGGGGATGCTGTGGAGCTGGTGCTGAGCAGCAGCATGGCGGGATGCCCCCACCCAGGCCCCTGCCTCTCCCACAGGCAGCTCCACAGAATAGCCAGCACCAGGTCCTGGCAAGAAGTACGGCCTCAAACCCCGCAGCATCCTCCAGCACCCCGCTTCCGGGCAGGAGACCCCCCAGCACTCTGCTTTTGGGGCAGGAGACCCCTCAGGACCCTGCTTTCAGGGCAGGAGACTCCCCCAGCACCCTGCTTTTGGGGCAGGAGAGCTCCCCAGCACCCTGCTTTCAGGGCAGGAGATGCCCCAGCACCCCGCTTTCAGGGCAGGAGACCCCCCCAGCACCCTGCTTTCAGGACAGGAGACCCCCCAAGGCCCCGCTTTCGGGGCAGGAGTCAGCTGGGCGATGGGGGTACTCCATTTCTGCATCCTCACGGCCAGGGTCTCGCACCCGTGGAGCCCTCACCAGCTCCAGCAGCCACCAACAATTAATTGGAGCCATAATTAAGGCCCACTTTGGGGCATCCCCACCCTTCCTGAGGGCTTTCCACCCAGCGGGCAATTTTCACCAGGTTTTGCAGCTTTGCGGCTGCGTTTTTGCCCTCCTGGGAGCAGCAGAACGCAATGGGAGCTGGTGGCAGGAGCTGCAGCGAGTGAAAATTAATTAACCTGAAATTTTCCCCCTGGAGCTGGTGGGAAAATATCCCCAAACGAGCCCAAATATCAAGTCAACATGGGGATTTAAGGGGCTGGAGGGGGGTGGCACAAGGGAAGAAATGCAAAGGGTGTTGCACGTGGCAAGTGCAGAGGCAGCGCGGCTCCGACTTGTTCCCTGAATTATAAATACCAGGGAGTGTGTTTCGTCAGACCCTGCTCCTGCCAGCCCCATCAGCGCCGCAGCACAGTGTGTCAGCGGGGGGCTGCTCCCCCGCAGCGTGAGGAGGGGTTCGTTCTGCACCCTGGCACCTCCAATGGGTTTGTGCCCGTCTCCCTGCCCTCTCCGGGCATGGGGATTCTCGGCCTGGGGTGCAGAGCCCGCCTGGTTACAGCGCATGCATATTTCATGGCCAATAATGGGATTTCACTGTCGATACCGCTCCCGGATTTCTTTCCACCCTGTTACATTTTCAGGTTGAATAAATGTAAGTCTTCGGGCCCCCCCCGGCAAGCTGTGGGGGAAGGAGCCGGCCGGGTCCCGCTGTCAGTGGCCGTCGCTGACCATGTCGCAGGCATGCGTGGACTCGGGCTCGCCCGCTGCAAATCCCAACCCGGCAAATCGTCCCCAAGAGCCTGGCCAGGGCTCTCAGCGCCGGCTGCTGCCTGACCAGGGGTCTTCACCCTGCCGTTTTCCTCTGCCGCTGGCCTTTGGCTGAGAGGGATGGGGACAGGGATGGGGAGTGTGGTCCCGGCATCACCTGTGGCTCCCACTGGGGACTGCAAGCATCCCTTCCCGAGGGATGGGAGAGCAAACTTCTCCAAACATCCTCCCCATGGTCCCAATCCGCTAATAGCCCCATAATCCTCTTATGGGGGTCAGCCTGGGTCACCCATGGGAGCCTTTGTGTAATGCTGGGGAGGAGAAACGCATTTTCACTGAGGCGGGGAAACGCCGGTGCTTCTGGCCGCTGCTGCCCCGGGTTGGGGATGGGATGGTGCCCGACGCTCCCTGTGCCCACAGGAGCTCCCAGCGCATCCCAGCTCCAGTCCTCGCTGCCCTTTCGGGGAGCTCCCTGGCAAGGGCAGCCCCCTCTCGGGCATCCCCTTGCCTCAGCAGCCTATTTCTAACCCGTAAGCGGCACGCTCCGCCTCGGCTCTATTAATAATGCTGCTAGCCTGCCTAGCCTCTCCGGGCGGTTAAGCTCCCGTTTAATGCTGGGATGGTGCCAAGCAAGCCTCCAGGAGGATGAGGATGGGAATGAGGATGAGGATGGGGATGGGGATGGGGACGGGGATGGGGATGAGGATGAGAATGAAGATGAAGATAAGGATGAGGATGGGGATGGGGATGGGGACGGGGATGGGGATGAGGATGAGAATGAAGATGAAGATAAGGATGAGGATGGGGATGATCTGGGGTTGCCAGCCCCAATGAAGCTCCAAGAGGTGTCAGAGCCCCTGTGGTCCCAGTGGGCCAGGCAGGGATGTCTGGGTGCACGAGATCCTGCCTTCTCCTCCCTGGGTCTCGCCAGCAGCAGTACAGCATCCCGTGGGATTAGGACTGATGATCTGGTCCAAGAGGACTGCACCTTAGTACATCTGTAACGTCTTCCTAAAACAGCTACTTTTCTCTGCAGGTAGAGGGAAAATGAAGTGCAAACTCCAAAGCAGCCTGGATTTTGTGGCAGCATGAGGTGCTGAGTGCCGGCAGATGGAAAAGAGCTGTTTTCCACCTTATCCCAAACATTGGGGGTTGGTGACATCACCGATGAGGTGCAGGATGACACTTCCTCCAGTGATGCCATCGCAGCCATGGCCAAGCCTGGAGACACGACCCCGGCACGTGGGCTCCCGGCCCTGAAACCCAAACCCAGCTCGGCCCCTTCCATAGAAGGCAGGAATTTGCTCTTTTTTATCTGCAAGACCTTGACAGCGCCAAGGGGCCTTATTTACATTTTTCCAGAAGCTGTGCTGGTTGCACAGCCCTCCTTCGCTGGCCAGTCCAGCCGTGGTCCCTGGGACCGGCCCAGGTGATGCCGCAGCCCAGCAGAGGGTTTGGGGGGTATCAGCCGCCCCCCCCGGGAGTGACTTGGGCTTCTCACCAGCTTTAACATCCCCAGCAAACGAGCTACTTCATGTCAGCGTATTCATTTCTTCTTTTTTTTTTTTTTTGGAACGAGGCAACTTAATTTCTGGGGGTGGCTCAAAGAGAGCGCGCACGGCATCTGGTTATGAAAACTGCTGCTGGCAGCCCCCAGCCTGCTGCGGCACTAATCCGCCCCGACAGATGCTGACCAGGAATCGCTCCGGCAGCCGGGACCGGCTCCTCTGCCCAGCACGCTTCATCCCTTAAAAGCTGGGCATTATCCCCATTGCGGGGGGCTGATGCCGCATTGCCAGGTGATGCCCAGCCGGACCAGCAGCAGGACAGACATCCCCAGGGCAAGCATTTTTGAGTCACAGCATGGTGGGTTTTCTGGTTGTTTTTTTTTCTCGCACAGAAATAGGCAGAGTCATGTCAAGTCAAACGTTTCCTGAATTCCTGTTTTGTTCGTCACATTTTTTAGGAAGGGAAAAAAAGAAATATAAAAAAAAAAATCCATTTTTTTTTCCCCAAGTCAGACTCTTTCACACCAGTTGTCTCAGAAGGATTTTACACTTCTTCTGTACTGACATTTCCTCACCAAATGTACCCCAGTGCAATTTAAAGAAGTAATTCAGGCTCCAAAATGAAATGTTTCACCTGATTCAGTTGCCGTTTTCTCATACCAAGCCCAACGGATCTTTTTATATCTCCATTTCCCCCAAAAGAAACTCCTTTCCGGATGGTTTTTCTTGGCTCATGGTCTGGAGCAACCTGTTCTGGTTGCTGCTCCCCCATCCATATATTTGGGGTGCAAATATAATACATGAGCAAGCGAGTAATCACCCAGAGGGGATAAAAATACCTATTTCTGGTGCTCGCTGGGACTTTTTGAATATTTGTGACCTCTCAGCAGTGTCAATCAGCCAGTGACAGAGATGGAGGAAGACCTGAGGAACATCATCGCTGGAGCAGGAGCCGGCCGGGAGCTCGTACGACAGCGTGAGCGTGGGGTTGCCATCCTCCCCCACCCACCTGCTGCCCCAGCCCTGATAAAAAGCCAAAAACAATAAAAAAAGCCCCAAAGGAAGCCATGCAGATGGTGAGGGCAGAGCTTATGGGTCCCCTGGGTTATGGGGACCATGAGGGTGCAGGGATGTGACCAAGGCCATGGGGGGAGTGGGTGGCAGGATTGGTGCCATCGCTGTGATCAGTCTCCCATGGCCGGGAAACAGACGGGAGGGAACCAAGCCGCGTCTGGTGCCTTGGTGGAGCGTTTCTAGCCCTAACCTGGGGGGTGGCTGGGGAAAAGCAGATCCCCTCACCCCCTGCCACCTCCCAGGGCCCCTCGGGACAGGAGTGCAGCCACCGCAGCCCAGTCTGCCCAAATGAAAAAGCGACGTGGAGCAAAGCCATGATGGGCTTGGGTACTCGTCACCTTCTCTTTGCTGCCTCCAGGTTATTTTTAGCCGCCCGATATGGGGAGGATGGCGGTAAGCCAAGGCGAGATGCAGCATGGCCGGGTCCATCTCCAGCCCGAGGGCGGCCAGGCACCCATGGGTGCTGCAGAGGAGCCCACAGGGACACGGGTGCCGCTGGTGGGGGCGGGTGACCTTGCCGGGGTGCAGCAGGCGCCAGCCATCCACAGTTTATCGGTGGGGCAGATAGAGGAGGACCGCCACGTCCCCGGCTCTTATCAGCCCTCAGGGAACTTCCCTCCCTCCAGCCGTCCGCTTGCTGGCTGCGGTTTTTCTGCCCGACCCCTTCACCCAGCACCCACATCACGTTATAGGTCACTGCAACCCCCCCGGGTTCAACTTTTTCAACAGGTGGGAACAAACCAAGCCTGTTTTCCCGCCTCGCTCCAAATCGCTGGGGTGTACTCGCCACCCCGGCATCATCTCCGCATGACTTATCTTGGGGACAAGATGACATAAAAGCAAGCGTCGTGTTGGTGGAGGACCCAAACTGGCCCCCCCACCTCATCCCCACAGCCGCGGGGGTCCAGCGACTCCTCCAGGATATCCTGCGGCCCCGGCCGGATCCAGGGAACAATGCGAGGGGCATCCCCTGGCCCCCTGCGTCCAGCGGGGTGAGAGATGCCCAGATGGTTCCTTCCTGTCCTGCACCCCTCGTCTCCAGCCCCTGTCCCACGGTCCAGCGGCACCTGAGCCCCATCCGCAGCTCCCTCAGCCCCACATTTCCACCCAGAGCCTCTTGCTTCCCATTTCGGTGGGCAGAAGCAGCTCTCCCTCCCTTCTGCTTTCTCAAAAAAAACCAATCACAATGAATTAGGAGGCTAGCTTCATCCTCCACCTCTCAATGTCAGCGAAATTACTGGCTGCGTTGCACCCCCCTCTTCCCCCTGTTTGCCATGAGCCGGCGGGTGCTGAGCCGCCCGGGGCACGGGGGATGCTGCGGGGTGGTCCTCAGGCCATGCTTCTCCTTCCCTCTGCAGCTGGAAACCACTGGTTCACTTCCAGTTCCTTCATAGAATCATAGAATCATTTAGGTTGGAAAAGACCCTTGGGATCATTGAGTCCAACCATCAACCCCACTCTACAAAGTTCTCCCCTACACCATATCCCCCAACACCACATCTAAACAACTCTTAAACACATTCAGGGATGGTGACTCCACCACCTCCCTGGGCAGCCTATTCCAGTGTCTGACCACTC
>VWZL01003629.1:217138-256285 GCA_013396915.1 Stercorarius parasiticus
TCTCCTCGTCGCGGGCTTGCATGCCCGCTGCCCTGGCTCCCGGAGGCTTCGTTAGCGCCGCGAGCATGGGAAAGTGCCTTTCCTCCCTCCGAAGGCCCAGGCCGCTTGCCTAGTGCCGTCTGATGGGAATAGCATTATCAGCCCCGGTGGTGGCGGGGAACATCTTCCCCTCCGCAGCGGCCGTGTGGCAACGCTCGACCTCGTAATGCTTTCCCAGTCTTTCCAGTATAAATAAAGGCACCCAGCCCCGAGCCAGCCCGATGCCTGCCCGTGGATGGGGCGGTGGGAGGGCAAAGCAGCAGCCATCACCCCTCGGCTGCTGCCGACAGCATCTTTCGGGGGGAGCTGCGACCCCGGCAGCCCCCAGCAGAGACCTGTCAGAGCCGGGCATCCCCCGCGCCCCTGCGCTGCTCCTGCCTGCCAGGGTGCTCCCACCCGCTCTCTGATGTGGATTCTCTGGTGTATGATAGGGGCTGTGTCCCCGCCGCAGCCCCCTCCCCAGTGCCCGGCTGCCTGCGAGGAAGAGGAGGGGGCACAGGGGTTTCAAAGGGGGACAAGCACGCGTGGCCGTAACAAACCGCGGCGGCTCAGCCAGGAGGGCTGCGCGGTCGCAGTCGAGCTGCCGCTCATTAAACCACTCGGCTAATTAAAGCAGAGCGCGAGTGTCTGGCGGGTGGGCGGCAGCCCCGGGTGCGGCTGGGTGGGCCAGGGCCACCCAAAGCGGTTGGCAAGCGGGTGCCAAGGCCGCCAGCGCCCCAGGGAGCAGAGCTTCAAGGCCGGGGGTCTGCAGTACCTTAGGGACCTGCCCGGGGGAGCGGGGGGTGGCTGAGGATGCTGATGGAGGCTGCGTGGAGCTGGACCAGCTCTGGTCCTGCACCGCCGCGGCTGGGGCTCTTAATTTCTCACCAGCCCAGCGCCGTGCCGTTGGGCTAGGATGGTAGCCCAGCCCTGCGTGCCCATCCCCTCTGGCACGGGCCGCGTCTCCCCTGGCAGGAGGCTTCAGCTGGGCCGCAGCCCCTGCCATGCGGATGTGGAGGGTAAGAGGGGGCGGCTGGCGCGGTCCTTCGACCCCTTCTACCAGCAAAGCCCTATAGATTATTCCAGGGCAGGGGTCCAGGGGTGCTGCGCGCCTGTTCGTGGGCACCCATGGGTCCTGCTCGCTGGCCGTGCCCACCCAGCGAGCCCCGGCAGGGACCAGCCCCCGGGTGGTCCCCAGGGCTGGCAGCTCCTGGTTGCCGTGGGCCGGATCGCGGCTGCGCTTTGGCGAGCGATGCCATCGGAGGCTGGTGACTTTGCCTTGCCTAAAATAAAATCAAGGGGGTTGGGTGGGGTGGGGTAGGGGGGAAGAAAAACAGAAAGAAAGACGCCCGGCTGGATTAATAATTCAGGCTGGCAAGAGAACAAACCCCTCCAGAATCCACCTTCCATTATGTGCCCACAAACCACATAAAATGGAAAAAGAAGAATAACAAAAAAGCCCAACGACCTTGAGCCTCGGCGGCAACCCCAGATGTGCGGGGGCGCAGGGGACAGGGATGCGGGGACTGTCCCTCGGCGGGGGGGGAGTNAAAAACGGTGCGGCAAAAATGTGCTAAATCCTCAAACTCAAACAAGGTTTGCCCGCCGCAAATTGCAGGGGAGATTTGGAAAGGAATTTGCTACCAGAAAAGCGGTCGCAGACTGGATGTGAAATATTTGGGATGGAGACCTCCAGGCACATTGTAGCCCATGCCCGGGGAGAGGGGATTCTTTCTTTAGCTGGGGCAGGACTGCGAGGGACGGTAGGAAATAGTTATAACCATAAACAAGTAATTATAGCCCCCTTTCCAAAAGAAATCCCTTTGAAGGGATCTCTTTTCCCTGCCACGGGGAGCACAGCCACTCGCTGCCCGGCCCGGCCCCCTCGGGACCTCCCCGGCTGCCGGAGGAAAGTGCCCGGCATCGCTGCGGAGAGGGAGGGACTCAGCCCAGTCCTTCCCTGACACCTCTCCGGGAGGGAACCCAGACCCACCCTTCCCTCACACCTCTCCAGACCCCAGCCTGCCCGACCAGGAAAAACCTCGTGCTGGCAAAGCAAATGCCCTCCCTCTCCCTCTGCACTGCTTTTTTGGTGTCATCGTCACAAGAAATTGTTCGGAAGAAACCCCCTGCTAGCAGAAATCTGCCGGGGCAGCCCAGGGGATGAGGCATGGGGATAAATCCTGCCCGTGTGAGGCTGCTGGGGGCTCCCTGCTGCCTTCCCCCAGGGAGGAGGGGAAATATCTCAAATAGAGGCCCCGGGGAGCCATGGCAGAGCATCCCACAAGGAGCCCCCCCCGGGTTTGGGGTGTCTCGCTGGGTTTTCTCTGGGCCCCAGCTCAGAGAGCAATGCCCAGGCCCCAAACCCAAATCACCGCTGACAGCCAAACAGCCAAGAAATGAAATTTAAGCATTAAATGTGCTGCTTACACCGAGCCCAGGAGCGACATTCCCTTAGTCCGCCCAAAGAGAGAAGCGAAGCATCGCTAGGACAGTCCCCTTCTCCCTTGCTCCATTTTGCTCCAATAATATCATTATTTTATATTTTTGTTAAATAAACTCTTGGCACAGCAGGCCTCCAAGCATCGCTTCAGCCACTGCTGTGCCAGTTTAAACTTCTGATTTTCTATTAAAAGCTCCCAGCGTCTCCCTGCGAAGGTGTTTTCAACAGAGGTGGGGAGGGGATGGGGGGGTGGGACAGGAGCCCTGCCCAGCCGCGCAGGCAGGGGCTCCCATGGAAAGCATTTTATCTTAATCCCACCCTGGAAAAACTCTCCCGCCTGCCCAGTTTCCATCTCTTGTGGTTTGGGAGCTGGTTCATGCCCCGGTGGCAGCACGGGGGGGGATCTCACCCTGAGAAATAGGGTGGTGGTTGTGGGGTGACCGACCCTGCGTCCTTCACTTAACCAGGATATGTGTTTAAATGCACGCTATGGGTCATGAGATAAAGCCAAGATGAAGGTTTTCTGTCTCTATTTCCCCGTCCCATCCTGCAGCAGTGTTGCTCCAGTGACCCACAATAAATCCCCCCCTCCCCAGGGCTGAAAGGGGAAAAATCCCCATAAAATCACTTTTAACCCCAAAGAGTGGTGAGGGCCTCGGTAGGACTGTGCCCGCAGCAGAGCGGGGCTCTGGCAGCTCTGCCTGGCGAGAAGGGGCTGGAAATGCAATACCTTTGGACACCAGGGGAGTAAGCATTAATTGAGCTGTATTAATGAGCCGGCAGCCGGAAGGCAAAAGCTTTTAGCATGGGAGCAGGGCAGCCCCGGGATGGGGACCCGACCAAACCTGCAGGCTGGGAAAGAGCAAAACGCCCGCTCTCCGAGAATAAAAAAAAAAAAAAAAAATATATATATATGTATAAAAAGCACAGCCGTTGTAATGAAAAAGCTATATGTGGTTTGAAATCCCCGGCTCGGCTCATGCCAAAGGAATTTCCAGGCCTGGTTTAGATCTGATTCAGCAAAGCTTTTCTACCAGCGTGGGGTGTGCGGTGGAGCCGGGGCCACGGGAGCTGCTGGAGTGCGACCCGCCCCCCCCAAACCCCAACCAAGCCAGGCTCTCCTCGGTGAGCTGGTAAATGGGAGAGGTTGGCATGTGGCTGCTTGTGAAGCCTTTATTTTATTTTTTCTCCATATTTTCTTCCTGCAGGAAACAAGTGTCTTTCATGGGGAGGGATGTGTGGGGCATTTGTGGGTCTGGCCCCCACTTCTGCACAAGGTACCGGCCCAGCAGGTACAGGATCAGGCCCCAGGGGTGACTGTGCCCCTGCAGCTTTCATGGAATCGCTGGGTGGGGTGAAGGGAGAGACTTTCACCCCGAGCACAACTCTTTCTAGCCACTGGAGAATCTCCACAGAGGGGACCAGGCACGTCCCCCAGCCCTGCGCTGCTGCTGGGGGCTCTGGCAGCGGGAGAGGCCCCCCCAGGGGTGAATAAGTCAGACAAAACAAAGGGAAATGGCAAAAGCCGTGGTGTCCCAGTGCTGGGCACTGGAAACGATGGTTTCTTTAGGCACAAGGAGGAAGAAAAATAAGCGGTGTAGCCAATTATCTCCCCCATGAGTCACTCAGAGGGCTGGGAATTTTTTTCCCATGGCTAAGAGTTCCCAGAAACGGGTGTCTGTCTGTCCGGGGGGTGTCTGTCTGTCTGGGGACGGGTGAAGCAAAGCCAGCCATGGCCCAGGGGCTCCGTGGGTCCCCCCAGCCAGCGAAAGCCCCAAAGCTGTAAAGGGAGAGGGGGGTCTGGGAGTGTTCCCTGCACCCACCTCCAGGGATCTGGAGCACCCCCAGACCCCGCAGGCACCCCCTCATCCTTCAGCCAGTGACACCGGCTACATTTAATCATCAGTTTAAATCAACCTTTTGCCTGCGGGGGTGCGAGAAGAGGGACCCCAGGGACCACCAGGGGCTTCGGAGTCGGTGCAAGGAAGCAAATTCTCCATTGGGTATCAGGGCACTTCCAGCCACATGTGGACTGTCTCATCATGGACCTGCATCCCTCAGCCCAGGAGGGGTTATCTGGGGACAACAGCCCAGCCCCGTCACCCAGGGGGTTCCACAGATGGAAATGCCGCTGCTTTGATCAGGCTCTTCAGAAGCTTGATTTAAAGCTTGCGAGCCTCTTCTGAAACACTTTTCAGCCCAATTAATTTTCAAGATAAAAGGAGAAAAAACCCCAAACCCTCCTCTTTACTCTTTGTTTTGAAGGTCAAGGCTTCAGCTGCCTCCGTGGGGAGAGGATGCCCGTGGCCCACAGCCCTGGCCCATCCAGCCTCCCACAGCGCTGGCACGGCCTGTGCGTTACAGCTCCCGACTGCAATAGCCCGCTCTTGCCCCCTCTCCCCTCCTTTCCTAATTATATTCCATTTCAAGATTATTGCGGAATAATTGCATTACGAAAGACAGCTCCAATGTGGCATTAAGGAGCGCTCCTCCCTGACTGCGCAGCACCGCAGGCAGCGAGCCGCAGCGCAGGGCGGTAATGGAGCACTCAATGGTGCCGCAAGCACTCGGGGAAAGAGCTCACGTCGCCTCAGCCAATACACCGATGTGCTCTGAGCACATCCCCGGCTCCTCAGTCTCTGCCCTCCTTTCACAAGGCCCACGTTTGCCAAGCGGCTGGCGCGGGGCGATGGCAAAGGGGAGGCTGAGCTGCAGGGGTGGTGGGCATGCAGCATCCCATGCCGGCGGGATGCGCGGCACTGGGTTTAAATTCCAGGCAGCACAAACCATTGCGACGCTAGAGACAAGCCAGGTCTTCGCAGGAGGCAGGGGGAAGGGAAGAAGTGCAGCAAGCAGGGCACGCAGCAATAGTATCACCTCGCTGCCCCTCTCCCATTCCCCTCCGCTGAAGAGGATGGAGCATCCCCATCCCACCCCGAGCGGGTGCTGGCCCCCCGCCGAGATCCTTTTGATTCGGAGCCAGGTCTTTCTTCACTACCTTGATCCCTGATCCCTTTCAGCTGCCGCCGCCGTCTGCCTTGTGGTTCTTTATCAAAGGCTGTCTTGAAACCCAGATAAAGGGCGGCGTATGCAGCCGGGCTCCCAACCTTGCATGTAACCGCTCAGACGCACTGGCGAGATTAGCCAGAGCCCAGCTCTGCCCTGCTTGCCTGGCTCTGCCAAAATCCCTGCCCACCTAACGCCGTGATAACAGCGAGCGCGTCTCCCCAAGACTGAAACCTTGCTCGCGTGCTAGCAAAGGACGTGCGTGGCCATGCCATGCAGACATCACCCCTGCACACAGCAGCACACGTCTATCTGAGACGTACGGGCCTCAGGGACAGGTCAAGCACCGGGTATTTGGAGCCGAATCTGGAATATATTTTGGCTAGTGGCCAGCCTTGTCAGCGTTGCAGATGGATGAGGTGTTGTCACAAGCCTTATGGCCAATGCTCGCGTGACTCTGAATGTGAAAGTCTGAAAAGGATCCGAGAAGCAGCCCAACTCCGAGCTCAGATGAGGATTTGGCACCGTCCCCCCCATTCCTGTGTAAGGGGCTGAGCGAGGCTGGGCCACCCTCAGGGGCTCTGCACCGAGCAGGAGGCTCCCATGGGGAAAAGCTCCTCCAGGCAGAGCAGAGGCAAATCCAGACTCAGTCCCCATTTCTGCAGGTATTTAAAAGATGTGTAGATGTGGCACTTAGGGACATGGGTTACTGGTGACCCTGGCAGTGCTAGGCTAATGTTTGGATTCAGTGATCTAAAAGGTCTTTTTCAACCTAAACGATCCTATGATTTTGTGATTAATATCCCCTGTTTGGAGGTGGGGGAGGCTGGGGGGACTTGGGCATGGCCATGACAGCAAGAGCTGAGCTCAGGCTGCAGCTCTCCACCCCAAAACTATGGTGATGTTGGGTGGACAATGTACTGTTTTAGTCTTGGTAGAGAAGAACAGATAGAAACGCATGAAGATTAAATAGTGGTACGCAGCTGAGCGGCTGCAGCACTCTCTGCAGAGCCAGGTATCACTGCCCAGCTTTGCGGCTGGGGAAACTGAGGCAGAACAGGCAGGGACTTGTCCCAGATCACTCTGCAAACCCGTCTTCTCCCACCGATGCTCATGTCTATCACTCGCCCTTTTAGCTATACCGGAGCCGTTTCACACCCTGGGGTCCCACTACAGCCAGCAATGCCAAGTGATCATGATTTATTATTATTATTATTACTCCTGCTATTATTATTGCTGCCTAGATAATCTCCTGTCAGAATATAAATGTGCTTCCCCTTCCAGCATGAGAGTGTCCTGCTTAATGATGTTGTTTTCCTCTCCCTGGTACCTTCAGCTCTGACATATTGAACGTTAATGGCACCGGGAGAGCTTCGGCTGCTCTGCTCCTTCAGAAGCCGGGTCATTATACCATCAGCCATCCTGCGACAAGTACTGCTCTTCCCTCCTCCTTTATTAAGATTTGCCTCTCTTCCATTAAATTAGCCACACGCCAAACGCCTTGCTTCCGCGGGAGGGATGGATGCGTCCATTATCGCCTATTCCCTCTGAAAAGGATGGGGGGGTGGCGGGGATACAACGCGGCCCGGGATAATTCAATGAAAATTTAATGAGCACTTGCGAGAATACGTTAAGAGAAATGCCAATCGATAGAAAACTGATTTCCCGTTTTTAACGCCGAATGGACTCGCGCTGGAGAAGCCGTTCCCCTCCGCCCATGGCAGCAGTACCAGGGGAGGCTGAAGCGGCCAGCCTGCCCCGCTGGCAAACCCCGCTGGAATCGGGCACTCGGAGGCAGAATTAAATTTTTAATGCATTGTAAACCACTTTGCGAATGAATACCCTGCCTGTGCTTAACTGCCCTCTTACTCTGGGCAGAGTCGGGTGGGTGCTGTATAAGGAAGAACAGCCCTTGACCGCAGAAGAATATGGATGGAGGCTCAGCTGCCCACACCACCCACCTTCATTTCTCACCTACGTTCAACTGCTTGGCACTGACCTGCTGGTTAAGCGGTGGCTACGGGAAGCCTGACCGACGCAGCCATCCCGCTCCACAGAGAAGACGCAGACGGTCCCGCCATCTCCGAAGCTCTCGCAGGAACATCTCATGTCCCGCACACCTCCCGCCCCAGAGATGCTGTGGAGGGATGGCCTTTCCCATTCCATAATTGCCTCCCTGACCCACCTCTGAAACATCCCAGAGGGAGATTTTTGGGGGAGCACCAGGCCAAGTTTGCAAAGAGCAGCACACATGGGGGTCGGTCTCTTCTCCCAAGGAACAAGAGATAGGATGAGAGGAAAGGGCCTCAAGTTGCACCACGGGAGGTTTAGATTGGATATTAGGAAATATTTCTTCCCCAAAAGGGTTGTCAAGCATTGGAATAGGCTGCCCAGGGAAGTGGTGGAGTCGCAATGCCTGGCAGACGTGGTGCTGAGGGACATGGATTAGTGGTGGGTTTGGCAGTGTTGGGTTGATGGTTGGACTCAATGATCTGAAAGGTCCCTTCCAACCCAGACGATTCTATAATTGTAATTCTATATCCCAGCCAGGTTTTCCCAAGGCACCTTGGCTCTGTCAGCCTGGTTTTCCCTGGGAGCTCAGCCCAGCACCTTCCCCGGCTCAAAGCCTCGTCGGCAGCTGAGTCCTCGATGAACATGTGACGGTTTTGCTCCTGGGGCCAAAGGCAGCCTCAGTGGTGCTCCCATGGAGGCCAGATTTGGTCCTGTGGGTAAATCCTCAATAAAATGGGTCAATCAAACAAATCTACCTGGAAAGAGTGGGGTTTTTTTGATGAAAAAGCAGGAGGTTGCAGAGAACCCACACTTCATTCACTAAACCAGCCCACGGGGGGGCTCTCAGCCAGTTCCCTGCCAGCCCCACCTGCAGCAGGGCACGCTCCATGGCTGCTCCTTCATGCAGAGCCGGGTCATGGAATCACAGAATGGTTTGGGTTAGAAGGGACCTTAAAGCCCACCCAGGGCCACCCCCTGCCCTGGGCAGGGACACCTCCCACCAGACCAGGTTGCTCCAAGCCCCGTCCAGCCTGGCCTTGAACACCTCCAGGGATGGGGCAGCCACAGCTTCTCTGGAAGGTCCTGCACACTCAGCCCACTTTTCCACTTTTTACTACCATTTTTCTGAAAAGAAAACATTTGACTAGCCATCCTGGCAGAAGCAGTAACTCAGCTGCCCCACAGCCATGAGGATGGTCCCCGCGTCCCCAGATGGCCCCACAGCATGCCGGGGGGGCGGTCCCTGGGACACGCCGACGTGCACGTCCACCCTGCCCGACCTACACACCATGCCCAGCTCATGTCTGAGCTCCACCGTGCCCGAGGAAGCTCTGGTTTCACCCCAGATGCCACGAGCGGGCAGGGCGGTGGGGGGGGGACCTCCATGTCCCTCCGTGTCCCCCTGTACCCTCCCACCTTCCCGCAGCTGCCCCACAAAGCAGCTCATTCTCGGCGGCTTCCAGCGCTGCTCTGCAGCAGTAAATATTGCATTAGCTGCGGTGGGCCGGGGCTCCGGGCCCTCCTCCAGCTTGGCAGCCTCCTCTCGCCCGGCCAGCAGAAGAAATGGGGATTATTAGAGCTGGGCACGGAGCAGCTGAGAAACGCAATTGTCAGGCACTGATGTCTTATCTCCATCCTGCTTTCTGAGCCGCGAGGGTCCACAAAACCCTTGGGTGACACACGGCTTCGGCGGAGTTAAGATTTTCCTCTTGGGAGAGAAAAAAGAAAAAAAAAAAAAAAGGAAAAATAAAGTGAATTTTTGGGCCCGAGCATTTGGGAATCAAAGCCAAAAAGCTTCCAGCACCGATCTGAAAAGGGCTTTTCCGCTCCCAGGCGATGCTCTGGGGTTTTGCCGTCGTGATTTTGAAACTTTCTGGAATTTGTCGGGTTTTGTTTCTGCTTGCTGGGAAAGGTCACGGCTTCCCGGGCAGGCAGGCAGGGAGGGAGGGAAGGAGGGAGGGATTGCTCCGCTTCCCGACGCAGTCCCCTCGCTTGGGAGCCTGGCTGCCCCGGCTCACCCACTGCGGGGCAGAAAAGACGAGATGAGGCATTAATAGATCGCTCCGCCAACAAAACACGCACGGAAAAGGCCAAAAATAGCGGGATAAAATAAATCTGAGGTGGTCCTTCCAAAACTGCCTGGCTAAGTGAGTTCCCGGTCCCAACTCCAGCGTTTCCCCTCCAGTTCCGCGCACAACAGGCCTTTTGTTAAATTTCACATCCTGAAAGAATTTAATAGCATTTTTATTTTTAATCCATCACATGTGTTTTGTTTGGATTAATCCGGCGGGGCTGCGCTCACAAGCAGCTCTTTTCCAACATCACTAAATTTCTCATGACTTAACCTGTTGACAAGGACGGGACGTGTTCGGCCCTCGTTAGACAAGCATCATTAGGCGCACGCAGCCCCCGCAGCCCCACGAGCAGATGGGGTGGCCAGGGGCTTTTGCTGGGGATGGGAGGAGAAGCGGAGCCCCGCTCTGGAGGCCAAGCTGTCCCCCCTTTTCTTTTGGAGGGGACCCCAGGGCTGCCCAATTTTCCTTCTGCAAACCAGACCGTCTTGCCCAGAAAATGTTTTGGGTTTTTTTTTTGTCGGGGAGGAACCAGCTTTCCCATCGCCCAGCCCAAGGACTGAGCTTGGGACCACGGGGACCAGCAGCACTAATGTCCCTTAATTGCCATAATTCAATTAAGCGCTGTGGCGGGGTGCAGCCAGGCAGTGAATCAGCCCCCCAGCCGCCAGCCAAGGGCCGGTACGCGGCCACAACGTATCCAAGCACTGCCTTGGCTTTAAGCCAGGGTTGAAGCTCAAAAAAGCGTTTTTCTCCTGAGGTGAGGGGTCCCCAGGTCTGGCTGCTCTTCCCACCGGGCATGGGGCTGGGATGTCAGGCTGCGCAGAGGGCGGGAATAGCATGGGGGTGCTGCAAAGGGAGCCGGGAGCCCCCGTGGGCGCCCAGCCTGCCTTCAGGCTCACGCCCATGCGCCTCCGAGCACATCTGGATCCTCTAATAACTTGGGCCGCGAAGAAAACGCGCTGAGGCGAGCTGACACCCCCGTGAAGCGCCTTTGTGTGATCCCTCAGAAGTGCCCGCTTCCCAATCTGCGGATTGCTGCTCCTAACCAGCTCCAGACTTTGTTTTGAACATCAGATACATTTTGGTCGGCGGCTGCGGGAGACATCCCTCTCCCCAGCCCTGAGCGGGAGCGTGTCAGCAGGCAGGGCAGGTCTGGGGGCTTGGAGATCCCCGGGGGACACACACACACACAAGGGCTGCCCGCCCCAGCGAGCGGCGTCCCCAGACTTAAAACTTTCAGGGGACAATAGCACAGCAAGAAATCCCACTTCAGACACGCCTCGCTCGAGAGAAGCCCGGCCAAGAAACTGGCGTGTTTTCCAGCTGCGGGGCTCAGCCCTCGGCCCCTGGCGCGGCCACAGACAGGACCGCTGGCTGCCCCCTGGGTCACTTCTCCTGGGGTCGGACTTTAGCTGGGAGTTTTTAAGGGGCACCAGGTTGTCCTGGGATCACTTTTTCTACACGCAGGTGGTAATTTATTCTAAATCCAAGCTAGCAAACAGGGTTGTCCCAGCACATCATCTCCCTGCTGACCGAGGCTGCAAGCAGAGTGGATGTGCTTTATAAAATTCCATTTTTTTAAGGACATTTTGCTCTGTGACAAACAGCTGGATTTTCCTTCTCCCCGTCACTGAGATCAGCCCGGGGTGCTGGCCACAGGGGTGCCCTGGCCATAGGAGGACATGGCTCTGCAGGAGCTTGGTGGCCGGTTGGGTTTGGGAGCATGGTGTGAGCTGCCATCTCCAGCTACGGGGGTCTGCAGCTCTCCAAAGGTTTGGTTTGGTCAAAATATGAAACCAAAGGCAGAATAAGCTCCAACGTGCTCAAGTCTGGGTTGCAACCCAAGGCAGGCTGTGGGAGACCTTCTTTTCCAAAGACATCAGACCCGCCAAGGCCACCGTCCCTACTGGGACCGCGCCTGCCGAAAGGGGCAGAGGGACATGTCCCCACCAGCATCAAGGGACAGGGATGTGGGCTTTTCCCATTTACCAGCCACTAAACAGAGCAGCTCCAGCACCTTTGGGGAGGTCTGGGAGGATGCCTTCACCCAGAGGTTCTGCAGCGGTCACCTGGGGACAGCTGGCGGGTGCCCTGCCTTTATTTATCCCTCTCCACAAAATGCCCAAGCAACTCGTGCCAAACCACCACGGCCCCCTCATTAAATCAAGGTCTTCCCCGGTGTGGCAGGGCTGGGAGACCACCCGGCACATCAGCGCAGGGGTGGTTTTTTCTTGATGTTGGAGTCAACGCTAATCGTCCAACAAACCCTGGCTTTGTTGCAGATTTGCAATAAAGCCCCAAACCGGAGGAAAATTCTGTGCTGGATGGCATCCAAGGGTGCTGCGTTGCACCGGGATCATGTTCAACTAATGGATTTATTTTGTCCCTGGGAACTGGATCCCTTCAAGCTGGCTCCTAGTCTGGGGCAGCACAAACCCCGACCACTCCCTGAGAATAAACCTGGCCAGATAAACTGGGAAGGACCAGGAGACAAACATCCCATTCACCAGCTCTCCTGGAAAAGCCGTTGGGATAAAAGCCGTTGCCAAAGCCACGGCAACAAAGGCATGTCTCTGTGGCACCAGGGCGCGGGCAAGGATGAGCCGGGGGGGGAGGGGGTGATGAGATGGGAGCGATGGGGCTCGGTGGGGCTGTGGGCTTTTCCACGCGGCCGTGGGAAACCTCTCAGCGCGGTGCTGGTCCCACGGGGGGAAACCTCCCAGCGTGGTGCTTTGGCCCCAGGCCTGTAGGAAAGGACGGCAGTGCTTCTGCACCCCGGGGAGCTTCGAGGACAAACTGAGGCTTTGTCTCTAAAAGCTGACTTTGGCATGGGGAGATAAGGGAATAGAGAATTGCTGGTGGGAAAGAGAGAGGGGACTGAGGCCGCTTTGTGCCCAGGCAATGGGGACGAAATGCTGGGAACATATTGCGAGTGTGTTGGAGAGAGATGAGATGTCCCAGCCGGTTGCGGGGGAAACCCCGCTCAGCCCTGCTCCTGCTTTCCCTGGGGGAGCTCCCCGCCATGCACCCGCCCTGCACCCAGCCCGCCACGGCGGCACCCTCCTCTCACCAGCACCATCAATCCGATCCTGCTACTTATGGGGACGATTTGCCACTTAAACCACGTATTCAGCACAGATCCCAATTAATGAGGATCCAGGCCAGGCTTCACCTGGTTCAGCTAACCCAGCTCAGCCCACCTGATTTCATAGAATCATAGAATGGTCAGACCTGGAAGGGATCTTAAAGATCATAGAATCATATCACAGAATGGTTTGGGTTGGAAGGGACCTTAAAGCCCACCCAGGGCCACCCCCTGCCCTGGGCAGGGACACCTCCCACCAGACCAGGTTGCTCCAAGCCCCGTCCAGCCTGGCCTTGAACACCTCCAGGGATGGGGCAGCCACAGCTGCTCTGGGCAACCTGGGACAGGGGCTCACCACCCTCACAGTGAAATTTTTTTCCTAATATCTCACCTAAATCTCCCCTCTTCCAGTGTAAACTTGCTCCCCCTCGTCCCATGGCTCCCCTCCCTGATCCAGAGTCCCTCCCCAGCTTTCCTGGAGCCCCTTTAGGGACTGGAAGGGGCTGGAAGGTCTCCCCGGAGCCTTTTCTTCTCCAGGCTGAACCCCCCCAACTCTCTCAGCCTGTCCTCACAGCAGAGGGGCTCCAGCCCTCCCAGCATCTCCGGGGCCTCCTCTGGCCCCGCTCCAACAGCTCCGTGTCCTTCTGCTGTTGGTGCCCCAGCGCTGGAGGCAGCACTGCAGGGGGGTCTCACAGAGCGGAGCAGAGGGGCAGAATCCCCCCCCTCGCCCTGCTGCCCACACTGCTGGGGATGCAGCCCAGGCTGCGGGGGGATTCTGGGCTGCCAGTGCACGTTGCCGGGGCGTGTTGAGCTTCTCATCCACCGACACCCCCAGGTCCTTCTCCTCAGGGCTGTTCTCAATCCATTCTCTGCCCAGCCTGGATTTGTGCTTGGGATTGCTCCGACCCACATGCAGGACCTTAAGAGCACCCATTTTTAGAAGGAAAGGGTGAGTTCTGTACGAGTCCGTAGCTGCCCTGGTCCGCCCACCCTGGGCAGGAAGGTCCACATGGGGCAGGATGGCATGCGGTCCAGGGCGGGATGCTGCCAGGGATGCTGCAGTCCATAGCTCACCAGCTCTGCCCCCTCTTGTACCTGAAATAACAACTTCCTCACCCAGGGAGAAGCATCCCCAAAGGCTTCCGACCCACCGCTGCCTTTCCTACCGGAAAATCCCTGTCCCGCGAGCAGAACCCGCTCAGGTGCAGCCTCGGCGATGGAGCATCCCGTGGAGAAAGTATGGGATCCAGATGCCAGGAGGAGTGTTTGGTTTGCTTTAAATATAAGCTGTACGAAAAAGTCCAAGCAGAGACTATTTATTGATTTTAATGAAAATAATATGTTGCCTCGAATGAGGATGTTAATTAAAAGGCACCCGCTGCTGTTTATCGCTGGCTGAGTCTCTGGCAGCAGTAAAGAGGGAATGGAGTCGGGTAGCTCATGCCAAAACCTCCCCACGGGGAAGGTGGATGGTGCCGGGAGCGGGATGCGGGGCCGGAGCATTCCCGCTCCTCTCTGCTCGGAGGGAGCAGCTCCGAAAATAAACTCTTGTTCATGATAGCTGGGCCTGGCAAGCCATTTTGCTGGAAAAGGGGGATGAAATCTCCCAGTGCGGCCCCCCCAGCTCTGCTCCATCCAGCCCCATGCGCTGGCAGCCCCTGGGAGCGGGCAAATCCAGCCCCAACTCCCCTGTGAACTTAATAAGTTCACACAATAGCATCCTTTATATAGATAGATTTTTTTTTGTTTTTCTTCTCCTTGTTATGCATGAGACCCACTACACAGACAAAGAGGCACCATGCGTATAAAAACTTGCTACATCTTGCCTCGAGGCAGCAAATTTAAAAGCAAAATTGAATTCTTAAGGCCCCCCGTGGAAAGTCACTGAACCTGCCGTGCAAGGTCTGCTGGCACAAAGGCAGGGATGCCAAATAAAAACCCCTGGGTGAACGCTATATTTTTCTGATACAGATCCAACACACAAAGGCACTGGGCTCAGAAACGGGGTAGAGCTTCTGAGGTGTTTTTTTCTTTTTTTTTTTATTTTTTTTGTCTGGAAAAGAAAGATGGTTTTGGCTTGTGAAGCACCCTGCTGGCTTGTGGTAGTTCCCCCGGTGCGCTGGCTCGCTGAGGCTCCTGCTCGTACCCTATTTCTGGCCCCGCACGGCACCTCCTCCCTCCACAAAGCCCTTGGCGGGGGTTTGGAGGGTTTGTAAGATGATTTTTCTCCCCAGCCCTCAGCAGCCCTTGAGCATCACCCTCGCCTTTCTCCTCCAAAGTCGCTTTCTAACCAATGGTGGTGGGTCAAGCACCGCTCCCGGGGTGAGACGCAGAGTCCGCTTCCGGCCCTCCAAGAGCTTTGAATTGCTTCCAGCCTTCCTTTTCCCCCACCTTGTACAACCCAGCCAAAAAAAACCCCAGCTTCCACCGCATGCCGGGGTTGTTTGTGCAGAACTGGGCTCCTCGGCTGCCCGCAGAAGGGCTTGCAGCACCCCCGCACACCCCGGGAACGCAGGCTGAAGCCGAGGACGCCAAAACCTATAGAGAAAATACATTGGGTCGCTCTATTAAGCAATAATCCATTAAGAGCACTTCTGTGGGCTTTGGCCTACTTACTACGGAGCTTGGGGCTAAAAGCAATGTCAAAGCCAAGATCAACCCATTACTGGAGGTAATTCCTATAATTTTCTATTAGATTACTGGTATGAGATGCTCAGAAGACTTCCAGAGGCTTTTGAAGCATCTGAGCTTTTTTCGGCTCTCCCTTTTGGCATTAACTCTCGCACAGCCCATTCACAGACGCTCTTTTGGGGGCTACCCCTTGTCGTGTCCCGTCTCCCCCTCCCGTGTACGGGGAGACGGGGGCAGGCGGGGACGTGCCCAACGTGCCCCTGCAGAGGTGGAGCCCGGCGTCCGCGCCATCTGGGCCCAAACGGTGCTCGGGGGACTTTGCAACCAACAATTAGACATGTTTACTCATGTATCTGCCAAAGGTGCCCCCCGGAGCTCCCAGTAAACAGCATCTGGATCCACCTCTCCTCCCCAGAGACTGGGGCTGAGCCTGGCCTCCCCGAGGCTCGTGGTGGGGATGGGCATGTTACCCCGGTCCGTGGCAGCAGGATGCCCAGGTCTTGCCCATCAGATGGTGGCAGGTTCGTGTGTAAGCCGGGGAAGAAAGAGAGAGAGCACCACCGCTCACCTGTATCGACCCCGGCTCTTGCCAGGCACAACCACATCAAACCGCCCCTGAGGATTACTCAAAATTCAAGGCAAGCTGCGGACGGGCTTCGCAGGGCTGGTCTCGCAGCCTGCCCATGGGCACGCCGAAAACAAACGCATTGAAACATTTGGTTAGAAAATGGTTTGGGGGTTTTTTTTCTTTTTTTTTGTTTTTTCCTTTCTTTTTTTTTTTTCCTCTGGGTCTGCAAGCCGAGGGTGAGTCATCTCCCAGCTTTCCTCAATGAGAGATCTAAAGCACTTCAAAAAAAAGAAAAAAAAAAGACAAACCAAAACACGTCTGCTGTTTTAATCACGGCTGGGTTTCACAAGACATAGCTGGTCTGGGCTGTGATGCAACCGGGTCTCTTCTTCCAAGTCACACGCATGGATTTTAATGTTTCTTCTGAGATCCTCTACCGGGCTGGCAAAGCTGCTCCACGTGCACCCCGAGGCCCCCCCGGGACCCACGTGTCCGGGAGCACGTATGGTCACGACACGACAAGCAGGACTTCTCGCCTCATTTTTGTTCCTCTCCAGCATGGAACAAGGCAGCCACTCTTCTTATTTAAACAGGCAGCCGCTGCCATCGGCTGCCCAGTGAGGTGACGGCACTGCTGGGCATCGGCAACCAAAGCGCCAGGTGGTTTAGGAGCCACTGTGGCCACATGTGGCGGTGGCCAAATGCCTTCTCCTCTGCCTTAGTCCCAGCTGTGCAAACGCATCTGGAAGGCGAGGGCAGATTTTTTTTGCCCGTGGGAAGGCGGCGAGCTGCAGCCCAGGGGATTTCTAACATAAAATAACAATTGATCTTTATCTGGGGGAAGGGGGGGGGTAAAAAAACCCAGGCAGAACCCAGGGCACGCTGCAGATCACAGGCAGTCTGCCCACTCTGGGAACGCTGAGGTGAAACGCGCAGCGGCGCTGGGTGGCGGGGCTCGCTGCTGAGCCTGCGGAAGCACCTGAGGACACGGCAGCAAAGGGCAGAACCGTTTTCCATGCAGCCATGAAGCCCAGGCAGCTCCCTGTGCAGGTTTGGGTTTTTTCCCCTTGCACTCAAGGCAAAAAGAGAGCTCCCTGTCTGCGGCTTTCATCCCCCTCCCCTCCAAAAAAAAAAAAAAAAGTCCCCCTCCAAACTGTGGAGTGAGCAGGCGTATTTGTGAACCAAGAGAAAACACCAACCACAGTGTTATTTTTAAGTTTGTTTTTTTGAGGAGCACCCCTGGCTTTTCCACGATATAAATCAGCCATCGGGCTGCATTCGGCAGTGACGTTTGTTTTTTGACCTGGAGGTGATATTTCCATGGCTGGGAAACACCCAGAGAAGGCTGGTGTCCCGCGGAAAACTGCACTGGGCTCTTCCATCTGTTGTTGGGATCATTTGCCACATGTTATCATTCAGAAAGGAGCTCTCTTCGTTTGGCGAGGCAGGAAAAGTGGCTGGGAAACACCGCAGGCAGGAGGGACCCATGAAGCCTCTTCCCTCCTGCCCTGCACCCCATGTCCCCTGGGGGAAACTGGGCACATGGCTGATTTGGGCTCCTCCGTAACGCCAGACAGCCCCAACCCTGCCCATGAGCCGATGCTGGGGGTCCCAAATCAGCATGAGCTGCCCAGTTAGCTCCAGCAGGGCCAGCTCCCAACCTGCTGGGAAGTAGCCTGGAGCCCCTCTGCTGTGAGGACAGGCTGAGAGAGTTGGGGGGGTTCAGCCTGGAGAAGAGAAGGCTCCGGGGAGACCTTCCAGCCCCTTCCAGTCCCTAAAGGGGCTCCAGGAAAGCTGGGGAGGGACTCTGGATCAGGGAGGGGAGCCATGGGACGAGGGGGAGCAAGTTTACACTGGAAGAGGGGAGATTTAGGTGAGATATTAGGAAAAAAATTTCACTGTGAGGGTGGTGAGCCCCTGGCCCAGGTTGCCCAGAGCAGCTGTGGCTGCCCCATCCGTGGAGGTGTTCAAGGCCAGGCTGGACGGGGCTTGGAGCAACCTGGTCTGGTGGGAGGTGTCCCTGCCCAGGGCAGGGGGTGGCCCTGGGTGGGCTTTAAGGTCCCTTCCAACCCAAACCATTCCATGATTCTCTGATCCTAAGTGTGTGGGGGACCTTGCCAGCCCCCTTCCTCACCCTGCCATGGGCCTGAGCTCTTACGCCACAGAAATTCCCTCCTCCCCTTGAGAAGTTTGCGATGTCTCCGAACAACAGCTCTCAAAATCCACCTCTCTGCAAGGCATGGAAAACATAGTCCTGGACTCACTACATGAAAAATGTATAAAGAAAGAATATTAAAGAATATTAAACCTGCTTATTGCATTAGACATATTTTCCAGGTAATGGCTTTCCTTCAAACAGGAGGCTGACCCTGCTCATTCAGGCACCCTCTTCTCTTGTACCAAACCTGGATCTTCCCTTACTGGGGGGAAAATTATTCCTTGAATCCTCCCAGCCCCCTCGGAGGCTCTGCTCTCCCCACCAGCTGCACGGGGGGCTTGGGCGCAGGGAGGTGGGCAGCAGGAGGGCAGCCCATGGGGCTGGTACGGAGGGGCAGGTGTGGGGCAGGGCTGGTCCTGGGCAGCCCCACACATGGGGAGCATGAGGCAGTTGCCCCCCAGGGCTATAAAAGGCTGCAGGTGGGCTGTGTGAGTGCCTAAGGGGTCACTGGGGATGCTTCTGGGAAGGGAACGGGCTTGTGCCCCGGATTTCAGGCTGGGGAGCTGCTCCAGCCTCTGCTCCTGGCAGGAAGGGAAGTTTTGCTGCAAAACATGTAAATGTGGGGCAGTGCTGCTTCTTGGGGGGAGTTCTGCTCTGTGGGGCTGGCTGTTGAAGCAAGGAGCGGGGAGATGTTAAAACAGGAGTGACTCCTGGGAAAAAAAAAAAAAGAAGTTGAGGCTCTCAGCAAGTGCAGGAGTTATTTATGGATCTTAGAGGAGGGATTTTCTTTCTTTCCAGGGAAGCCTGGAGGTAGCAATGGGGTAATCTAAGGAACCCCTGGGGTCTGTGTGGGGGGACTTGCATAGGAATCAACTGCACCTTTGCCCTGTGGTGTTTTAGAAATGTGCTGTTTGATTGTAGGGATGAGCAGGGCCTGGAAGCACAACTGCAGGAGTGTGTGTGTGTGTGTCTGGGAAGGTTTTAAAACCAGGGGGCAGCTCTTCCCAGCCTGGTGTATAAACTGGTGTTGAACCAGGGGCTCTGCGAGAGAAGCTGTGGTGGAAAGAGTACAAGATGCTGCATGAAAGAGATGGGGTAAAAGCTTTTGGTCCTGAACCCGACACCGGAGAAAATGCACTGGCAGACTCTCAGCTGAGACTTGTGGGGGTTTTGACAATCACAAAACCCTGTGGGTTATCAAACACCTCTTCAGGCTCCCCTCCTACTGTGGAGGAGGGCCGGGTGCGCTTCTTCCTCTTCATGTGGTGAGCCACGCATGCCACCATGCCGTGAGCTTGCCGATGGCGCCGAGACAAGTGAGAGGGGCCTCGCAGGAAGGCTGCTGGTTTTACAGCAAGGAAGGAGAGTAAAGAGCATATGCACCTCTAGCTCTCCCCTGCTAAACATCCTAGACTTTGCAGACAGCCTCCTCCGGGTGCTTTGGGATGGGGCTATTGAGCAGCCATGGCTACAGGAGGGCTTGTTTGGGGTGGCTGGGGGCAAACAAATAGAATATTTCCTAACTTCCCTGCTGGGGAGTTAGTCCAACTCGTCCCTTGCCTGCTGGAAAGGGAAGAGGAACGGCTGAGGCTCTGCTTGACCCCAGCGCCAGCTGCACGAGGCTGATGTGATGCAGGAGGAGGGTCCTCCCTCAGACCCCAGCCCACGGGCACCCAGGAAGGACGTGGTCACTGCTGGCTGAGAGAAGTCCCCCGAAAGGGCTTGGGGAGGACCGACCACCATCAGCCGTGGTTTTTTGACGTTAGGCCTTGATTTGAATACAACCACCGCAGCAGCAGGAAGGCAAGGAGCTGTGGGAGTAGATCTAGAGAGTGATTGCCGCTCTCCGCATCGCTCCTCGTGCCTGCTGCGGGCTCGGGGCTCCTCCGCCTGCTCCTTCCACCCGCTGCACCCCCAGAAAGGCTCCTGGTCCCTTCCAGGCACAGCCAGTGCAATGAGATTGACAGGGCTGGGTGCTGATGCCAGGTTTGGTTAGTCCTCCACCCACTGAGAGCCATGCTGGTGCCCTCCTAGAAAGCATGAGGTATTCTAACTTGGAATAAGCTGTTCCCAGTGTAAATCCTGCCCAGAGCTGGCATGGGAACCAAGCACACACAGAGGTGGTGGCCCGACCGCCTGCGGGAAGTGGGCTGAGAGCTGGGTAGCTCATGACTCAAGTGTGGGGCTGCCCTCCCCTTCGTCCCTGTGTGCCCCGAAAGCAGGTTTGGGAAATGCCGGCAGGAATGGCCTCAGCGCTCCCACGCTGTCCCCCAGCCAGGCCCTCCTCTGAATTTTCACCATTATGTGAATGGTGAAATCCTGCCAGTGCCCTCCTGGAGGGCAGGAGCTGTTGGGAAGCCCCCGTGCACTCCCAACCCAGGATGCGGGATGCTGTCTCTGTGCCACCAGAGCACCATCCTTGTCCAGCTCCGCTGCGGCTGGGGTCGGCCGGGAGGGACGGCAGTGGCTGGGGCGCAGCGTCTGGTGCTGAGCATGGAGCTCCTCGCTGCCGGCCTCGCCAGCAGAGCTGGGAGCCAAGGCAGAAGAGGAAGCAGGAGAGTATTTGCATGCCGCGGCTACACCCTGCCGCAACCAAATTAGCAGCAGATGAGCATGGGTGCACCTCCTGCCCGCTCCCTAACTCATGGCGGTGGAGGCAGGGAGGGGAAGGTGAGGGGGAGCAGGGGAGGGAGCCCAAACATGGCCATTACATGCAAATACAGCACTTGCTGCTTCTCCAGTGCTTTCCCTCCAAGCACCCCATCTATTTTCCCACGGCTAATGAACCGGTCGTTATTCTGCACATTTCGGGCTGCAAAGGGCTTGGCGGGGAGACGGGCAGCTGGTGCCGCCCAGTGCCAGCGGTGCTGGGTGTCTCCGTCCTGCCACCTGCCCGGGGCTGTGTGCCGGCAGGTCCCGCTGCCCACGCACTGCCGGGGAACCCCGGGGCTCGCCTGAGGCCAGGAGCTGCGTCTGGGACCGAGAACAAAGCCAGAGCCAAGCGCCGAACCGAGCAGACTTCCTCCTCGGAGTATTTACCATTTTATTTATTTTTTTCCCCAAGGCGGCTTCCCATGGGGACAAGCCAAGCAGAGAGGCCCGTGGGCACTGGGGAGGAGGTGTCCTCCTCATTCACCTGGTGGAGCTGGTGCCTCCAAGGATGCTGACACCCCCCCCACTTTGCTCCCTTTTGGGAGGCACGCCTCAGCCGTGGTACCTCTGGCTTGAGGTGGATCCTGTTGGAGAGGCTGAGGTTGGCCTGTCCCTGCAAATCGGGAGCAAACCTGCTGAGCAAGTTTGGGATTAAAGCGGTGAGAGGAGGATGGAGCCACGGGAGAGCAGGATCCATCCGTCTGCAGCTCCTCCAGAAGGGCTCTGTAATGAAGCGGTCCTTTGTGCACAGCAGGAATGGAAACAGCAGCCCTCAAGCCTGACCCCAGACAATTGTTTTCAGCGGCGAGGGCTGGGGAGGCAATTAATAATGTTTAAACGAAAGAAATGAAAAAGAAAAAAAAAAGCAATGCTGTATCTAGAAATTCTTCTGAGGGCCAGAGCCGTGACAGAAAGATATATGCTTTAGCATTTCTGTCGGAATAAATGACCCTCCTGAGAGAAGGAGTTTTTGAGGCTCTTTCTGCCCTGCTGGACATAATTTAAGAAATGCATTACCACTAAAAATCACTAATTTTAGCTAGTAGATGAGTTTGCACAGGGTCATGTTTTCCCTCGTACACTGGAAGGACAGGGGATATATTATTAGAGAGCCATAATGCAAACAGTAGTTCCTGATGAGGAGAGAACAATCGTCAGCGTTTCTCCAATTAGGCATGGGCATTGCGTTCCCCTGCAGGCAGAGGGGCTGGTGGCAGTGCTGCCTCTCCCCTGCCGGCAGCGGGTGGAAGGAACGCAGCCCGTCTCCCCGCAGCCGCCGCCGAACTGCTCGGCCAGAGACAACTCTTCCGCGCCTGCGGTGGAGAGGCCCCCTCCAAGGATAAGAAAAGAGGGGGGGGTCACATCTCCTTCCAGACCTTGCCCTTGCAGAGGAGCTATGGGGTCTCTGGGTGTTTTGGTTTTTTTTTCCATGAGTGTGGACACACTTTCCCCAAGCCATGAACCCAGACCACCAAACTCATTTTGCAGAGACCACCAAACGGCCATCTGAGATCAATTAGCTTGTCATTACTCATCCCCATCAGATCTGAACTGCTGACCTGCCAAGTGAAAGTCCATATATTTGTCTCCCGGCGCGGAGCCGGCCAGCTATCTAATGAGAAGAGCTTCCTCCATAAACAAAGCCGAGAAGGTCGCGCTCTGGCCGTCCATCGCCGGCTCCAATTAGCTTGAACCCAAGGGCCAAGTTGAGCGTGGCTTTACGGAGAGGTAGGAGTCTCTGGGGCCTCCAGCTCTGTGACAACGGGCCACTGACTGGAGCAGAATGGCTCCCGTTAGTGACAATTTCACACCATTTTAGAACTTGCGATGCCATTTTAACTCTGCATTTGAACAGTTACTTTGTTGTTTTAAACTGCTATTTGTAACTAGTTAGTAGTTGAAATTACAGCCTTATTTATTGAAGATACTAAATATGCAATCCGGAGGCAGTATTTATTGGGTTGTGTGTATTGAAAGTTCATTATTTAGATGAGGATATTTAACGTGGAAGGAGATATAGCCCTTTTAATTAAAGGAGCGTGAACTTGACTGAAGCATTTTCTGCATGCAAAGGCTGTAATTATCGCACATGATTCAAGTCTTCATTAAACTAAAAGATTCACAACCCCTTTCCTCATTTAAATCTGTGTTCTTACATATCTGTTTTCCAGTAGTGTGTGTGGATCCATACATTAGAACATAGCATTAGTCTGAATTGCTTCAGGATGGCTGGGAGGCACCAGGGGTTTTTACACCGCTTGGGAGAGTTGCTCCAGGTTTCCAGAGGTCTGGCACGTGCAGGTGCCATGGTGCAGGTGTGTGGTTGGGCGCCTCATCCTACGGGCTTGGGAATAGGCTGGAGCATCATCAGAGGCAGCAGTTCTCTGCCCCCATGGAGGGACACAGCTCCCTTCTCTCAGCCCCCTGCTCTGCAGGAGATGGTCCCCAGCAGCTCAGGCTGTAAACCACAGAATGGTTTGGGTTGGAAGGGACCTTAAAGCCCACCCCCTGCCCTGGGCAGGGAAACCTCCCACCGGACTAGGTTGCTCCAAGCCCCGTCCAGCCTGGCCTTGAACACCTCCACGGATGGGGCAGCCACAGCTGCTCTGGGCAACCTGGGACAGGGGCTCACCACCCTCACAGCAAACAATTTTTCCCTCAGATCTCACCTAAATCTCCTCTCTTCCAGTTTAAACACGTTCCCCCTCGTCCCATGGCTCCCCTCCCTGATCCAGAGTCCCTCCCCAGCTTTCCTGGAGCCCCTTTAGGGACTGGAAGGGGCTGGAAGGTCTCCCTGGAGCCTTCTCTTCTCCAGGCTGAACCCCCCCCGACTCTCTCAGTCTGTCCTCACAGCAGAGGGGCTCCAGCCCTTTGGTCATCCTCGTGTCCTCCTCTGGCCCCGCTCCAACAGCTCCGTGTCCTTCTGCTGTTGGTGCCCCAGCGCTGGAGGCAGCACTGCAGGGGGGTCTCACAGAGCGGAGCAGAGGGGCAGAATCACAAATCCCCTCCATGCGATTGAATGCGTGGCTTCAGCTGGGTCTGTGCCTCTGAAGAGCAAGACGCTGTCAGCATCACTGGGGCCTTTACTCACACTTTTCTGGTGCTGGAAACATGGTGGTGGGTACCAGCCTGTTCAGGGACATCTTCGTGACAGAGGCCAGCACGGGCAGACCACTGGCGTGACCCTTCGTCCGTGGCGGCGTTCCTCTGAGCACAACTGTCAGCCTTGCTTATAATTCACTGGGTTTACTACTGTTTAATTTCTCGACCTAAATACAGACCAATTGTTTCTCCCTTAGAGTGATGGAGAATTTTATTGTAAGCTGCATTTTTTTCAAAACCTTCTCCAGAGGGTAACAGCTATCAGGGAAGCAAGCGCTGGTTCCAGTGGGTAACCTCACATCTGTCTTAAGCTTCCCCGCTTCGGTGTGGGTAGGGTCCAATGTTGGCTCCTTCATGATTATTTTAATTAGAAATACCCAAAGGCAAACGGCAGCAGAACATGACAGATGAGGCTAGTTTGGTGTTAGCGCTGCCTGGTAGAAACCCAAAAAGTGCTGTTCTGGTTTTTAGAAACAGTGTGCCTTAATCTAAACTGTTGATATAGAGAGAAACTTCTTTGGAAATTGCCACAGCTTGGAAAATAATTTGTGCCTTTTAAAAAATCCTAGAGTTAATCAAAACTATACTCGTTATGATTAAGACTCTGAATATTTTCTTTACTGCACCTTTAAATTCCAAATGAATCAATGCCTCTATGGAATTATTCAATTGACACAAATTTGTTCTGCCTAAAATAAATAGCAAGTCTGAGAAAGCGATAGGAAATTGTTAATTCATCACTGCCCGCCTTCCCCTGGTGTATATATTTCCCCCAATCAAAATGCAACCTGATATTCAATCCAAGGAAAACATTTGAAAGAGTCCATCATATGCCACAAGCTTTCAAAACTTTTCTAAATCTGATAGCAAGAAAACATCGTACATCTTAGTCACTAACATGTGCTGTGGAAAGATAAATGTAAGGTTCAGTTTTTACCGCAGTTGCAGCAACCTGTAACTGATGGCCTTTCCACAAGATTCATGAGCTGATGGAACAGCGGTAGGGGGACATTTCAATATACTGCGTTACAGTCTTGGGTTTCAGTGTTTAAATTAGCAGGGGAAAAAAAAATATCCCGTCTTTCAGGCCTTGATTCCCAACAAATCTGAAGCACAAGCTCGAGTCTCATTCAGGTCAATGGCTTTTAGGCATGTGCTGAATAAATGTCTTCCTGAAGCGCGGCCGTAGCCGCCAGCACCGCTCATTGGAAACATATTGACGATGTAGAGAAAGCAGCTGCTCTTCATCTCGTATTTCTGCCTTTACACTTCGGGATAAAGCTGTGCTTGGCAAGCCGACCCCTCGTGGCTGGGACAGTACATCTTGCAGGAAAATCCCACAAGAGTAATCAAACTTTGGGAGAAAAATTGGGCTGAAGCTTACGTTTTGCTGCTGTTGAAGCACCTCCGGAGCTCTGTGCGAGGTGCATGCATCTCACTTGCACCCGCCGCACCAGACATGGAGAAGTGGTCCCTCCTTCACCTTCTGTACTGTTTTAATAGCTGCTGCTGGCTCCGTACCCCGAGAAACTCTAATTATCTTTTTGAACCGGCATCTCTCGCAGGGGCTTGGCGCTATATTTAAGTTAGACGTTCGTCGGCAGGGAACCAGGCTGGGGAACGCTTGTCATCACAAAGGCTTCACGTGCTTAAAATGAAAATTAGGAAATCAAAAAGACAATGAAGGTATCTAAATAGTTTCTGAGTAGACTAGTGGAAAACGCTGGAAAGTAAAGGAGGGAACAGGGTCTCTGCGAGGGTCCCAGAGTTTCTGAAACACTCGGTGAAGTAAGGACAGGGTAGGGTAAGGGTGCATTAGGAGAGGGCTCAATGCTGGGTGGCTTTCACAAACCTATAAGCAAACAGTTGGTGGGAATATAACTAGCTGCTACGGGAGACGGAGGCTGTGACTGGAGCTCCTTGAATTCCAGCTGCTGCTCTGCTCTAGCCCACTTTCTGCAGCTGAGCAGGAACATAAATTATGCCTCAGTTTCCCTACCTCTGCTTGCAGGATTTGGGGTATTTTTTTAACCATCTCGAATGTGTTTTCTAAAGTCTTTGAAGAGAAAGCTGGGGGGGGNCTAATGAAGACAAAGCACTGAATTTTAGTCTCCTTTTAATCTTTCAGCTGTCATGTGTTCCCTGGCTCCATATGTTTTCTTACAGAGCAAGGCGCAATCAGCTTTGCATCCTGCATTGCCACGAGCACTTCCTCTTCAGTTCAAAGGCAGGAATGGAGATGGAGAGACCCATCTTGATGTCCATATTCATGCACACCTCTGCTTCGACTGTATTTTAAACATACCTTCTTGCGCTTAATAACTCGTCGCCCTGTTTTCTCACTTCAGCATTGCGGCAATGTCGCTTTCCTTGGAGAAGAGCTCTTGTTTGTCATTAAATACCGGTGTTGGAGAAACAAAGCGGAGGAGGATGGCGCTTTCAAAGCAAGGGCAGCAGCGTGTTTAACAGCCTGCCTCCATGCTCAGGACTGCAGCTGGTTATCCGAGGCACTCAGTTTTGCGTACATAAGCATAAAAAGAAGGTGGATTACAGGCAGCTTCAGAGGAAAAACGTGCAGACCTGACTTTCAAAGCACTTTGCGCGCCCTTCCCATGGAGCAGAGGGAAAGCCGGTGCGCAGGCTTGGGAAGGAAGAAGCTCCCAGGCAGCGAGTTCAATGGCTGCACCGTGCTCCTGGGCTTTTATTAGATGTCTGCTGACAACCATGTTATTCCTAAATGCAGTGTTGGTGATAAATGCTGGGAAGCGGACCCATGGGAGAGCACTGCTGGGACTTTCTGTGCTCCTGCGCCTGGGTGGGGACGGTGGTGGTGTGTGGCTTTGACACTGAGCCCTGGTTACCTACAGATCAGAGTGACTCTACCGGCTTTAATTTCATCATGCTCCAAAGTCATTCAGGGACTGTAACTAATTGAATTTAAAATGAGTAGGGATTTTTTCCCAGCAGACGGGAAGTGGAGGCTCGTCCCAGCTTTGTGGTTCTCGGGGGAGAATTTGCTTCCTGGAGACGCTTTTGGGTACCTATGGCTTCTTCTACAGGAGATAAAACTCCAGCCATGTACAGCCTGGGGGAGAAAACCCACTCAAATTCAGCCTGTCACAACCGAGACGTACAATGTGGGGGGTGACACACCTTGGAACAGGGAGAGTTGGACCTTAAAGGTCTGCTCTGAAATGCTTTATTGGCAGCTCTGACATGAAAGTTAAAGTGCTTGAGTTAACATCTTCTGCTAAGAACTATTTCTCTGGTTGTCTCGTCCCCTCTCAGCTGAGCAGTGCCCAGGCTATGTCTCTCCTTTGACAGGTCTGCCATGACAACTTACTGACTGGGAAGGAGCTGCAAAATAATGGTTACTTAAGCTCGTTTTCCCCTTCATAGCAATCTGCAAGCTTCACCTCGGAGGTGACAAAGGACTGTGCTGCCTGCAGGCAGATCTGTCAGGAAGGTAACCCTTGAGTGCCACTGCGGGTTGGCTTCAGCACGCTCTCATCCAGACTGGTTGCTAGTGAAGCCCAAGGCATGAATCCCTTCAACCTGTACTTGGCTTTTACTGGAGGCAGAAGCCTAAACTGGGTTCTTGACATACTCCAAGACATACCCCTTCTTGACCCTAGAACAGTGGCATGAAGAGCATGCCTGGTTCTCATCTTTGGAAATGAATGTTGCTTCAGGTTCCTGCCAGATAAAGACACATTAAAGGGCAAAACTCTGAAATGGCAGTAGACTCCTTATGAGAGCAGAAAAGAGCCATTAAGCTACCACGGTGGAAAATGAGTACGTTGCCAAACTGAGTGAGAGCAGATGTGATAGAGGCCGGGATCCAACACTGTGGGAAATCAGTCTGCAGAGTGCAAAACGAGAACAGATCCTGAATTAATTGTAGCTGTTTCCCATCTAGAGACAAACCAAAGAAAAACAGGTGAACAATTTGGTGCTACCGAGAAAATGACCATAAATACGAAGGACATGAAAATGAAGTCTGAAAGACAATGGGGTGGAAGAAACGAAAACCCTCTGGATCTCAAAAGATCTGTGAAGCTCAAAAGTGATCCTTGGACATTTGTTGGTACATGAGAACATCAAGGAAGCTGCTGTGAAGACCAAAAGACAAGTGGTGAGGAAACAAGCTGTTCCCAGGGTCATGAGCTGCCCACCAGACATCCTTGGCTGGGCAGTGGCAGGACATGCTCTTTTGAATCTTCTGACACTCTCAAGTGGCTTCCTCCAATTCCCAAAGGATTCCTCCTTTGCTTTCTATAATTAAAATGGAGCCTTGAAAGAGAAGGAACAGGAACAGCAAATAAACACAAATCCCCATTTTATGAAGTAGTTAGACACACAGCAAAGACCTGCCAGGCTGGAAGTGAAGGGAAGGAGTTGAAAAGTAGGTGGTGAAAACAGGGAGGAAAAGCTCCCATCCAGGATCTTTCACCAGAAAGACGAAGCACAGCAGACTGCTAGATAAAAGGGACCTATGCAACCTTGGATCTGACAACAGAGTGGAAATCCCCTGGCTGGAGAAAAGACGAAAGAGAGGATGAGGTAGCTGTAAGGAGATCCTGGGGTACTGCGCTCAGATAAATCCTAGAGCAGAAGAAGAAGCAGCCAAAAAAAGGAACTCCATCAATCAGTGGCCATGACAATGTGTGTCTGAACTTTTTCTGAAATTCCCAGGGAGAAGAACAATTTGGGTTGAGAAGCGATGGATGCAGAACTCTAAATGCTGGTGTCATCAGCCCTACCCAAACTAGTTTTCTATGAGCATGGACAAGTCACACAACCTCCATGTGCTTCTGCTTCATCACTTCTGGCAGAGGGGGGGGAGAGATACTGCCTCTGTTAAAACACGGATGTGAAAAATAGATCACGTCAACAGTTATAAAATGCTTCTACTGCAGCAAGAGCATTATTGCTCATCGTTAGGATTGTGTACAGAGTAAATATCGAGGAGTCTCCATGTGTCACTTTTTAGCTGCTCTGTGCTACGGCAGGGATGATTGCACTCCATCCGCTTCTGACAACCTCCCAGGATGGAAACTGATTTCTCCTGAGAAATCTATCCCAAGACTCGAGTTATCTTTACAGTTAAATGTTCTCCTGTTACCTAATCTCGATCTGGCTGCTGGGATTTGAAGCCATTCATTACTGCTTGCCCTATCTGCTGTGGGGCACAGGTTTGTGTAGATAGGAGAGGTGTCTGCGTTTTTATGAGTGGGTATGCGCCAATCAAGAATGTCGGGTGGTTTGCATTGTAAGAAGCAGTCTGACTGCTTACAGCTTTGCCAGAGCCCAGCTATTTAGGCTAAAGCTTTTCCATGCCAGGCATTTCCCTCAAGCTGTTTTCCACCCCCTGCTTTTTTTTTTGCCTCTTTTTTTTTTCCCTCCTCTTTGCCTTTTTGTTTTAAAATGCATCCAAAAATCTCAGCTGTTTCTGAGAACGAGGTTAGGGAATGATACCGCTGCATTATGGCTGAACGGGAGAACTTCGGTGATGGGACTATTTTTGGAAACCTTGAGTGCTCTGATCTGAAACCTGGGAGTGGGGCTGCGACTTGAAGATCAGCCATAAATCCCCGAGAATGACAGCTCTCCATGGTGGACACAGATCGGTTGGTCTGTGGTCTGGCTCCATCCCGGGAATCTCAGTTGATTCTGAGATGTTTCTTGTGAGAGGTTCAAGAGTCACTCGTCTTGTCCTGAAGGAACTTTCTGTCTAAAAAAAGTCTCACCCTGCACAAACTCAGTTTGGCTCTGGACTCATGGTAAAGCAAGGTGTGGGAGATGACTACACCTGTGTGCCTTTTTTCCTTCTTTTCTGTTCTCCTATACCACAAATTGTTGAGTCCGCAGGTCAAATTCAAGCAAATTTGAGAGTGGGAGGGAAAGCGGGTTTCAGAAACTCTTTCGAAAGCCTTTAAGTTAGGTGGTATGGGTGAAAGGGGAGAATGGAGGTGCAAATCCTGAGGAAACCAGCCTACCTTTGTTTAATGCTCCCTGGAGCAGCCTGGGTTTGTGTAGAACACTGTCATTTGTTAACTTCCCCGCGACGGGATCCAACTTTGTGTTTGAGCCATATTTTTCCTCCTTCAGCTTTCGAGGGTCGGGTTTTTTCCCCCTCCAACAGTAAAGACTGTTCAAAACCTAGGATCTCTGATGAAACCAGATCTGCCTTTGATACACGTTAATCACGGCTGGATTATGGGGCTGGAGCAGGCACTGGAATCTCTTTCTGGTGAAACTGGGAGTGACCTTTGTTTCTCCTTGTTCTGTGGGTCAGTCTTGAGCTTAACCGGACATCTACAAAGGCTGCAGCTGCTAAGGGAGACCACAGAGGTGACAGAGAGGTGACGAGCCACCTCTGCTGCTCTTGTGCACTGCTTCTTTCGCTGCCGCTGTAGTGTTGGCTCGTAGACATCTCACTGGCCTCCTTCCTGTTAGTGAGTAAAGCACAAAATGCAGCAAATTACAACGCTAAAGACTTGGTGGGGGAGAAATCCACATCTAAGGGGAAAATCCTATGGTAGAGTGTGCTGAGGAATCTGTCTTGGGACATAAGGAAGGCAAAGGAGCAGCTGTAAATACACCATTCAACCTGGAATTTGCAATCCAGTCTGCACGGGGAAATTCTTGTGCTCTTACCAAGTCAAGGGCAAGTCGATGAGATTTCATTCTGAGCCAGGGCGTGCCCGTTTGCATCAAGCTGGAGGATCGGGGCCATCCTAATTCCTAGTCAGTAAAACCAAATAGCTCGAGCAACAGAGGAGAAGGGCGAAAACAAAGTTACTATCAACACCCTGCCTCTTTGAAATCCCTTCCAAATTCTCAAAGGATAAGATCAATGCGAACAAAAACAATAACAACACTGTATTAAAAGAAGGTGAAAAGGCAGCTCCCTCAGCAGTACACACCCAAGAAATGGGCTTTTCTTTGCTTTCAGGGAGCTGACATGAGGCAGGCAGCATTCGGTAGTGCCCCAAAGCAGCAGCCAGGTATTTTTCTTATTTATTTTAACTTTGCGAGCTCCATAATGAAAGCAGCAGTCGGCACCCCCTGTGCCAGAGCGCTCCAAACCTGCCCGCGATGGAATGTGCTGATAAAGAGGAATATTTCCTTGTGGACTTGGTTTGAGACACCAATTTAAATATTGCTAATTTCCAGTATCGGCCTCAGCCAGAGGCTTCACCTCGCAGTGATCCATCTGTAAATGGTGGCAGCGATTCCTAGGCTTGAATGCCTAAACAACATGCTTCATGACTCTGTTTCCCAGTCTCTGGGTTTGCCTCCGTGGAGCACTGATTTTTCCAAAAGCACAATAAAACAGCCGTCGATCCATTTGTTAGGACGCGACGTGGTAGCCTGGTGTGTTAGGTGAATGGAAATGTAAGTTTTTGACGTGTTTAGTGTGTAACGACAGCAGAACTCTGCTCAGTTCTGAAATGCGACTTTCCCCTTCAAAATGAAATTAATTCTTTAAGAAAGAACAAGACTTTTTTGAATAATCTCATGGTTTGAAAGTCAACATTTTGCTGCCTTTTATGAGGCAAATTTGAAATTGGGTGTGTGTCGTAAAGGTGGATAAAGTGTGAGTGACCGAGAGGGCTGAATGGCAGTGGAAAAACTTTAATTTATAGTATCTCCGGGAAAACTTCCTAGAAAGAGAACGGGGGAATTTTAACAAAATTCTCCTGAAGATTAGTGCAAGTTGTGCTGATAAACCCGCTGGAGTTGTCTGACTCTTTAAACAAATACGGAATGTTGGAAGGAGAGATCTTTTTATGCACAAACTTCTTTGTTTCCCACCAGCAAAACACTTTCAGCTAAGATGTGCCTGTGGCAAATCTCCCCTCCTGTGAAGTTTATTGATATTTTTATTTCAGTTGGGCAAAGTCTTAAAACTGTTGATTACAGCTGGGAGTTCATTTCTGCTTTAACCAGAGAGAAGGTGAAAAAGCTTCATAAATGCAATTGCTTTCCACCACTGGATCTATGAGAGGAAAGAATTATAGCTCAAAGCGTCCAAGAATAATCTCTTTTGAATCTGAAAAGTCACTTGGACATTTATCTGTACCAAGGCTGAATCACCTCTAGCAGTTGTACTGAGTATAACCAAAAGTACAACAGACTATAATACAGCTTGCCCAGCGATAAACATTTACATGTGAAACAAGAACAGGGCTTTGAGTCACCCTCTGTTCGGCTTTCTCCCCATCATTTCAAGTCCAACCCAACAGCTATCCCTACAGTTTTGGGTTCCCTGCTTTGGATTTGAACATACCCTGTGCTACTCATGCAGGAACAAGAAGGGATGGCTGCAGGACCAGGTACTTGTGCTGTCCTGCACACATGAGCTCCTCCCTCACATCAGCCACCAACTTATTTTGTGTCAACCGATGTCTTGCAGTGCTGTGTATGCTAACAGGGCTGGGGGGGAGGGGAACCCCAACCCCATGAAGACTGGAAACAGAAGAGGAGCAAATATAATTAATCCAGAGATGATGTTGCAGCTAGCTTACTGGGTAGAGATTTGGCTGGTGGAGGCTACTGGAGCATGTGCATATTTTGGCTGTTTCTTAGGCTCTCTGCTTGTGACCACTTACTGTCACCCTGATTCCTTCATAGGACCACAGAATGGTTTGGGTTGGATGGGACCTTAAAGCCCACCCAGGGCCACCCCCTGCCCTGGGCAGGGACACCTCCCACCAGACCAGGTTGCTCCAAGCCCCGTCCAGCCTGGCCTTGAACACCTCCACGGATGGGGCAGCCACAGCTGCTCTGGGCAGCCTGGGCCAGGGGCTCACCACCCTCACAGCAAACAATTTCTTCCTCAGATCTCATCTAAATCTCCCCTCTTCCAGTTTGAAGCCATTACCCCTTGTCCTATCTCTACTTGCCTTTGTAAAAAGTCCCTCTCCAGCTTTTTTGTAGGCCCCCTTCAGATACTGGAAAGCTGCTCTAAGGTCTCCCCGGAACCTTCTCTTCTCCAGGCTGAACACCCCCAACTCTCTCAGCCTGTTCTCATAGGAGAAGAAAACCTCAGATATCCTGGGTGGGCAACTTCATGTCCGCTGTGAGTCCTACAGATGGCCTGTGCTGGGCCTGAGGAACCGAAACTGGCTGCATCGTCTGTTCTCATGTTGCTTCCTGGAAGCCCTTGAGATCTGAAAATCTGCAGGGACTTCTAGAACAGGTACAAGATTACAGATCTTGTCCGGCCTTTTTATGTCTTCTTGTGCTTAATGTTTTTTAAAACGTGTGAAAGGCTCTCTACCCAAGACCATGCATATACTTTTGAAGAAGTTTTTAATGGGTTAAGAAATGCAATGTAATGAGACAGCGTGGCTGATAGCTTTTTCTGTGCGCTATCTACTGCGCTGCTATGCCTGAACAACACACAGTTGAGTGTCACTCGTATTGTCCGTATGCTGATAACTGCATCTTCAGAACTAATTTCACAAAGGCAGTTTTTATACACTTCCTTTTATGTATGTAGGCTTGGGTGAGTCATGCCTTGTGCTCGGTTAAACTTTCTCCTCATTGCTCAACCTTGGGGATAATGACAGTGCCTGGCTCTTTACATAGAGATTTTGAGATCTTCATCTGAAGATCTCAAGCCATTCGATATGTGGGGGAATCGAGGCATGAGAAGTGAAGTGAGACACCCAAAGTCACTCAGGAAGCCACAGGCAAGGCTGGAAGAGGCACCCAGTCCAGCCAGACAATGGAGACTCTGAGTTCAGATAATATTTCTTTTCACAGTTTGCTGCGATTGGTAAAATGAAAAAAAGGGGGTTTAATAGAAAAGCTGCATAGTTCCATTACCAAAACAGGTCTAGATAGCACAGAATCATAGAAACGTATACCTACTTTGCTTATTGTCACTGTTCCAAATAACCAGTATGAAAGTCAAGTAGTCTTCTGGGATAATCTGGTTTAGTTCTCTAATTGTGTAGTTCAGCCTCCATTGCATCATTGGAGGAATAATTGGTTCTGATGCTCTCGAGTTCCATTTCATGTTGGTTTCTAGAAAAACTTCTATATTCCCCTGGTTAATTGAAATAATTTAAACAGATTTTCAATTCATTATGATGCTGTGTTTTCCTAAGACAGTGCCAAGCTCAATAATCAGAGGCCTTCTTCACTGTATCAGACTTCTGTACCTGGTACCATGCTGTACTTCCATAGTTGTGCGTCCCTGACCTCTTTATGATGAGTTGCTGGCATGCAGGTGTGTATTCAGGTGGATGTCCCAGGCTCTAAGGCCATGCTTTTGTGGGAGATGCCACACGTATGTTATTGAAACAAAGGCTATTCTTTTGGGGCCCTCACTACAAGAAAGACACTGAGGTGCTGGACCATGTCCAGGGAAGGGCAACGGAGCTGGTGAGGGGTCTGGAGCACAAGTCCTGTGAGGAGCAGCTGAGGGAGCTGGGGGTGTTCAGCCTGGAGAAAAGGAGGCTGAGGGGAGACCTTCTCGCTCTCTGCTACTCCCTGAAAGGAGGGTGTAGCCAGGGGGGGTCGGTCTCTTCTCCCAAGGAAGAGGTGACAAGAGGAAATGGCCTCAAGTTGCACCAGGAGACATTTAGATTGGATATTAAGAAAAATTTTTACACTGAAAGGATTATTAAGCATTGGAAGAGGCTGCCCAGGGGAGTGGTGGAGTCACCATCCCTGGAGGTATTTAAAAGCCAGGCAGACATGGTGCTGAGGGACGTGGTTTAGTGGTGGACTTGGCAGTGCTAGGTTGATGGTTGGACTCGATGATCTTAAAGGTCTATTCCAACACAGACAATTCAATGATTCTATGATTTCTTTGTGAAGCACGCTGCTAAATTGCCACTGCTCCAAACCAGAAATAGCCCAGGGTGTCCAAATCACCTTGCTGGGAAAGGAGAGTTGTTTTTACTGGCTTTTTGTTTAGGTTGCTCGTGAAGACTTAGGTCTCTTGTTGCACGGTGGTAGTAACCCAGGTGGAAGCAGAGGTCTGAATGCAACTAGGGCCATGGTGACTAGGGTTCTCATTGGGGAGGGTGGGAACTGGAGCTTCAACAGCTTCAGCATGTGAAGGATCTCCTATGTCCTGGCTGAAGACTCCAAAGGCTTGGGAACAACAAAGGCGGGCAGGAGTCATGTTCTGATAAGGGTGAGTCCCCATCCAGTTATTTCAAGTAGCACCTATAGGCATCGTCTTTTAGGAAAAGTGTTCCAGCTTTGGTATCTGGAGTCAACAGATGCATCCCTCTCATAGCCTGGTTCAGAGAAAAGAGAGACCAGGTCTGCTTCCTCCCTCATACCTGTCGTGCTTAGCATTTCTTAACTGGTAGGCAGCTTCCCACTCCGAATGCAAAATTAGATCATTTTGTTTAACTGTTGTGGTATGGCTCTTATCTCTGTGTGCTACGTTAGATGTTTAGATATCAACTTTGGACTTAGACAAGTCCTGAAAGCTGTGTGTTGTCGCCTTTGGAGTCCCTACATCCACCTCTGCATAAAGGGCTTCCACAGATGTGAATGGACTCCGATAGCTCAAGCCCGTATCCCTCACTAGGGTTGTTTTGGGAGTCCTGAGATAAGATAGACCTTTATGCTGATGTATGCAGGCTAGACACGAAAGGCTGCTCCAGAGGTGAGCAAGAGCATTTCAGGATGGTTTCTGCATGTGACTGTGGGTCCATGAACCCATCAGCAATAACCCCGCATCACTGGTGGGATGACTTCAGTGGGGATATTCTGGTCGGGAGCATCGGTTGTAGTAGTAGTAGGGAAATAAAAATGAGTCTGGGGGAAAGAAGTCAATTCATCTGCTCAATTTCTCCCCTTCTCCCTGAATTTTGTAGAACCCATAAGCATAGACCAATTGCGTAAGTGGATTGCATTTCGCACCTAATGTCCATAATTATATCTTGCAAACAGTTTATTAATGGATCTATAATCATAGCGTAGCTCGTATATACATAACACTGGTGTTTGATTGTGCTGCAGCTGCCATAGATCAATAGATACCCAGGAGTCTGGCTTATTAGTGTCTCACATGCGTGAAGTCTAGAGAACAATGTAACATCCGTGCCGTCCGGTTGTTCATCAAATACCGAGGGAAAACCAGAGGGTTTAAAGACGTGGTAGAGAAGGTTATAGGAAGAAGAATATATACAGGACTTGTCAGTTGAACAAAGCCCCCTCTCTTGAAACCGGCCCATCTGTAAATCTTTAAGTGATATTCTGCCTCAATTATCCATGCGCTGTAAACACATTTTGGAAAGCGGTTTTTTCTGAGCAATGGCTCTGAAAGCAGCGTGCCTACGGGCTTCACCATTTCTGTTTTGTGAAGGTGAACAGCCAAAGTTCTTGTGAATCAACAGACTGAGGATTTGCAGACCAAGGTAAGCCTACGAACATTGGAGCAGCCAGATCCACACCGAAAGGGTTTGCAGTGGCAGCGCTGAGACGCCTTTAGGTAGCAGTGGCGTTTGGTTATGCACCAGGAAAAAGGTTCTAGCTCGTTTTGCTGTGTTGAGGATACAGCGCTAAAAACTAAAAGCACAGAAGAAAAAAAAAGTGTGGTGAGCTGCAGAGTCCCCAGGCGTTTGTATCCCACCTCCAGCATGAGGACCTCGGCTTTCCCACTCATGTCCCCCATCTACCACCTGCCAAGCTGCTTCTGATCCCGGTTGGCTGCCTGGCCAGTGGCCAGCGACTCTGGCCAAACAGGGTAAATAACTGCAGAAATTATGCAGTAGCCTTTCCTGCAGCAAAGACATTGATTTGCGCGCCTCTCCTCTGTCTAGCGAGGAACAAAAAAGAAGTAGGAACTTCTCTGTCTTGAGACCTGAATTGCCTTAGGAAGGTTTGGGGGCTGCATGGGGTAGAGAGAGGACAAGATGGTCTAATTTTATAAGCTTCCGTTGATGAGAAAACAGGCCTAAAATAATTATTTTTTTCCCAGTTATATCTGTTACAATATAAAGGAATCAGTTCCCTTCACTAAGGAGGTTTCTTCAGAGCAGAAGTNGGGTGTCAGCTTAGTGTAGAGAAACTGTATAAATTCAGAAGAATGCTACGATACTGTGCCACTGTTTTCCATCTCGCCCCTTCCAGCTCTCCTGTGTCTGCATCAGACCAACCCAGGCAACAGAAGCAGTGTCTGATCTGTTACGGACTTCCCGATAATACTGACTCACTTTATGTAAAACAAAAAACCCTCGCGGAGAGATGAAAACTCCAGGGTGACAAACCTTAAACAAAGAGCTGGCTGGAGGAAAGCAGTCAAATTACAGGTTGTTTCCAAAGTCTTGAAAAATACACACCAAGGTCAAAACCCCCAAACTTGCTAGGTGATTATGTCTCCCGTTTCTTATTTTAGGGCTTTACAACCGCTCGTCTTGCTTTTGACCTTGGAAATTTTTTTTTTTTTTCTTTTTGCAGATTGCTGTTTGGAAGAAGGCACGGGACATTTTGGGGGGGTGAGGAGGTGGGAACTGGGCAATGTACTAGCAAGTGGTGAAAGATTATTGGAGGTGAAGAGAGCAGATTTCTACCTTATGAACTTGGCAGTTCTCCTGCAGGTCTGCGCTCTTGGTATTGATCTTGCTGTAAGATGAATAGTGATATGGATTTTTTTAAAAAATGCCTTATTTTGGGACCTTTAAGTGTGCCTGACATTCATGAGAATTTCGCTTAAGGGTTGGTATTAATCTAAATGAATCAAGATAATATATAACATCTTCGTGTTTTCAGTCTCAGTGTATTTTCTTTTCAGATTTGGTTATTATTTAAGAAAGCTTTTAAAACAGTTCTTTTAGTGCTTTCAACTTCTGAATTTACACATGTATCTGCATTACAGTAACGTACCAAAAATGGGAAGATACAGTTTAAACACATACAGAGTTACTGCCTCAATCTGCAGTTCGCAAATGTATTAAACTTCTCTTAAAGAGTATTTTCTACATTCAGGAAAAAAAACCCCAAAACTTTTACAGTTTTTTTATGAAGTCTGTATACAATTGGTTAAGGGATACAGACACTTCCCTCATTTTTTATTAATTTGCTTGTACTTGATTCAAATCATGCCTTCTGGCTAACCTTAGCATTGCCCTCTTCCAATTTGCATGAGTACGTGTAAAGTTAAGATTGTAATGCTAAGAGATTAGAAAACCTCATATCTTTATCAAAAGATCTAATACGCTCTTAATATTTTTTATTTTGGCAATAGGCATCGTAATATCCAGTTGCTTTTTGGCATGCGCAGCTATCCTTACGACGCCCGAGCTGCTGAAAACCTGGGGGAGTGGTTGTAGGGAAAAAAATGAAGGTACATATGGAAACAAATGGATTTAGGGACAGGTGATATATGTCCTGCTGTGCTCCTCGATTGAATTAGCTGCTGTAAAAATGCCTGTTTGTGAAGGTGAAATCAAGAGTTGAGGCCACTGTCTTGGTGTGGTGCTTTTAGCATGGAAGTGAAGTTTTTCAGAGCTGGAGAAAAAGAAGTGCTGGGGGTGTTTTTGCTGTAGGCTGACACCAAGATCTCGAAGACGCCGAGCAGCTTTGCCGCAGGTTCTGGAGCGGTGGGTGTCGGATTTGATGATCTTAAAGGTCTCTTCCAACCCAAACGACGCCACGATTCCACTCTCCTGGGGCACAGACCCCTGCAGCCTGTGCGGGGCCGGCTCCCCGCCGCTCTGGGTCCCAGCAGAGGGTCCGTCAGGGGGTACACCCGCTTCAGGACCGCCCTTTGGGCCAGGCCAGGCCAGGCCTCTTCTCCGACTCCCAACCCTCGCTGACCGTGAGGGGAGGTCGGTGGGAGGCCGGCCCTGTCCCCCCCGCTTCGCCCCCATCCCAGCGCCGGCAGGTGCAATCCCCGCCCTGAGGGGACAACCCGCCGCAGGGCTGAGGCTGCTCCCTCCGGAGCAGGAAGCCGGAAACCGTCGAGACGAGCCGCCTTACTGAAGGCAAGGGGGGGGAGAGCGAGGGAGAGCGAGGGGGAGCGACCCCACTCCCCTCAGCGCTGCGGGGTGACTCACCGCCCGGCTCTGAGGGGAATGGCGGGGGGTGAGTCAGTGTCCCCTCCCTCCCGCTGCCCGCCATCCCCTCTACCTCAGCCCGCTTCCCGCCCGGCCGGGAGGCGCGGCGGCCCCGCGGCGCATGCGCGGCGGAGTTGTGAATGGTGCGGCTGTTCGGCCGGAGTTTACGAGCCGGGGAGGAAGTCGGAGGGGAGGGAGGAAAGGAGGGAGAGGGGCGGCGGCAGCAGCAGCAGCCCGAGCTCCGGCGGCGGCAGGAGGAGGAGGAGGAGGGAGAGAAGGGGGGGCGCAGCCGGCGGGGGCTAACAAAGGGCGAGGCAAGCGCTGGGGCTGGGACAGCGCGGGGAGGGAGGGAGGGAGG
>VWZL01003629.1:257828-312292 GCA_013396915.1 Stercorarius parasiticus
AAAATAGCATATTTATTTTGAGCCCTCCCCAAAAAAAAAAAAAAAAAAAAAAGACATGTAGCTTATAAACTAGCTTTCTAATACAGGCTATGCTGTTATTTATATAAATGGGAAATCACTGTAGTTTCACCTTTGTACTTCTAAGCCTGCTGCTGTCTTTCTCTGCCAGAATTTAATCTTCTGGAAGCAACCAGTGATGCCTATTCTACATATTTTTACTTCTACTTAATTGCAAAACAGCCTCTAAATTTCTTGATCTGAAACATCTGGTTTTGTTTTGTGAACAGGGCACAAGTAGTCAGGTTTATTTAGAAATGTAGTGTGTGTAATGACTGAAGTTAGAAAGAGCTAGCAGTTTTACTTTTTTCTTAGTCTTGAATGTTTTTTCAGACATCAAGGATTTATTCCTTTATCTCCAAAGGGAGCCTTTGCAAATGACCTTACGTATCTTTAAGCAGGCAAAAAAACGTAGAGAACACCTTAGGGATTTAATGTGAACTGGCAGTAAGTTGTTACTTCTGTCAGATAACTCTAGATTGAATGAAGAAAATAATTACCAGTATTACTCAGGAAGTAACTGTGAAATATTAAATGAGACTTTGGGTTTACTGGTATTGCTTTGATAACAACTTCACGTGTTTAGTTTTTGGGAGACTTCCTAACAACCTATTTGTTTGGAAGGTCCCTGTATTTACGTTATCTACATGTGGGTCGGATCGCCCTTGTACTACCTGATCAGCGTTTTTGCAAAATTTGAGGCATATGTGTACAACAGCATTGCACACCAAACTTTAAAAGGCTCTGTATAAAAAAATTATAATTTTCTTACTTTCAAGTTTAAGATCAAACTAGTGGTGTGATTATTTTTTTTTTTTTAAATTTGCTTGTTGCTAGAAGAAAATTGTTGGGTTCAGAGTAGTCCGGTGTGATTACTACCAAGACTGTTCTCAAGTTTTTCAGCATTGACCTACGATTTTGATTTGAGAGCCACATGGGTATTTTAATTGGATGGTTTTATCTGTTCAAAGGAGGCAAGAGGCTTCAAAAATCCAGAGAATACATATCTACCTAGCTTTTTAAATAGCCTATGGTTTAAATGTTGCCTGCATGACTCCGTGAGGATGTGGGAATCTGTGTACTTTCATTTTCTTCTTTTCTCTGATGATTTTCCCATGGTTTTTCATGGCCCTCTAGCACAAGTTGGGAGGTGGAAGCGGGGAGCCATGGGCACTTCACTGTCTGGCTGGGTTTCCCAGAAAGCAAGTCTAGTACTTCTGACCCAGTATCCCTGGAGCCTGCACGAACTGGTGTGGTCCGGAGGGCAGCAGCGGTCAGCTGGGTTGTGCTCAAAGGATCTCACTCCTTGGCATTTTGGTTTTAAGTGTATAAATTCAGGAGCATAAGACATGTATTTGCTAAAGATGCTTGGAGGTGCGAAGGCAGTGGGCTAAGTGGTTATGACTTATGAGTCAAAAATACTCGGAGAGAGGCATAATTTTTTTTGTTGATATGTAAATAGAATCACTTAGAAAAGCAAAGGGGTAATACAAGCTACTCAGCCTGATGGTCTGCGGCCCTCGCAGTTTTAATGCTTTCTATTTGTGCAAGTGTATCCTCAATGAAGCTTCTGTTACATTAACTGAAATGTTTGTCTTTGCGTATCGTAAGGCAAAGAAATACTAATGTACCAATACAATTTTCCCCCCAGTAGTAGTAGGACCAATTTGTCAATTTTAATGATGTTAAGAATGTGCTTAACAGGAGATTTAAAAAGAAAATAAAATAAAAATCTGCTTTTAAGGGTAGTCTGGAATGGAACCTGATTGTAGAGTATAAGTCTTCCTTGTTGGAGGGGAAAAAGTCAAGGCAAAGCACTTCTACTTTGAAAATGGGAGGTATTAATCCTGTGAGAGACAGCTTGGCAGTACATGACCGGAACTATCTTTAATAACATGTAGGGCTATTGTGTCATAGATAGCAGTACAGTTATACCATAAAGTTGCTGAATTCTGGGTTGCTTGAAAAAAATCTGCTTGTCCAGAAATTCAAACTATTGGAGTAGTATTTGTATAGCTCTTAAGAAAAAGTGTATTCTGGATTAATGACTAAATCTAAGCGATCACGGTAATCAATACAGTTATTTGATTGCAACAAATTATGTTTAACCCTGCGATTTTGAGTAGAGTTATATTCTGGGAGCACGTTCGGGTATTCGCATGCTTACAGGGCATACTCACATGGACCAGAGAAGGGTATAAATACTGTGAATCTGACTTCTACTCACAAAAATCATTTTTTATTTCATGTCTAGTTCATGGCTTGGAGTTAATAAGATATGCAAGTAAATACAGAGAGTTTGTAACGAAAACTGAATTTTATTTTCATTTGAAACCATAGAAAATTATTTACTTGAAAGCAACCTGTGCTTTTTCTAATATGGTTAAGTCAGTCCCTTTAATGATTTTAAAAAGGGCTGCAGCTGAGAAAAATCTCTACGGTTGCCTATTCTCACTGGCACGGCATCTCTGATTGGGATTTCACTGGTGTCTTAATGTGGCAAGAGGACTTTGTCCTGTGAAGTTTAATTGAGCTGTGCATTGATGCTGCTTGCCCATAGACGATAAAATACGGATATTTACACTTCAGTTCAAATAAGTGTTTATCTAAGTATGAGTAGATTGTGAAAGGAAGTGAGTCCTTTTCTTTCAAAAAAAAAAGACCCTAATAACAGGTCTCGGGAGTTCATTTTCCTTCAGCTGTACTTCTTTTAGAGATATGCAGGCTCTTTAAAAAGCATGGGCAAATTTTAATGTTTGCAGGTACTAAGTTGGTGCAGGGTATCCAGACAGAACTGAAAGGACAGATTCTAATGTCAGCAAAACTGATTTGAAAGAAGTATTGATTCCATGTTGTATTTTATATCCGAAGCAGCCAATGGCAAATGTTGTCAAAATGGAATCAGATGTTTGTAACTTAATACTTAAGAAAAATGATGAGTGCATGTTTTTGACTTTAAGTATTCTCTATGCTGCCTGGCTTAAGACATAAACTGATGTAAAAATAAATGACTGCCTGCATAATTTATGTAATGTCTTGCTCCCTGATCCTGTTTGTATTGATTTTTCTAAAAGGCTTTTGTGGCCACAGGAACCAATCTGTCTCTCCAGTTTTTTCCGGCCAGCTGGCAGGGGGAGCAGCGACAGACACCAACCCGGGAATATGTCGACTTTGAAAGAGAAGGAGGCAAGGTAAGAAGGAAATTGTTGCCACTAAAAGAAATTTTTATGTTATGCTTATGATCTTATCAGTATGGACTGCATGTATGATGCAAAATTACTTATATTTCACGTCTTGGTGCATGTAGGTAGTCCCATGAGTAGAACTGAAAGTTGGTAGGATAAAATCTGGTATCGTCTTCTTTTAAAGCATATTAATATTTCTGGAGGGAAACACATGGGCAGTACTGGTGGCTTTTTATTATTTTGAGGAGCAGAACTTTATTTTTCTGTCATGCTGTGATAATATTTGGGGGAACAATTTAAATTTGGTGTTGAGTAGGTCCTTCTAAAATGGTTCAGAAATTGGACTTTGGCCAATGAATTGTGGTAGACTAATGAAAATTTACACTTTGAACAGGTTACTTCACTGGGTCTTAAGTTGCCAGTTGATACAGCAAGCATTCGGTGTGCTGCTTAGTGGAATGCAGCTTTTTTTCCTCAGTTTCACCACGTGCTATAATACAGAAGAAGCATTGCTTTCAGAATTGATTTCTGAATATTTTTTTTCTGAGGTGGTTGTCCCATAGACTGATATTGAAAGCTAGAATTCCCTAATGACAGTGATGGTTACTGTGAAGCTGTGGTAGATTTAAAATCAGAAACCTTGCTTGGTCTTATCAGAATAGCGTTATTGAAATCACTTACAGCTGGTTTTGTTTTACAGGGAAAAACAGACCTTTAAAATTTAGATGCTGTTTCTTATCTGTAGGTGCTTTGAGACTGACCCAAAAATCACTGAATTCAATAGGAGACTTTCTGCACACCTCAGTAGGTTTGGACCACCACTTAAGTCCCCATAGCCTTTCTGTTTCAGGCTAATTTCTGTGTAATTTTTTTACTTTAAAGATATTTTTGTAATAGAGTACAAAATTCTTGCTTTGCCTAAATTTTTTTACCAGCTCTTGTAACAAGTAACAGCTAATGCTACCAAACCTACCAGGCTGAAGGAAATATTTGAAGCATATTCAGGTTTAAAGGCATATTGGGTCTTTTAAACGCTGCTAGGTGGAAGATAAATATTTCCTGTAGTGGGAAACGTTGATTGGAAGAAAAAAAAATTCCTGAGGGCAGATATGGTATTTGGAATTCAAGTTAATGAGGTTTTTTTGGGAAAAATTGTTTTCCATTTAGTCCTGTGAGGCTTGCAGAAGCTTGACGAATTGGGGGAGAAGGAGTGAAGTTGGCTATGCTGGTTACCGACTGCTTTGCTAAGGAAACTGAATTGAATCTGGCTCTTATTGAAAAATATTGATTCTGGCTCACAATTGAATGAGGAATTTTTCTTGTAATGTGTAAGAAGACTGAAGTCTCTCTTCTTGCCAGTTCAAAACTAATTTTATTTACTCATGATTTTTTTTTAACTTTGTTTTCTCTGAATGAATTCTTAAAGTACTGAACTACTTCATCCATTTTCTTGTGTTGTCTTAATCATGTAAGAGCGTGGCAGATACACTGTGTATTAAAATAGAACATGAGCCTCATTAATGAATGCCACTCCCTGTTTTATGTGTGTTTACAGTAAATTCTAGAGTGCTTCACTGAAATGTTTAGAAGACCTCATTGGAATGAGGCTAGAGGTGGACAAACTAATAAATGGGGATAGTGTTATGCTCTAGTATGAACAAATCACAAATTCAGCATTGTAATCAAGCTTTACTAGTGTAAATTGCATGCGAACGCAGGCTTGCTCTGCGCAGAATTAAACTTGTCTGAAAGTGAGCCACTCCCATAACTTCAGAGGAGGAGTAAGAGGAATGGGAGAGCGTCTCTTATGTTATCAACAGAACCAGTTAAGTGTTTCATAGGAGTTGTCTGAGACTTTTGTCCTCTGTAGATTTTTGTCGTTTGGTTTTATTGAGAATTTCTTTCATAGGCTTCAGCAGTCTCTTAACACCATGTGATTTTTTGTAGCTCTGTGCAACATTGTTTTATGAGCTTTGATTCTTGAGGCAGTGCATAATGTGTGTTTGTTCATCACTGGATTTAAGCCAGCAAGGCATGTTTTTAATTACATGAATAAAAAAGGCTATGGGGGGAGCTGTCAGTTAATTATTATTTTAGGCATTAGCTTCAGATCTAGAATGTAGATAAACTAGAATATTTTTATTCTGGAATTCTGCTTCGGCGTTTGGCTGAGCAAATCATGGCCCAAAATAGTTTATGCAGAGTTGAAGTATGTCACTATTGTGCCTAAGCAGTTTTGTACACAGATTGACAAAGCATCTGCTAGAATTGCTTCTTAAATGATTGACTTTGAGAAAGAGCAACACCCTTGTGAGTCCATGTGAAAGTCGTGATTCTGTGAATATCTGCTTCATAGGCTTGAGGTTTTTCATTCTGGTATTTCTTAGCTGAGGGTTTTTTCGTATGCTTAATTTGCCTTTTAATTTGATGTGTCTGATGTTCACAATGGGTGGGTGGGCCTCTGGTGGGTACCCTGTCTTCATTAATTCAAGAATTGGATAGCTAAGTCTTCACTTAATGTTTCTACTCATTTTAAACTCAGGCTTTCCATTTTTTTTTGAGATGGTTTTAATGTTCTGTGCTGTCTTTGACCTGTAGCAAATTTAATTGTGCATTTGAGCAATTTTTCATGTTTGCCATAGCAAAAGAAAAGTAGCACTAAAAATAGGTCCCCGGATTGTAAAAATCATAGAACGTTGTGTTTCATTGTGATTGGGGGGGGGTGGTGTGTCAAATCCAGTGTAGGTCCTGTTTCTGGATATCCGAACCATACCAAGGCTTCCTGATCCTTTGTGTTGCCAGCTAATGTCCTGTTCTTTTTCTTTTTTTTTTTAAAGAATAAATGAGTAGGTATTGTTAAGAAATTCAGAGGCAGACAGTGTAGTAGTGTAATGAATTGCCTGAAATCTCACATAATTGAACCCTGAAATGAAATGGAGAGCTTTATTTTCACCTTGGTTCTCTGGTATCATTAATTACTTAGACTGGTTTTATTTTGCTTAATGAAGTTCTTCAATTTTCACTTCAGTTTTATACTGGTACCATAGTATCAGGAACTTCAGACTGAACTCTGTGTGTGGCCTTCAGTGCTTCTTAAAACCTAATTTTATTGAAAGCCCCCTTATTTGCTTAAGAACTGTGTGACCAACTTTCTTTGCGTGATTCATTTTGAATACTTCTTACAGTAAGATAAAATGTCCCCGGTTTTCATTTGTTATCCAAGATGTTTATGTAGCTCTGGTCTTTCTTACCTGAAAGAACAGTAGTTCTTGGATTTTCTTTTTTATTGTTTCAATACCAGTCAGTACACTGATGAAGTGTGTGAAGTTGTTTTACTTCCCCTCCCCTTTATAATACTATTCTCTGTCTCGCTTCTAATGCAGCTTAACTTCCTGTCGGCTGTTCGGCGGCAGCTGCTCATGACCCACCGTCTTCAGCACAGGCTTATTTCGGTATAATGCACTATGAGCTCCGCAGCTCTGGAGGAAAGCACATCAGACATGGTTTAAATTGATTCAGAGTGCCTGGTACACTACATGTGTGATTTAGCTAGGATTTCTACTCGTTAGGCCAGTAACTTCGTTACAGCCATAACTAAAGATTACAGTTTTCTTCTTGAAGGTGCTGAGTTTCTACTCGTGTAGTTTTTTTTGTCCTAACCAGGGAATTTTATTTGGCTGTAAATTGATCTTCAGTGCTTGGATTACTCTAAAAAAACTTAAAATCTTTGTTGTGTTGCAGACGTTCCAGCAGTTACAGAAATGCAATGAGAAAGAAAGGTGCTGCATTTGAATAAAAGCTGTATTTAAATGGAAGCCAACAGCACCGGTTTTCCACTTGTGTCCTCTTTTCTCAATAGAGGTTTGATAGATGGGACTTATCCCCAAATCAACTTTTTCTTTTCTGACTTTAGCAATAAAACTTCATAGGTTATTGGGATGGTGTATGGTGCTCCATTTTCTGAGCAAATGCAATTTCCAGTCAAACGTAGGATCATAGTGTACCCAGTGGAATTTGCTTGGAAAGTGAAAGCTTTATTTATGAGAAATATCTGAGTATCAGTGCTAACCTGTATTGAGTTGGAAGTTTCACTTTCTTTACTTTGATCCACACCATTTTCTGAAGAATTTAGATGAAATGTTAAGTCATTCAAACAAAGTTGGAGTAGCAGCTTTCTTTTTTTCTTTCTTTAGGTATGCTTACTTCTAAAAAATTGGTAAGGGTGTCTGGGAGACAGATTTATAGTTTCAGCTCTCATTTTACCCTCACTGTAGTGCTAAAGAGCCATATTCCTTAAGTTCCTATATTTCCAGTCCAGCAGTATTTGGGGTTTTTGCATTGTCACCTTCTAAAATGTTCTCACAGCAGTTACTTTTATGTGTCACTTGCAATCCACGGAGTCCCTGGACAAAAACAATTTGAGTTTAATTTTTTTCCAGATCAGTGTGACAGGATGTCTAATGTTAGGGATTTAGAAAAAAACCTATGCTAGAGCCATAATACTAATTAAAAATCATACTGTGGCGTGCCATCACATAGGGCAAACTGTCTCAGCCATGAGATGCACGTGGTCTTAATAGTTATCAAGACTTCATCCTTTTATTTGTCTGTGGTAATTTAATGCTTCTTCAAATTACTGGGAAGGTCTTGCTTTAAAGCACTTCAGGAGACGGTGCTACAACACTGAAGAGTTGGGCATCACCTAACAAGTTCACGGAGCTGTTTGTAGGTGATGAAGGCATATGGGCACATAAGGTGTAACTTAGTTAAAAAAAACTAGCAAATGTCAACATTTAAGGGGCATCTTGGCATTCTTTGTGGATTGTCTCTTGAGGGCATTTTGTTTCCCAGGAACTGTTGTGGCCATAAACACTTTCTCTTGCAGAACAGTCTTGTTGGCTGCAGATCTGAAGTCAAGCTGAGGTTCATTGCGTAGCCCTGTACAGTCCTTGACTGATTTTTAGCTAGTGCCTTAATGCACTAGTGAGTTAGGATAATGGTATTTTGGGGTCAGATTTTTATAATGTTCATCTGCTGTTTTCTGCCTTTGTGCTAGTAGAACGGTACAGAGAAGGGCCACAAAGATGCTCTGAGGGCCAGAGCAACTCTGCTGTGAGGACGGGCTAAAACAGGTTGTTCAGCCTGGAGAAGAGAAGGCTCCGGGGAGACCTTCCAGCCCCTTCCAGTCCCTAAAGAGGTTCCAGGAAAGCCAGGGAGGGGAGCCATGGGACGAGGGGGAACAGGTTTATACTGAAAGAGAGGAGATTTAGATGAGATCTGAGGAAGAAATTGTTTGCTGTGAGGGTGCTGAGCCCCTGTCCCAGGTTGCCCAGAGCAGCTGTGGCTGCCCCATCCCTGGAGGTGTTCAAGGCCAGGCTGGACGGGGCTTGGAGCAACCTGGTCTGGTGGGAGGTGTCCCTGCCCAGGGCAGGGGGCGGCCCTGGGTGGACTTTAAGGTCCCTTCCAACTCTGACCATTCAGTGATTCTGATTGCACTTCTGGCTTAGTTTCAACTTCAGGAATGTGGAGCAGAGAAGATCTGACTGGTGCCTGTCCTCAGAGCTGCTACTTTTCCTGAGTGCCCTTAAACAACTGTTCATCATCCTACTCGGATCTACCTGATAACCCCACAACCCCAAAATACTGTGGGAACTGGGAGGGGTTCTTGTGTGAAGAGCAGCTGGTGGTCTGTGAAGGCACACTGGCTGCTGAGCTGTCAGTGTGCTTGCGCCCTTTGAGGTGCTTCTGCTTGCTTCAGCCAAGGGAAGTGGCGTTGTCCTGGTGAAGCCCACATCGCTGTCATTCCTTTTTGCCTTTCTCAGGCTTTTTCTGTAAGCTTTAAACAAGAAAGTCAGTGTGCAGTTATTCTGACAGCAGATAAATGGGTTTGGTAGTGTATCCAGTTTGTACCCAGCCTGGCTAAACGGCTTAATTTTTCCTTGGAGTTGTGTGATGGGAGTCCTGGAAAGGCTTGGTCAGGGAGAATAATCCACTTTCCTAGATGGCCCCCTTGATCAGTTTTCATCCAGGATCGTCTATATGGTTTCAGTAAAATACTAATTTTCTATAGATGCTCATGGGTCTACGTTTTATTACTGCATTTGTGCTTAAGAGTGTCTTATTTAGTAGAGACTGATCAGTTTCTTTTTTTCTTCTTTCTTTTTTTTTCTCCAGGTACATCATTCTCCTATACCGTTTTTACTTTAGAGGAAAAAGAAACTTTTTCTTGTTTTGCCTAGATACATTCAGGTGTTATTCATTACAACCTGCTATTGCATAGAGGAAAGCTATTTAATTGAAACGCCATTTGAAGGCAGAGTAGTCATAGTGTATCTTTGCTTATTCACTTTACCTCAAAACTGGGAGATGCCTCTATCTGCATCCCATTTATACACTATTAACAGTCAGGAACTTGGATTTTGGGAGGAGAGAACTTCTGAGCTGATAGCTTGTTAGGTACGTGTTGTCTTGTGAGATTTGGCCAGTTGTTCCTGAAGAGTGATTTATCGTAGGGTGCCCTCCGCCACTAGAGCATGAGTCACACCAGGCATCTCTCATGTGACAAGTACCCACAGCCTTTTCCCCATAATCCTTTCACTCCTCCCATCCTCCACGTACTTGTGTTACTGCACACAGCCTTGTTCGTGCATTACGGTGCATGCAGTGACCATGCCAGTTTGAAACAAGGCTTGTGAAGGGTACTTGTAGCATAGCTGTGCTGTTTGTGATGCCTACCTATCAACCCTTTCTGTAGGTCCCAAGTACTTTAGATCTGCTTTCAGTTAGCTTTTACTGCATGTTCTAGAAGCAGTTATTCAGTCATATTTTATATATTACCTTGAAGTGGTCTAAATGCACCTATTAGAGTTGTATAGACAAGACTTCAGGTTTACTCACACCATCATCCTAAAGTTTCCCAGAAGAGGAACAAAACCAGAGTTAGTGAGCTAAATTTTGCATCTGGAAACCAGCTATATGTGAGGATAGATGAATGCTGCGTGGATGAAAGCAGTACTTGAGATCTCTGTAGCTTGGATACTGGAAGAAATCCAGACATTTGGATCATTGAATCCTCTTGCTTGCGTATCAGTCTCCACTTACAAAGCAAAGTTGTTAACATAATGCTTCTCTGCTCCTCTTATAAATGAATGAGAAAAGTAAGAGCATCACTGTTGAGAATGTCTGTTTCTCTGTGAAAATCACTTAATACTTCATATTAAAAAAAAAAAAGAAAAATCCAATAAGATGATGAAACATTTTCTGCAAGAAGCTGTCATTTTTCTGAAAGTTACTGAAATGTTTCGTCAGGCTTTATTGTCCAAAGCACAAGTAATGAAATGAGCTAATTAGCTTGCATAATTGCATATTTGATTTTTAACAAGTTGGCCTGGTGAAATATGTACTGTGACAATAATATGGAAAAAAAAAAAAGAGAACTCCTACACAAGACTGCTCTTCCAAGAGGATGAGTGCTAATGAAAGGATCATTTTCTGGGGAATAGCTGATGCTGGATGTTTTGTCTAAGCAGAAAGTCTATATATTTTCTGTTAGAGTAGTGTCTAGACTTGTGTATGAGATGCAAATTGTAGCTGTTTGAGGTGTCTGTGCAGAACTTCTGCCTTCTTTCTGTATGTTAAGATACTTTGCTTAGTTGCAGGCAGCAGCTCTACTTTGTGGGAGTTCTGGCTATGCAACTTGTTTTATCTGTTCATCTCGGTATAGAGACCATAAAACCTATGGAAGGTGACAAAAGGGGTTCTTAAACCTGGCATAATTTTTACAGTAAGGGTCATTAAACTTTTAATTTTCTATTGAAATACACTGACCAAGGACCAAAAGCATTTGTCATGTATTTCAAATACTTTTAGGTCTGAAATCTAGGGAAGAAAGCAGCTCTGGAACACTTGGTGGGGGCTTTTATGTCCTGATGAAATATCTCTTGATGGCAGTTGAGGAGTAGCCAGCATTGTTTGACAAAACAGGTCAGCGGTGACAAGAAGAAATTTCTTTTCAGATAGTGTATTTCTTGCAAAAAATGAAACAGATTTAAAAAAAGGAAAAAGCATACATTCTTCAATAGAGGCATGATTGTACTAAAGAATTGTACAAAATATTGTACTAAAGCCTAAAGAATGCTTAAGAACAGGAAAACTAAGGCAGGAAGGCATCTAGACAAAGTAAAACAGCTATAGTAGTGTATTTTTCTCATGCTACTTACTGAAGAGTGTTTGGAGATTTCTTTATAAAGCTTGTATGCATCTCTGATTTTTAATTTTTATTTTTTTACTCTATTGAGGGCAAGCTTTTTCACATAGGTAGAGGGACGCAGTGGGCAATCATCTTGTGTCCAGATGCCTCCAACTCGGGGGATGAGAACAGTACCCTGCAATGTGATTGCAGAACCTGGTATCCTGGGGGATTTTCACTGGGGAAAACTACTAGGATTTTATTTGTCGCAAACCGGAAAGCTGATACTTCTAATCACTTCAAAAACTCTTACAACAGGCTGTTCATGAAACATACAGGATGCTACTTTCCTGACAAAGCATTCAGAGAAGCAGTATGAAAATTTTTTTAAGCTCTATCCTGATACCTGGAACTTGAGAATCAGACTCTTGAGGGAGTATAGCTGACGTCAGCTGTCAGTTTTTTTGAACTTCAAGAAAATGAATCAGTAGGTGTTTTATAGGGAATAAAACTATATAGTGCATAAGGATTTAAATCCATTCCCCTTTCCCGTGGATCACAGAGTGTTTGTTCTGTCCTTTCCTGGTCTTGTGCTGTGAGAATTCTTGTTGCAATTTGGCTAACCAAAGCTGTATTTATGTTATTCACTCTTTTTACAACTGGTGATCTTTTTTCAGGATTTTGCTGTTTGGAGAACTTGGTATTAAACATATATCTGAGAGTGCTAATTACTCTGTTTAAGAAAATTCCCAGCCATTGCTAACGATGGTTCTCTGCAGAAGCTGATAGTTTTGTACAGAATAATTATGACACTATGAAATTTTATTGGATGATGCAAGCTACATAGTTCTTGTGGTATACAAAAGACAAAAAATTACTCATATTATTTTAAGGTTTGATGCAGCACTACTTGTTGAACAAATGTTCATGCAGTTTTTCCAGACTTGAATCCTGCTTAAGGGGGAAGGATGAGGCTGTCAAAGTGCTCAAGAACTGCCAAAGGGCAGAAGAGGTGACTTTTCTTGCCCCTCTCCTGCTCGGGTCAGTTCTGGATGGTTTTTATTAGTTGCTTGCCCATGTTGTCAAAATTGTGTATTGTCTAGTTGAGTATACTTGCATTACATATTTCAAATTTTCAGTTCAAAAAGACAGGTTTAATAGGCTATTTATTTGCACACAGGTAGCATGGTATGTAAATGATGTGTTTCAGATAAACCTCTCTTTCTAACCCTCTATTGGAGTTTCTAGTTATAACTGCTTTCTTGCTATGCTGGTTTTCTGCAAGCTTGAAAAAGGACTAATTTCCCAACCAATTTTGAAATTTCCGTCTGGAAAATATGTTCTGTCAACGTGGCAGAAAGCAGTGTGTGTCCCTGTTAGTTAACTGGTTTTGTGAGCGTAAGCATTTGTCAGTTACATGCATGCAGGCTTGCAGCAGTGAAACAGCAGCAGTCTCCTAGCAATCTTTTGCTGCAAAAACATTTATTCGTTTTAAATCTTGCAAGAAAAAGTTGGTCTTTCTTAATGCATGCCATTTCAGGGGAGTAAACTTAAAATCCAGCCATCTTTCTCATGTAGAATTCTGTGGTAAAGATGTACTGATAAATACCCTGTAAAGTTTCACAGGGGAAAAACCCAGCATGTATTTGCCTTTCAGATTATCCTTATATTCTGCTCATTCCATTTTTGTTGGTTATCAGTTCCAGCATGTGGCTGGATTTGTCTTTTTGAAGGCAAATGGAGTGAGTCTGAGCATGAGACTCTTTTCATGTTGGGAGGCATTAGACTTTTCTGTAGTGACACTGTGAAAACAAGAAGGCACTTACTTTTTGCTTTGTATTGGTGTTTATTTGGTGGTTTTGATCAAGTGTAGTGTATATTTCCTGCTCAGTCCAGTAATTGCAGTATTTTGGAACGATGAACTGTGTCTGGGGGCTTATTTGCTATTAAATGATGAGTATAACTTCTGTGCAGTAGCATTTTAGTATTTTTTTTTTCTTTGCTAGCTTCTAAGCATAAGTACTGACCTGCGATTTTAATCCAGGAATAAAACGCTGTAGTTTCCACAGATTTTAATCGCATTTGTTCTGACATCCTTAACGCTTCATATCCGTTCTCAGTTATAGACTTGCTTTTTAGTTAACTGAAATAGTAACCAGCATAATTTAATGAAACATTGATCTGCTTTCAAAAAGGAGTCATGATTACATAGTTGATGCAGAAAAAAACCTAACAAATAATAACCAAAAAAACTTAAAAACATCAGGTTTTGTGAAAGTGACTTGCAAATTCTGTCTCTCCAGTAGAGCGAGGAAGATTCTTCTGCTGTTCTTTTTTTGAAGCTTTAGAAACCAAAACAAAAACCATCACTGTAGTATTTCGGTAACACAGAAAACATGTTGAGAGAGGTGGGTTTTTTCACAGCTCTGATACTACTTATAAAGATGTCTTTAATATGAGTCCATACATGGATGTTTTTACCCCATAGAATTGTAAAAATGGATTGTGCTGCATCTGAACTTTATCTAGATGGTCATTTTCTGAAACTTTAGTGATACCCATAATAAAAACAGGCAACTTACATAAGCTTACTTAAAAATTGGCCAAAGTACATAATACCAGACCGTCAGGTTTTGCTATGAAGTTGAAAACTGTAGTGAGTATTTCCTGAGATGGTTTTCTAGTTGTGAATTGCAGTGCATTGCTTCTTCAGGGAATGTACCAGGGGAGTGCTATCGCTTGTTACCCAAACACTTTCGGCTAGAATCGGAGAGCTAAAATAGATTTTTGTCTTGCTGGTGTTCTTGAATGGAATTTACTGCAGAAGGCTTTTCGTAGTTGTTTTTCTTTTTTTTTTTTGGGGGGGGGGTGGGGGGGGGTGCCGCTATGAAATGCCTTAATCTAATATTTGAAGCTGTATCTTAAATCACCTTTGACATTAGCATGTGTGTGCATATATATTAGCGTGTGTGTGTATATATATATAGGCATGTATAAATTTACAGGTTTCCATAGAGGGAGGGGAAATGCATCTAAGAATCTAAAACTTAGATTAAAAAAACCAAACTTGTATCCCTCTGACTCTTGACTCTGGCAGGTACAGTATTTTGATAAGGGTCAGACTAAATTAAAAGTCTCTGTGAAATTAAGTCATAGTTGCATTTAGTTTATTAATGGACTTTAAGCAGAAGCAGAATGAGCCAAGGATATATTGCTCTATAGGGGGGGAAATAACAGGGGTTTAAAATCTTTAACAACAATTTTAACTGCTTATATACAACAAACCCTTGCAAATAATAGTTAAATTGGTTAGCCCTGTGCTCAGCTCTTTTTACTTGTTGCTATTAAAATTCTAGTACAGGCTATTAGCAGTTCATGGGATATTTTGTGTTTCAGCAAATTCTTTTCCTATAGATATTTTGTTCCTTACAGTCAGTGAATTTGTATTTCCACTGCTTTTTGTAATCTTAAAATGTTGTGGTATGAAAGACTGCCTTTGGAACTTTAATTTTCTTCCATTTTTTTTTTCTAAGCATAGCAGTCTAGATGAAGACTCTTAGCGAGCATACTGTTTTGTTAATATTTCTGGTTTTGCTTGAGGAGTTGACCTTTGTCATAGCTGATGAAATAGAGTAACCCTATTTCATTTTGAATGTTAAACTTTCTTCCCAGAAACTCTTCTTGTGTTCTGCAAAAACTAGTGCCTGTGTGGTTGGTTTTTGGTCTGTTTGGTTTTTGGGTGGGCGTTATGGCAGGTGTAGGTAACATGGAGGAAAGAAGAGAACTAAAAAGCTGAAACAGGCTTTTCCCAAAGAATATTTCATACACTACAACAGGCCTGGTCAGTCCTGCTCTTACCAGCCTCTTCCCAAATTATTTCCACAGTCTGAATTTGCAAGTGAAATGTCTCGGTGCAATCACAGGATGGAGGAGCTCCAGGAACAGGTCTCAGGCAGAGAAACAGTGGTGCTGGGGGGTGTGGCATGCTGTGCCCACCATGGTGGCCCTGGGAGCTCCCTCCCAGGGGTCCCATGGCCGGCGAGGGGCTGCTGGTGCTAGTGTGGTATGGTTGTGACATGGGTGACACCCGTGAGAAACTTAAAGCTGTATTCATCTTGAAAGCCACAGCTGGGTCATCCATGTACGACTGTTTAGGAAAGACTCTTGTTTTGCCAGGAAATGTCACTTCCTTTGCGTTTTTACAGAATAGTATAAGGCCTAAATTTTAACAAAACCTCATTTTCATATAGTGGAAGCTGTTTCAAGATACAGCTTTCAAAATAACTTAGAAAACATTTTCTTTTTGTGTTTAAAGGAAGAATGATAATATGCTTCGAGGCATGTGACAGAAGGATTGATCTAAATTTGTTGGATTTTTGAGCTCTGATTTGTAGTGATGTGTCTATTATTCTAAGATTAAAAACACTAAAAAGTCTATTTCACTCATAGTGAGTTTCTAAATGGGATTCTTTTCAACTATTTCTATTTACTCTTTCATTCCCGGTTAAAACTATGTTACAGAAGTTTTATTTCATAATTGAACTTTATAAAGTCTGATAAATGCTGTAAACTCTGTCCACGATTTGGTTGTTTTTCATTAGTTTCTTTTAAAATATGAGCGATCAGTATCTAAAAGTGGAGCCTGAAGCCTTGCGTGGAGTTCTCAGGTTTTGCTGTAACTTCTGTTGTTACACTAATGAAGGTACTATTCTGTTTTGTTCCCCAAATAATTGAAGTTTTTAGCGTACAAGGTCTGTTGCAAAGTTTTAAAAAGCTTTTTTCTTTTTTCTTTTTTTTTGGAGTGTCATAGATTGCTTCCTCTCTCATGCTCTGCCCCCTTTTTGACACCCAGGCTAGCCACCCTTCTCTGATTACCATGTGAAAGTGAGTCTTGGTATTTGGGAAAGGAGACACTGGCTCAACTTTACATTTGGGAACAGTCATGCCAAATCTGTGTGGCAAGACCACTGCATTTTAGTTATGAAAATGTATATATACTCTTTTAAGATTCCTGTTAAAGGAAAGATGAATACGTAATTTCCTGTTTGAACATTTTGAATAGGTAGTCTCCTTTTACTCAGCAGTGTGTACAGACCATGTTAAGAGAAGCTGAAATGATGAGGTTAGCTGTAACCGATTTAACATCTTTCTTCCTTGGAGTAAATGTTTGCAGCTGTTTCTTTTAGTGGTCAGCGTCTCATATGTGAAGTCACTGGGGAGACTGCTGTTTAAATATTTAAAAGTGGGGTATGATTCAGGGGAAGGTGGGATCAAAGCTGGGAGGGAGGTACTTGGCTCAGCCAAGAGAGAGGCAGCTGCTGTGAGCAGCTCTGAATGGGCAGATGTGTGTGTGATGAGGCAGACAGTGAGTCAGAACTCGGCCTCTTCTGAAAGAATGAGTTTTACCCCAGCGTGCTGGGAAAATGAGAAGAGGAGGGAGGGGACTGTGCTGCTTCGCTGGGGACTGGTGTTTTCTGGGGGAGTGAAGTTGGGCCCGTCAGTGGCTGTTGTGAGCATGCTGATTCATGAGTTGGTGGGTGGTGAGAACTGTGTGCCATCTCTGGGGAGGAAACGGCTTGGCTGCTTTAGGGAGAAGGAACACTTTCTGTAACTGCAGGATGTGTGGATGGAGCATACAGATAGTGTATCTATAGCACATCGCTTAAATACTCTGGTGTTGTGAGATAAGGATTTACTAGAGGACTAAAATAGGATGTGAAACTGAGGTTTTGCGTATTGTGCTCAAGTAAAGCAGGTTTTTTTTTAAGTCATAGAGAATCGTCCTCTGTCTGCTTCACTATATTCAAATCAAGTTTGGCTTTTAAAATATGAATGAATGGTGTTACAAGAGCCAAGTCCCTGCCTATTTTTAACAACAAAGCTAACTCCCAGTTAGTTGGAGTTGGAGAGGGTTGCTCATTTAAATGCAGATGAAAAGAAATAACAGATTACTTGAAACAGTACAAAAAGGAAGGTGAGATCCACTATATATGGAAGATGTGGCACAGAGGTCTTAGAGATCAAGCCAGCTGGTGGGCTGAGAACACACAAATGCAGCTCAACAATTAATATATTTGTGCAGCACATTCTGAAGTTTATGTGTGTTTATGGTGCTGTTCATCCTCCATCCAGATAATCTGCTCGGAGATAAGAGTGTTTACTCTTGCTGGTGGTTCAGTCAGCAAGCAGAGTATTTGTTCTAACACTAAAAGCCGGTTTCCAATGTAAAAGTAACATGTTTACTTTTCTTGTTTAAAAATTTCTAATGCTACTTTGATTTGTAGTAGGAGTCTGAAATGGAAGGTGTAGTTTGAAGTGAAATGGAACTTTTGCGTAACAGCCACCTGAACAAAAATTCAGCTAGTAGAAGCTAGTAAAAATTGCAGACTTCAGTACATGATAATTTACCTAGGTCTCAAAATCTAACAAGCTAATTAGCTTTGGCTGTGCCAGTGTGTGGAAAATAAGGGTGCAAGATGAGGGAGAACTCATTCTCCTCCTTCGGTGTGTGTATAATAATGCTTAACTTAGTTACACAACCATCTGCTGTCACTGTCAAAAAAGCCATGCCTTGTTTGGTTCATAGGATAGACTGTACTCTGAAAGGAGACAGCTGTATAATATATCTTTTCCTCTTAGATTGTCCCTAAATGGTTTTTCTTTATGTAGCGTTAAATTTGTCCACCGAATATGAAATCGGTAATTGCCTGACTTTCAACCCCTTCTTCTTCCTACTACTCTCTAGTGTTTTTCACCTAAGTGTCTGAGTTTTACAAGACTGACTTCCAGATAGTGTTATGAAAAGCACCCGAGGGTGTGGGCAAGACTTATAAAATTATTTAAATGCCACCTTTAAATAGTTATTCTAACAAAGACATCCCTTTATCTACTTTTAATCAAATTATATAGCTCAGTAATATTAAGGGAGGAAGTTGGGGGTCTTTATAGAAATAATGTGGCTTTTGCCTTTGCTGTATTACTGTGACTGTCTTAAGGCAACTTTCAGAACAGACAATTTGGAAAGTTTTTAAAAGACAATTTTGTGCTGGATTTTGAGGTTCCATAACAGATCATGTGCTCATAGACAAGAGACAGTAATTTATTAATAATTCTGTTAAGTTCGGAAATTGAAAGGGAACCAGCATGGCTTTATCTGAAAAGAAGGAAATATGTGGTTAAACCGTTTGGGCTACAGTCTTAGGTGGTTTCTATTCTTCAGAAATAGGAGAGGGGAGGGAAAGGAGTCTAAATTCATTTCTCTAAAATACAGGAAAAAGCACCAGTATGCTTTACTGTGTGTTTTAATGAGAGAAAAGTTCCTGCATAAGCGCATGTGGTTTCAATATGAATTATTGTAAATTTGGATTACGATATAGTGATTTCAAAATTTGAATATCTTGCTACGGCATTCATCCTTTCAGAGGTGAAAAACGCATATTATCGGAGTTTCGAAGACCTACTGAATGCAGTGGTGTAAAGCTTTAAGGGCTCTGATTGGGGAGCAAAGGCAGAGTGCCTTATCTGGAAAGGTCAGCCTGTGTGCCAGCAGTTCACAAGCTGCTCTGTCAGCAGCTCAGCTGTTGGTCACTGTGCTTAGGGCAGAGGGTAGGCATCGGTAATCACATCGCCTCTGTCCACTTGTTTCCCTTTTCCCCTCTGACCTGTGAAGACTTTCACAGAATTGCCAGCACTGCTCAGGCTTCCAGGTGATGTGTAAGGCGTTGCATTGGAAGTACTGAGCCTCAGCAGCCGCAGCTGGACTACCTACTGTCTGCACTGGGATACGAAGTCTGCGTGTAAGGCACTAGGAGCTGCAATGACCAAGGCAATGCAGCAGCTGCTGAAATGAGGCAGTTAGTAGTAGCGTCGTATTCCTAGTCAAAGAAACAAACAAAAAATATTCTCGTTGACAACTTGAAAAGCTAGATTTTGTCATCTGTGGGAAGTTCTATGTAACTTCTGATTTCCCAGGCTTTTATTGTGGGCCAGAAGGATAGGGGAGTCTAGGTGAAAGGTAAACCCTAAAAGATCAGCAAAGTGCCCGTTTGCTTATGCAAAAAGTAGCTGGCATTAGAGTACAGACTGTTTTGTCTTTATAGGCCTGTAGTTGGGTTACACTGCTTTTTTTTCCCCTCCTTTTGAGTTATTCTGCATTCTTAGAAGAGAATGACTTTTCATTCTAATAGCCTCTTTAACTGTCTTTCACTTCTAAACTAATTAAACACATCTATTAAATTGATGGCGCGTGCTTCGTTTATTTCGTGTGAGATGAATGAGTGAAGACTGTGCTGAAAGGGAGTAATGTTGTATTTCATGTGTTTGAAATGATTAATCTTGAAATGAGGGCTGTGGGAGGTGGTTTCCTGGTAGTCCACATCTTACTCATGCTGGCTCTGACACCTCTGCTCGCAAAGGCTGTTGGCTGGTAGATCTGCATCCTGCATCATGGAAGACATAGGTGTGATGACTTGCATGTGCTAGGCTGTGAATACAGGGACAGAAAACCAGCCTGCGCTCTTCTCAGCGGAGCTGATACAAAGAAGATGTGCTTGAACTGACCTTTATTTCCTCGTTATTGAGCTACTGCGTATTGTACTAATGGAAACTTCTAGACTATGTCACTTCATGCTAATTAAAACTTCTGAAAACTTCTAGACTATGTCACTTGACACTGAAGTGTGTCAAGCTCTAAAAATCAAGCTCAGAGATCACGTGTATTTTCTTTGGTAAATAGCATAACATGAAACTAGCTGACAAACAGGTAATTTGTTCCCTTTCTTCCACTCGTGGATTGCCTTTCATGTTGTTCAGTGCTTAATTTTACCAACATGGCCTTTGCATAAGGAAAGTTTACCTTCCTTCTGTAGCTCCTGTAAGTCTTTCCTTTTTCTGCTTGAGTGCTCTTAGCTGTTAAGTGTGGAACTGAGCAGGCAGGCACAGTCAGGGTGCTTTCAATGTGTTGTAGTGCTAAACATCAATTATACTTTGCTGATGAGGATTTGCCAGGGGATGAATTTAGATGCTGTGCAAAAATTCCCCTTCTTAGCTGAGCCACTCCTGAAGACCAAAGAGACTTGGTGGGATTTTGAAAGTCTAGGCAGTCTTTCAATCTGAAGTGGGTGCAGGCCTGTGTGCGTGGTTTGCCTCTCCAGCAATTCAACATAGACAAACGTCTGTTCCACAAGGGGTTTGACTGGCCAAGTAGGCTGAAATAACTACTGAAGGTTGATTTTTTTTTTTCTTTACAATTTAGGTAATTTTGCGGCAGTTGTGTTTTTTTTTTTAAGGATGATGTCATTAAATATAGGGTGTCGAACTCATTTCATGTTGTATGTGCTTTTTAAATTTCTTGTGTGGAGACTAATCTCTGGTCTTTAGAAGGGGAAATACTTCTGCTTTAAATCACTATATCATGTACCATTATCTAGATGTAGGGCCTTAAGATCATGCATTATTCCTTGCTGCAGCTGAAGGCATTGCGCACGTTGATGCTCTAGGTGGTTTTTGATCATCTGGTATTGCTTCTTTTGAAAAGCCTTTCACAGATGCTATAGTAGACACAGGAAGACTTCCTTATTTTTAGCATGGTGTATATATAGTATACTTTACTAAACTCTGACTAGTTTGTAGATTTGAGGAGGACTGAAAGTAGTGCTCGTTCTTTATTGAAAGAGCTCACGTATTGGAGTAAAATACAGTGCTTCTTGGGGGTGGAGGGGGAAGCATGTGTTCATTTAACCATTTAAATGTGCTGTAAAGGATCCTCCCTGTCTGGCAGCGTGCCACTTTCTTTGTGACACGAAGGTAAGCTGACAAGAAAAACAGTTACTTTAACTGAAAGCAGTAACAGAATTCTAACCAAATCCTGGTGCACGCCAGTTTATAAAATGAGAACACAGCTTAAATTTATTCCATCCAGTACAGTAGGCAAAAGTCACAGCACTCACTTGATTAAAATGAGTTCCCGGAAAGGAGGCAAGGGAAGCTGTTAAGTGGAATCTTATGTTACCAGCTGGTTTGGATGTTCTTCTAAGAATACATATAGAAGCTTCCTGCGTCAGTATTTTCATTGTGCAGGCACGTGTGTAAATGCTTTCAAATTCATAGCATGTGTTTTGCTTTTATTTCAGGTGTACTTGAAGGCACCTATGATTCTCAATGGTGTCTGTGTAATCTGGAAAGGCTGGATAGATCTACAGAGACTGGATGGTATGGGCTGCCTGGAATTTGATGAAGAGAGAGCACAGGTAAGACAGTCTGCCCATAACCGCTGTGCCTTAGACATTTGTTCTTCTGGAAGGAAAAATGCAGTCAGGTAGAGATGACACATTCTAGTGTGCTTGTTTTCTGCCTTCACTTTGAGTACTAGTTCAAAAGAAAATTTAAAGTACAGAAGTGCAGGAATATGTGATTGTAGCTAAACTAGTGTTTTAATTAGAGCAAAATACTAGGGGCAGGAATCATCTGTAGTTCACAACTTTGTGGGTCATTTAGCACTCTTACTATGCTACAGAGTAGTAAATCTTAAAAGTATTTGAAAAGCTGTGTCTGTAATTCGAAACAATTTAACTGGCAAGTCTATTCTAGCTGTTTACTTTAGGGTGCTTTTTTTTAAGTAGCTTTTGGTTTTGCTATATATGGGGGGAGGGTGAATAGGGTTTTTTCACGTGTTCTCTAACAGTGGTAGACTCTCTGCTCTGTTAAGGTATGGCAGCTTTTGAGAACTTCCTTCCTATCTACCTACTTCCTGCTGTCAAACTGACTGTCTAGAAGCTGAATCTTTGGACATGCGCAAGAACAAAGTAAACACAGAGGAAGTGACACTTTAAGTGCATATCACATATATAAGTTTCACTTACACAGCTGTGGGGTTCCTTAATTTTGTCAGACTTGAGACAGACCTTCTTTGCTTTTGAGGTAGGATCATAGAACGGTTCAGGTTGGAAGGGACCTTAAAGTTCCAACCTCCCTGCCCTGGGCAGGGACAGCTCCCAGTAGACCAGGTTGCTCAAAGCCCTGTCCAGCCTGGCCTTGAACATCTCCAGGGATGGAGCATCCACAAACCTCCCTGGGCAACCTCTTCCACTGCCTCAAGATGTAGCTTGGTAAAAAGCTACTTAACTGATATTAAAAGCTGCTGCACCAGCTTTGTGTGGGCTGGCATGCAGATCACCTGTCTCTGCAGTGAGCAGTAAATTGGATGTAGTAACATCAGTTACCAGAGTTACGATTTACAATCTGTATTGTGGTGAACTCAGCAGTTCATTTCTGTAGTTTGATGAATTAGAAATGTTAGAACTATATAAAGACATGGTCCAAAATGCTTCTGAATACAAGGGTTTGCTCAGCATGCAGAGCAAAGAAGGGTGAGCAATTTCTTGCAGCCTTTTTTTTTTTTGACTCCCCAAGTTCTGTATTGGTACTCCAGCAAATGATTCTTAATAACTTATTCTGTACCTTCATATAGCCATTTTCTCCCAACTTCTCTCTGAAGACTTCTTCTTTCACCCAAGGTCATCATGACTTCCCCTAGCTTTTCTGGAAACTTGAGTAATTCATTTTGAACCAATGTTCAGTGTCTCCTAAATGGTAACTCTGTCTTTTCCAGCTTGATAGCATAATAAAATTGGAGCTTTCTTTATCTCCTTCCTTTTGTTCCAACTTGCTCGTGAATAATTGAACTGATTTGTGTGGCACTGGTGATTCCCTCTGTCTTTCTTTGTTACACCTCCATGTATGTCATACATATGGGTGACTTCTGCAAAAACTTAATATTCACACCAACTGTTTTTCCAGATTACCTTTACTTTCCCTCTGTGCCTTCTGGGGGGTTGCTTCTGCCAGTTGTGCACTGGAAGTGATTTAAATAAGGATGCATTTTCTATTTCCACTCTCTGCCTCTCCTTCTCAGCCCTCACTTCCTTGGGGTTTCTCTTGTAGTCCTCTACAGCCACAGTTGGTCACTGTGGAACAAGCAGGAACTCTCTGATTCCACCTAAATACCAAGAGCACTGCTCTAGTCCAGGCATGCAGAACGGGGGGGCATATTGATTCTTCTGTTTCTGTGCAAGAGCTGGAAGTATTCAAATCGAATTTTATGTGGAGATACGTATAGTTGTAAGCTTCGTGGTGCCTTGCCTCTGCCTGACTTAAACTAATTTGCAGGTTAATGAGCTCGTGTTACTGTGACTATGTTCTGGCTTAAATAGAAATACTTTGTGTCAAAGCAGCATCTTTTAGGTTGTCACAGCACTGCATGCTTTCTTCAGGATGCCTAGAAAGAGAGGGGATGTTATGCTGAGAATAGTCCTGCCACATTTGTTAATCCACGAGAAAAGCTGCGTAACCACACTTTTACTGAGAGTGCTGCTGTTCTGTGGCATTCATTTCTTCCAGAGCCAGGTGTCTGCATATTGTGCTAGCGGAGTTCCTCTTGCAGTAGGGTGCTCTCTGGAAAGGGAGGAACTGCTGCCAGCTTCATTGGTTAGAAGGCCTTCAGACGGTAATGGCTTACACAGCAAGGTCAAATGTACACCCCTGAGGAGTGTGCAAGATAAATCCCCGGGGTTTTGATCTGTGACTATTAAGTTTGATACATAACACTAAGTCATATGGCTTCTGAACTGAGGGGAGACTGATTTGGAGATGCTCTCAGAAGGAGATAGTGTCACTCTTTTCCAAAATTGGATAGTTCCTGAAAAAAGTTAAGGAGGGTGGTAAGGTGATCTGTGGTGTGGGTTCAGTTTTTCTCTTTTTAATTTCCTGATAAATGTTTTTGCATGCTCTTGGATTATGTTAGCTTCCTGATATGTATATGCTGTCTTAACTACTCTTAGGAATTCCTTTTTGTCATCTTCAGAAAGTATTTGTGCACTGAACATGTGATTTATTCTTATTTTTTTTGTGAGGGGTGTCAGTGCTTTCTTGAGTTTAGAGTACAGGGTACTGAGCTGGAGGTATTACACAGTGTGGATCTACAGAGATATATTTGTACTCGGTTACAGGTGTGTAATTTTTTTTTAGTTTGTGCTTCTCAGTGATTATGGGGAGGTCATTGGTCATCTTATTTGCTACAGTAGTAGTACCTAAGAGTTCCCAGTGTCATAAGGCACTGTACAGACACAGAGAAGTAGCTCAACCCTTGTATTTGTTAGGATTGTAAACAATTGGGCAATCTTTTGCATTCTTCGGTTTCCTTTTTCCTGTATCTGTCATGTTGCTTCCTTGTTTAAAACGGTTTTAATGTTGCTAGTGGCAGTTGACCTAACTGCTGACTTTGATCCCAAAATAACACTGATGTCAGAGCGGGTTTAAGTGCCTCATACTACGCAGTGTGGTGCCTGTAGTACCCACCGTCTTCTGCAATAAGAGGTGCCATTGGCATTCACCACCCCCTATGCACACCCCTCTCTCATTTTCTGGAAGTGTAAGCCATTTCTGCTATGTAAGCCATTACTGTCTGAGGGCCTTCTAATCAATAGAGCTAGCAGCAGTTCCTCCCCTTCCAGAGAGCACCCTGCTGCAAGAGGAACTCCGCTAGCACAATACACAGACACCTGGCTCTGGAAGAAGCGAATGCCACAGGGAACAGCAGCATTGCAGTAAAAGCGTGGTCTTATACAAATGTAATGCTCTTGCGTTTTCCCATCTCTTATCCCTTTTACTGGATCAGATTAAATTTTTCTTTGCTGCCATGCTTTGAAATTATACTGTCCTTCACCAGGTCAAAAATATTTTAGGAAGAAAAACCACATGCATAACAAAGTGACTTTTAAACTGGTGTCCTTTCTATTTAATTCACAGCCTGTTAATGACTTACTACTAAGCAGTCTTACTTGTTGTTCCTGATTTGTCTGCCTGTTCAGACTTCAGTGGACTAACGCACACCCAGCTCTACATATGTGCTTGAATATCTTCCCTGTTTGGGACTGAGATTTCCCTGGATTTGGTATTTATCTTCACTGTCATTAAAAGACTTTTTCTCTTTCTGGTACTTCTGTATCTGTTCTGTAATAGAGCATTCTTGCTGTGTATATCGGGTAGTTATAAATGGTTGTTCTCACAAAGTCTTTTCCTACCAGGCTGCTGCACGGCGGGCATGTGTAAGTGGGAGTGTGTTTAAGCTTCTCTTTTGTTTTTGTGGGTTGGGGGGGGTTGTTTTGTTCAATTCTCATGTTGATATGGCTCGTGTTTTGCTGCTGCTTCTTTTCCTTAGTAGATTCATACCAGGAGTGGTTTTATTGATTAAAACTAAGGTGGATAAATGATTGGGTCTCATAGAGCCAAGTTTGCTAGGCTATAATTACTAGATTTGAGTGACATTTGGAAAAAAAAAAGTTTTTTTTAAAATTCCTGTTGTGCAAGATCCTGATATGTTTGTTAATTTCTGTTAAAACACATCAACAGGGTTAGAGCAGAATTTAATTTTTTTTAATTGAAAAAGTAAGTTCTGATGCTTTTTTTCCCCTTTCTCAGACACTAGTGAACCAGTGTTTCAGTTGTCAGCATGTGTTCATTCTGGATGTCAACGTACGGATTCTTTTCCTATAAATTTCTAATTTAGTTTCTTTTGGTTATGACCATTTCTTTAAAATATTCTGGCTGAGGCTATATGTTAGCCTTTTATTTCATGATCACTTTAAATGATGGTAAAATGCAAAAAGTCTTTTATTAAAAAAAATCTGCTTTCATTTAAGTCTGTTTAAAAAAAAAAGGGGGTAATAAAGACATACATAGCTTTTGTACGTTAGAAATAAGGCAGCTTTTCTGTAGTCATCTGGGAGACAAGCTTATCTATTTTATCTCTGTCCTTCTGCATTATTAAGAACAAACTTAGTTTCCACTGTCTGACCTTGGTTGCTATGCATTGCATGAATATTAAGATAGCTATAAATGGGCTAAATTCTACTCTTAAAAACAGTAGGTAGTGTTAAAATGTTATCTTATTGGCAGCTTTAAACATTGCCTCTCAACATAGCTTTCTGGGGACCTGGCTGTGTGGAGTTATTGATTGACAGCTGTTCATATTTAACTGTGCTAGGCCACAAGGGGCACCCATTCACATCATTTCACAGAGTAGCTGCAGGGTGCACGGTTGTGCCGACGGCAAAAAAAGCAATTTAACATTCTCTCAGACTAGGGATGCTTTATCTTAAATTAAAAAATTTATGCACTTAATCCCTGCTGTACTAAAATGTAGTTGAGCTCTCAACATGTTTATGTCCTCTAACAGTCAAGGTTAGGATTATTATTTTTTTTATTTTAAATAAAACTTTCAACTTGAAAATAACATGGGGGGGGGGTTGGATCATCATCAGAGTTAGTAGTAATTATAGCTGAGGAGTTACGAGGAGGGAGAACCAATACAGTTTATCCCTTACTGTTTTGTGGAACCTCTTTAGACTTGACTCCTCCATTCTGAACCTTTTAAAATTCTGGTGGGGAACAGAGCCATCTCTTTTCATTCTGAGCAAAATATGTGCTAAAAGGGCTCCTTAAGAGAAATAATTTGTAAACCAATGAATAATAGTTTACATATTAATAACACTTTACTTAAAACATTTCCTAATAAAAAATATGGTTTGGAGGAAATTTTTTTTGAGTGTTAACTTATTAAATCTACTCCTGTGCGTAAGCCATTGTTGAAAATAAACAATGGGGCTGTTGAAAACCTGCAGGTTTCTTCTGCATTGGGTAAGAACGTGTACAAATTAGTGGAGGAATAACTGCTGCTTTGCACTTTCTTATGCATCTAAATTTAAATAATTCAAGTGGTACATGAGGATTGAGAATGTTCATACTGATGCATCTTCATCAGCTTTTGATAAAATGGAGGATTTATTTGGTTTGTATTTTAGATGATACTTTCTTTTAAAGGAAAGAGAATTAGATTACCATTATTTATATAATGATGCTAGTGAACACTATCTAGATATACCTGTCTTCAAAATGACTTTTATAAGCAGAGTAAAATGTAGCACCTCTTTCATATAACTTTTGAGAACTTTTTAAAAGAACAGCAGCATTTTTTAAATACTTTGGAAAAGCAGTTCTCCTATGAAAATGTATTTAGTACTAGCTGTGCTGCAGCTTTGGTTATCGCTACAGCAGTGAAGAAGGTGAGTATTACTTCATTAACCTTTATTGGCATTTGCTGGAACTCATGCGTGTTCTGGCAAGTTCTGTAGGACATGCTTGTCTCTGCTGCCAAGTGATCCATAATATTCAAAAGAAACATGATCTGGTAGAAAGGGGGTTGCCTTGTGTGTCACTCTGTGTCATCTGGTTTGGTAGCAGGAGGATGCATTGGCACAACAAGCCTTTGAAGAAGCTCGGCGAAGAACTCGTGAATTCGAGGACAGAGACAGGTCTCATCGGGAGGAAATGGAGGTGAGGGTTTCACAGCTGCTGTCAGTAACTGGTTAGTACTTTCCCAAAACTTTAGATTGTTTCTGTTTATTTGTCTGTTTGTACAATGTTGTGTATTTTCTGTTTGTTGTTCGATGTTGTCATGTAAAAATTGCAAAATGCATTGTTCTTAACTCTTGCAAAATTAATATCAAGTTTTGATAAGAATTCTCTGATTTTCCTTTTTTTTCCTTTCTGTAGATGGCCTTATATGTGGGTACTTAAGCTGTAAATGATACACTTGTCCCACACATTTCTCATGAACACAGGAAAGGCTTCAGGAGCTGCGGGCACATAATTTTGTAGCTCGCTATCCTATACTGTGGGGAAGCATTACCAGTGAATTTAACAGATGCCACAGTCTGCTGTCTTGTCCAGGCTAGTTTTATTTTCCTCTCACCTTTTTCTTACTAGCGGGGAGTCTTGCTCCTCTATTTCACTGGTGTAGTTCCCCCGTCTTGTTCTTTGCTTCTTTAGGGCCCCACAGTCTTGAATCTTGCTCTTTCTTGATGAGAGCAGAAATTACTGGGATCAAGAAGAGAGGAGCCAGAAAAGGGAATGGAAACCAGCTGCTCTGAGATGTCAGGAAGGCAAGAGCTTGTAAGAGTACGAGTAATACATAAGGAGAGTTGGCAAGTTAAGGCAGGCTGTAGGTCAGGCAGAGAATGGGGAGAAAACAGATACACTTTGAATTTCTTTCCCTTACTAACTCTGTTTCCTACTTCCTGCTTCATCAGTACAGCCTGACTTTACTATAATCAAATACGATCAATCTGCTGCTCTGCAGGTTTTTAGAAAATCTGATTATTGTTCTTGCTAAGCTGCTTTTCTTCTGGCATCCTTACTGATAACTGAGATGATTAGACAGACTTTGGTCCCTTACAAGTACAATTGGAAGACGGTGAGCTTCAGAATGAGAGGGAGAAGGCAGATGCAGAGAATAATGTCTCTCACTTTGAAGGGATGTGGCTGGTGTGGGGCTCCTTGCAAAGGCTGGTGTAGCCAGGTCAGATGTCAGCTGTAGCAAAGGTAAAATCCTTGCTGTGGAGGCCTTGCTGCTACTGGATCCTTGGAGCAGCAGCTAGATTACCTAAATCTTTCCCCCTCTCTTGCAGCATAGCTGGAACCTGCTTGTCAGTGCAGTTCAAAAGGAAGGTAGAATGAACTTAAAGCGGTTCATGAATATCTGGGGCAGCCTGCCTTAATTTTAATAACACAGTCAGAACTTTAAGCCCGGCCTTATGTTCTTAACCTCAATTTACTTCAAACTTTTCTTGATTTATTTTCCTTTACTGAGCCCTTCTTCCCCGCTCCCGTTACCACAGAGAAGCAGCCATGTGCTTACTGAATGCTGAAGGTTAAAAAAGAATGAGGCTTCCTGAAATAACTTCTGGGGTTCTGTAAGACTTATTCTTTCCTCCAGGTGTAGAAAACACTGATTTGCAGCTAGCATGTGCAAAAACTCTTTCAATTAACGGTGAGCTTGAGGTAATATCGAGCATCATGACAGACATCAAAACTTGTGACACTGAGACGCAAAAAGCAACATCCCTGGCCAGCTGCAGGAGCTGGATTCAATAACTTCTGAAAAGACGCTTGCTTTTAATAAGGCAGCAGGCAGTTGTTAGTAAACGATGTCCTTATTAGCTGCCAGTACCCGTTGTCTCTTAAAACAACAATTGTCCCAGCTCTGGTGTAGATCACCTACAGAAAGGAAGAAAAGGGAAAATTACTGACTCGAAATATGTTTTAGCAGAATGAAAAACATTCTCAAAAGGTGCTTCAAATTTATGTGATGTCAAATACAGGGTTTTTTTAATAATTGCAATATGTTTTGTTATGCATGCTTTATTTTTTAATTTATGGTATGTGTTTAATATGTATAACCAAGAGATCTTTGCCTCAATTACTTGTAGTTCTATAATTGGGTTTTACATTTCAGTTTTCATTTGTGTGTTTGGGGGAAGTCATCCTGGCCACATATCTGGAATGTTTACAGATGAGCTTTTGTGCTCTGGATCTTGGGACTGCATAAAAATCAGGATCCTTTGGGGCTGGACAGGGGGGAGAGGGGAGCTAGACTTACAATGCATTCATGCCTAAGGAGGAATCAGGTTTCCAAACCATTGATTGTTTCCCTGACTTTCACTTTAGTTGTATTCTAATGCAGCATTTGGGCAGAATCAAATGAACTTTAATAAGTAAGCACTTACATAAGGTGCTCGTGATCATCATATACAATTCTCAATAGACAGTAATGCATAGATGCACATTCCCGTGGATGTATTTATGGCCTGTATCAAATTTTCCAATGGTTACATGCTCGGTCAGCATGGAAATAAGGTTTGTGACTTGTACCCTTCTGACGATTGCATTGCTGACAGCTATAAAAACACTAGCCCAAACTGTATTGCGTGCTGTTCATGTAATTTCAATAGGTCAAGTAGTATCTTTGGTCGCACTACAGAGGTGGTACTTGAAGGTTTTGACAGGGCAACTAGAAAAGGTGGGTTCTAAGTGTGCTGAGAGAATTTTTATGTCTATTACACTACACACAGATGCAAGATCCCCTCCGTGTAATCTTTTTAATGTGATATCTATACAACTTTCATCATTACTAAAACTTCAGTTTTTTTCTTTCCTGCTAAGCTTGGCATGGACAGTAAAACTCAGAATTGCCAAACCTGGAATAGGATCTCATCAGTGTTAATGATTATTTTAGGAATTGCAACACTGTATAAAATCAGGATATTTCAGACAGTTGAATTACAGCTGAAATGCCTTTAATAGAGACCAGATTCTGCTTCAGTGGGGGAGGGAAGGGGAATCCTGCAATATTCCACCCACTCCTACCCAAAACAGAGGCGCCAGCTCTTTGGAAACATTTATCCATCCAAAGCCTGGCAGCATATGAAAATGATCAGATTCAGTTCTTTATTTATACAGTTTTCTGCGTAGAAAAGATTCCCTCTTCTAAGTTTCTCTCTAGACTTTTAAGACAAAGTGGTATATCCTTGCCTAGGAGGGCTCAGCAAAGGTTGTTGAAAAGAGTTAAAATAGCTTGTATGTGGCAGTCAGATACTAGAGTGGTGGTACTTTGAAGGGGGGGAAGAAATAGCAACAATTTAGGAATAATCGATGTACTAACTTACATTTTTAAGTATCCTAAAAAAAACCCAACCGATTTAAAAAAAAAAACCTACAAAAACCCCTCAGAGTGCTGTCGGGTTTGTTTGCCTTGCTTTCATCACACAGTATCCCTTCCATCGATGACTTCATTAGCACACCAGACGTTTATTTTCGTGAACAGTGTCGTTGCATCTGAGGGTAGAATCAGTGGTTGGTACATTGTGCTTGAATTTCCAGAAATGATCATATTTTTGTGCAATTACAGCATTCCTCTAATGTAAATAGGGTGTGAGAGGATTTAGAAACTTTCATTGACATCTTTAAGTGCCTGTGAGTTGAACTGTGTTCAGTTATATTTTTAACATAGTTTCAGTTTTGAATACAAGATGCATTGGGGTTTTTCTATCAACTTGCATAGCTTGGTCACACCAGATACCGCAAATCCTGCCTTGCTGTTCGTGATTCTTTTGTTTCAAAGATGCTTTTGAAGTCAGTGAGTGTTTTTAATTAATGCCTTCAAAATTAATAATGTATTCCAATGGCTTTCACTCTTACAAAAATGTTGGAATGCTGAGACACTAAATGTTTAATGATATACATGAAGACAGACCTTCTCCCCAGTTAAAGACTATTGTAAAAATAAATGATTGTATGAAGCCTCGTGGGTTTAGGAGCACTGAGCTACGTGGCACACTTGCACTGCTGAATGGGTTCATACCAGTGGAAGGCAAAGTTCTCTTTCTGTGAGCAGGTGCCCCAGCACAGGGAGCTTGGTGCAAGGCCCACCCTTCAGGGGTGTATTCTGGAACTGATGCCACTGAACAGGTTGAGGAACTCCCCGGTATTTGTGCATTTCCCTTTGCCAGCCTATAGAAGAGAGTGAGGACACTGAAGGGGTATCAGTGAGGCAGATGCTTGATTTTCACTGTCTCTTTGTCCCCTTACATCTTGTTTGAGAGAGTCAGCACTAGTGTTTTCTTCTGCTTGGTCATTTCAGTCTGAATGACCAGAGCTCACTGTCAGGATAAGAAGTGTTCTGCGGAAATTACTGTAATAATACTGTATAATATTCCAATATGGACCTTTTTTTTTTCTTCTCTTCAAACTCTCTGACTCTTAAGGGTGGGGTTTTTTTCTCAAAAATTAGTCTGGGGTGAATTTAATTACTACTTATTGTATATACTCTCCCAACTGACAAAGATACAAAAATAGTATAACCTTTAATACAGTTTTTTGGATGTGAAAGATACCCAAACTGTTAATTCTTCATATGCAGTGGGTAGTGCAGACTTGGTTTATGCTTGTGTGTGTGTACGAGTGCATGTATAAACATATATATAAAAATTATTTGTTTATATTCAGGATGAATACAACATAATTTAGAAAAAAGCATTCCTTTGTGTGTGTGAATATGGTTCTACCATGTGAATACAGTACACGTAGGCCAGGAACATTATGACTAGGTTGTTCCACAAGAACTTTAAATCGTGGGTATTTGTGTAAAAGTGCTATGGAATGCATATATCAGAAAAACAATTTGTGCTGTACTGAATCAATGCTGACTGTAGTACAGAGGAGATCAATCTTGCAAATCAGGGAATACTGTAATATAAGCGTCTTCTTTCAGTCAATGAAGGTTAGAAAGGGGCTGAGCAACAGAGGAATACTGTCTGGAGGCAATCAATATTAATTATAAATTTATAACCTTTATACCAACCTTCAAACAATACTTTCTAAAAAGGACCATTTCAAGCTTTTTTTTTTCCCCTTGGAAAGGAAATTTTCATTAAAAAGTAAAATTTTTGTCTGTACTTGATGCTCTTAAGAGCTTACTGTGTTGCCATGCTTTTTCCTTCCTGGGCTTGCTGTCGCCTTAGCCTGGTTCCCACTGTGGTGTACCAGAATCTGTAGCTTGATTATGGCTTTTCAACAGAGATGTGCACATTGCAATGATTTCAGGTGAGAGAGTGCATCAGGAACTGGTCGTGCAAATTACGGTCGTGCTCTCCATCAGCTGGTGGTGGGAGAACAAACTCGGCACCTAACAAAGTTGATGGGTGTTTTTAGTGAAGAGTACCCTGTTTGTAGGAAGAAGCTTGAAATGAAATCTTGATGGAGATAGCTGCTAAATAATCTTTATCTATGGCCTTTGTCAAGAAAATTGTTTATTTTGACTTTCAGTGAGATTAAAAGGTAATGAAAATAGATATAGGAATAAAGAAGAAAGCATTGGGTATAGAGTTCATAATATAATCGTTCTACAAGGACTTCAGTCTAACATGCAGATCTCTTACCAAATTTGAGATACTGTTTTCCATTATTTCCATCAATAATCTAAGTGCTTGGCATTATAATTAAGAAAGACCAAGGCTGCTTCTTCCCAGGTTCAAGTGAAAAGGAGAGGGGATTGTAAAATGGATGTTACGACCAGCAAACAAAGCAACTCCAGGGCTACAAAGTCTCATGCCAATAGCTATGCTTGCTAGGAAGGTGGTAAAAATTGTAACCCCTACTGACTGCTAGTGGCAGGTAGGCACAGGGGGGAGTGATGGTGGGGTCCCTCTACTGCTGTAGCTAAAGCTGTTCTGAGAAGTGAAGACTAAGAGGAGGGAGCGTCTCTTTTCAAGCCCCCCAGAGAGCCTAAAGCGTACGGGGGCCTTCATTGGGCTGTAACTGTGACCGAGGAAGTTTTACTATATATAAGCTGTCATTCTTACAATGTTGTCGTGGCCCGGTTCTGCTGACTTTTAATTCTGAGAAGGCTGAGTTTCCCTGCCCCTGCTTTTCTGTTGAGTAAGGGTAACTGAAATGGAGGCATGGCCAGCATTTTAACTATGTTCAGATCCCTGCGGGAGAGGCTGTTATTAACCAGCAGCTCTGAGAAGAGCTTTCAGTTTGTTACTTTTCTTGATGTGGGTCTGCCTGAGTTAGCAGGACTGATGGGGAGGTGTGCTTGATTGTAAGTGGTCATTTTTCTGAGCATTGCTCTTTCAGGGTTTAGTTGTTTGGGTTTTGTTGTGTTTTTTTTTTTGTCCTGCGGTTGTATGCTTTTTAGAAAAGTATCTGCAATGTGTTCTCAGTTTGGTTTTTTTTTTTCAAATCCTTTTCAGGAGGTTGACAGTCCTTCTAAGAGAATCCAAATGTTCACTGTTTAGTTTTTCATAACATAGCCTGATTTTTTTTTTTTACTTATTTAGTAAATTATAGATGACAGATGCCAAGGCACATAATGCATCTGCTCTGTCTGTTTCAGCAGTAAGGAGTTGCCAGAATGCAATTAAAGAATTGCAGTGGAGTTGTCCATGGAGAGACTTTATTTTGGCTACTCTTTGTGACAGCCCTTCTTCAAATTATCTCCCTTTCCCTTCCCTCCTCTTCACCAGTGTCACAAGTTATATATGCAGTGTGTACTGCTCTTCTTGCGACTTCACTGCCTGGTATTCAGAGATCTCAGTTTTGCCTGCTGGGTTTTTTTAGGCAATTCATCAAAAGGGAGGGCCGTCTTCATGGCAGCCCTCTCCATCCTTACTAAATTTACTGCCAGCTTTCCCAGTTCTGCTTTCTCAGAGCTGTCGTGTAAACCACATGGTGGGACTGCAATATCTTTTCCTGATGAGCTCGTGCGATAAAGGGAGCTGGTTTCCTTAGGTATGTCGGAGGCCTCTGAACGTGCACAGGAAGGGGTTGGTTAGAGGTGCTTTCACACAGCCAGCTGAAGGAGTTCTATTGGCACTGTTGAAAGCACAATCAGCTGCAGCGTGGGTCAGGACTGAGTGGCTGGAGGAGGAGGACAGTGTCCGGGTACCTTGGCTGCTGGGGGAACTGCTTGTGTGGCACTCTCCTTAATTGCTGCTATTCTTCGGTCTGTTTTACCCAAGTGCCCCACTAACAGATGCAAATGCTCCAACATGATCCTTGTCCAGAGAGAGTCACAATTCTAAGTTAATGGTTCATAGAATCGTAGAACCATAGGGTTGGAAGGGACCTCTGGAGACCATCCAGTCCAACCCCCTGCCAGAGCAGGGTCACCCACAGCAGGTGACACAGGAATGTGTCCAGGCGGGTTTGGAATGTCTCCAGAGAGGGAGACTCCACCACCTCTCTGGGCAGCCTGTGCCAGGGCTCTGCCACCCTCACAGGAAAGAAGTTCCTTTGATGGGTGAAAGAAGTTCCTTTGAAGATTTCATGACTTCAAGCTATATAATTTATTAAGAAGAAAATTAATACAATATGGATATTACTGCATCATGCTCTTGTTATGACTTTTAGCCCATACCAGTTAGTTTGTGTTTAGGCTTGGGAAAAGCTCAGTGATAACAGGGTTGGAGAGAGAAATAGGTGTAAGAGTATTGTTGTGTTTGTTTACCCTCAAGTCAAAACTTTTTCTTTCCTAACGTGTTATTACCCCTACAGTTTCAGCATTATGAGCTCAGCATGAATAAATCTAGAATAGCATGTTATAGGAGGCTTTGAAATGTGTTTTGCCAGATACGTTCCTGCAATTCTTTCAGTCGGTCACCATACCCTCTCCAATGTTAGAGGTTTTAAATGGCTTGTGGCCAGTTATAATTCCTTCCGTATTGCAGAAGATTTGTATGGCTTCATGTGCTGAAAGCTGAGCACGAAGTATTTCTGGGTGTCGAAACTCCCTGTGTGACCATCACATTAACTATTCAATTTCAGGGTATTTGGAAGGAAACTGTCTGTGTCGGTTAAAATACATTGATTTTTAGGAAAATTACAACAGTGGTGGGATCTACGTACTACTTAGAGGTTTTTCTTGCAAGCAAATATTTGTTATCCTTTCACTAAATAGCAGATGATTAACATTCGGAGTAGTGCTCCTTCAAACTTAACATCAGCATTTGACCGAAAAATGAAATATGCTGAGATAAGATGAATAACTACTGTTTTCTCATGACTCATTATGCGTGACTCATGGCAGAATATTTCACTTCCCAACGGCAAAGATAGATGCATCTTTCTTAATTGAAGCAAATCTCCTTAATCTTTGGGAAGCTGAGCTCATTATTCACTGAGAGTAATTCTGATGCTTCTGTGTGGCGTCATGAGGTATGCATTTCAAAAATTCGAGCGAATACTGCAATTCAGAGGATTGATTAGCTATGCAGAGAGTAGGAGACTCCAGATTGAGGGGAATTCTGTAAAAGGGAACTTTTAGCTTCCTGTAGCAGGCTGAGGAGAACTACTAGATCCTACCACACTGGGAGTCACACTGCTCCTGCAAGTCAGTGCTGAGGATCTTGTGGCATTTCTTATGAAAGTTGTATTTTGACCATTGTCAGCAGGCAAAAATAGCACCCAATGCCTGATGCTCTACAAGTTTGTTTGGTTTTTTTTTTATTTCAGCATGTAAAGCACCGTTGTAGTTGTTACATTGCATGTGTGTGCCTTGGCAAGATGGTGGCTGATAGAGTGTGTTTGAAGTGTAGGTATTGTTGCCTAGCAGTACAGCACAAAGGAGGGTGTCGAGCGAGGCAGAGCTGTCATTCCAACATGTTGCAGGTTGCTTGTGTAAATACCCACTTACTGAAATGCAAAATTACACCTTTATCCACATACACAAGTGTACGATATTGTAATGACTGCTTTTGGTACATTTGAGGGTAATTTGTCATGCTTTTTGCATATCACTTGAAGGGGCAAATCTGGTAGCTGTTCAGTAGCGGCTTCTGCAAACGCTACAAGTAGCAATGAGGTCATGAATCATGTGAATTCTTTCATATGTTCTGAAAGAAAAGGCCACTTTAGGCAAAGCATAAATGCAACCATATGCCCCTACCTTGGAGTCTTTGCTGAAACTTGACAATAAAATTGCTGTGCGTATCATTTGTTTTCTGAAGAAGAAACTGTTTGCTTTTACAGCAGTAGCATAGCAGCAATTAATTTGCTGGGCTTTTTCTAGTTCAGTGTAAAAATGTTCATTGAGTACAAAATTGGTAACTAGATTGGTGTAAGAAATATTTTGGTAATTCTTAAAGAGTGCATGCCTTTGTTTCCCTTTAGAAGAAAGAATTAGAAATTTAAATTAAGAATTAAAACCAGAAGAAGTCTTGTTACAGTCTATTCAATAGGAGACAAAAATGCAAAGTGGAACTGTTGGTAATTCTTAGTACAACTCTTGAATTAGTGTGGAAGTACCTATTTAGACTTGTTGAGCAACCATTTTGTATTAAGAAAAATCTTTACAGCACAGTTTACTTTTCTGTTAAAATAATAATTAAAAAAAAAAAGTCTGGGTTTTCCCTTTAACTTTTCCACAGGGATCTTGATAGTCCAAGCTGAATGATTTGGCTTTTGGAAATAATGTGAAAAATCTCAGTTAAATGCCATCTCCTGATATTTTGCATCTTTACAAAGAGAGACGTTTGCAGTGTTGCTTCAGGGGCTGGAAGGAATACGCCCTTTAGCACTTGGAGTCTTCAGCGTGGGGTGTGATTAGAGCTGCTTGTTTTAATGCAGTTCCTCAGAAAGATTACTGAGAAATCTGTGGGTTTGTGCAGCGGCAGTGATGTCGGTTGCCATGTTCAGAGTTCTTCTGCACATAGGAAAAGCAGATTGTTTCCTTCAGCCAGAGTACGACCAGTGCAGATAGAGCAGAGCGAGTGGAAGATCTAACGCCTAAATATCTGAAATGCAGCCAGCAACAGCATTGGATACATAAATGTCATAGGTAGCAATTGCGATATTTAAAATAGTGAGGGTGTTTGCGAAGCAATAATGGCAATACCAAAGAAAGTGCAGGAGGGAATGGTCTTCTCTGGCAACATGCTGATTCCAGGCAGGATTTATTGAATGAACTCAGTGTGTGTCAGAATGACATTGCACATGAAAGGAAAACTTAACTTTAAATCACTATTTGAATAGGAGAAGGCAGCAGCACTTCTGTGTTTGCATGAGGCTAACCAATTGCACGGGCAGCATAGGATTAGGCAGGCAAGAAGAGCAGTAGATGAGGGAGGAAGAAGCAGACAGAGAAGGAGAATTCTCCATTGGGAAGATGCTGCTGGTGGTCGGTGCTGGGGAGCTGGGGGCTGGCGCCGGGGCTGGGAGCGGGGCAGCAGCAGGCTGCGCAGGGTGATGGCCGCACTAGCGGGAAGGCTTCCTCTCTGTCAGTAAATGTGACTCGGAAGAGCCTGGGGAACACTGACCAGCAGCACTTATGTTGCTCTTAATCACGCTTTAGTTGAAGTGTTGTTCACGGCGAGTGTGTAAACGTGGCAATGGCTTAAATGGCATATTTCAGTGGTACAACTGCCTGCATTAAGCCTGTTCACGCCTCTTTCAACAAAATACGAGAAGCCTTTCATTTGAAGGAGGGAAGCAGTCACTTGTTTTGTGTTTTTGGAGAGCATTTTTTTTGAAGGACCGAATGTGGCAGGCTATTGCAGCTGGTGAAACTAAGGGAGCTGCACCGAATGATGCTGGTGTAGTGATGCCTTCCACCAGCGGAGAACGTGGCCGTCGTACTGTTGGGGTCATGATCGTTAGAGGCTGAGGTGCCACCTATTCACTCTGTAAACATGAAATAAAAGTGTTAATACTAAAATGTCTTAAAAAACAGCTAGCACGTTCCCTGCATCAAAGTATTGCTTTAAGATTTAAGTATATCAACATTTTTAAGTATTTACCTGCAGCATTTGTGTGCTCCTAGAAAGCAGCCTGCATGTGTACAGGTGGAGAAAGTAGAAGGCAGCCTCTGTTACTGTGACTGATAGAACTGACTGACTGTCCTTAATTTCCTCTTTAAAATGCCATCAACTCACGCTGTTTAACAGAATCATTTGTTTAGAGGAGAACTTCTGTTACTTTTTTTTTTTAATACAGGGGCGCAATCATAAGTACCAGTTTTCTCAGGTTTGCATTATTGCTAACTTCACAGGTGCACCAAAGAAAAAAAAGTATGCTGCAGTAAAACCCCAACTCCTAAGAAGTGTTAAAATGTGTCAAGCTATAGATTAAATTGTGCTAGTGTGTTGTCATGTTATGTCTCTCTATTACAGAAAAAGCTAAAGTAAATGTTTCCCACATAAAAATACTGAGAGAAGATTTATTTGGAACTGATGTAACATACTCTGCCGTCTCGCACTGTAGCCTTTCTCCCTAAAATCTTGATCCTGAAAATACTTACAGAACAGGTTAACAGAAGGGAATTTCACAGGAAAGAAAATCTTTTTTGGAAGAAGAAACACAAAATTGTTGCATGACTACTCTGGCAGGCTCTCTCTGATGGTTAAAGTGATGTTGCAAAGCACTTCAGGGTGGAGAGGCAGAGCCAGAGCTCTGTTGCCCCTCCAGAGAGGGGACGGTGCCCCACGGCTGGGTCCACGGCCCTCCTCTATGATTCCTGGTGGTTCTGGGGGGACTATTGAATCAAGAGGGAAAGAATGATTTTGATAATAAAAATGAATGCCTTGGCTATCACTTGAAATGTGAAGTTTCTACCTTAGAATTGGTTATCACAGAATGGCAGGGATTGGAAGGGACCTCTGGAGATCATCCAGTCCAACCCCCTGCCAGAGCAGGGTCAGCCACAGCAGGTGGCACAGGAATGTGTCCAGGCAGGTTTGGAATGTCTCCAGAGAGGGAGACTCCACCACCCCTCTGGGCAGCCTGTGCCAGGGCTCTGCCACCCTCACAGGAAAGAAGTTCCTCCTCACGTTTAGACGGAACTTCAAGTTTGTGCCTGTTACCCCTTGTCCTGTGGCAGGGCACCACTGAGAAGAGCCTGGCCCCATCCTCCTGACACCCACCCTTTAAGTATTTATAAGCGCTGATAAGGTCCCCCCTTCAGTCATCTTTTTTCCAGAGTGAAGAGACCCAAATCCCTCAGCCTCTCTTCATAAGAGAGGTGTTCCAGTCCCCTCATCATCTTGGTAGCCCTTTGCTGTCCCCTCTCCAGCAGTCCCCTGTCCTTCTTGAACCGGGGAGCCCAGAACTGGACACAGCACTCCAGATGCAGCCTCACCAGGGCAGAGCAGAGGTGGGGGATGACCTCCCTCCACCTGCTGGCCACACTCTTCTTGATGCATCCCAGGATGCCATTGACCTTCTTGGCCACAAGGGCCCATTGCTGGCTCATGGTCATCCTGTTGTCCATCAGGACCCCCAGGTCTCCTTCCACAGAGCTGCTCTCCAGCAGGTCAGCCCCAACATGTACTGGTGCATGGGGTTATTCCTCCCCAGGTGCAGCACCCTACACTTGCCCTTGTTGAATTTCATAAGGTTTCTCTCCGCCCAACTCTCCAGCCTGTCCAGGTCTCTCTGTACGGTGGCACACCCTTCTGCTGTGTCAGCCACCCCTCCCAGCTTTGTGTCATCAGCAAACTTGCTGAGGGCGCACTCCATCCCTTCATCCAGGCCATCGATGAATATATTGAACAGGACGGGACCCAGTACTGACCCCTGGGCAACACCACTCGTCACTGACCTCCAACTAGACTCTGTGCCCCTAATCACGACCCTCTGAGCTCTGTCTTTGAACCAGTTTTCAATCCACCCCACTGTCCATTCATCTAACCCACTCTTCCTAAGCTTCTCTATGAGGGGTGCTGTGGGAGACCGTGTTGAACGCCTTGCTGAAGTCAAGGTATACAAAATCCACTGCCCTCTCCTCATCTCTCCATCCAGTCATGCCATCATAGAAGGCTATCAGATTAGTCAGACGTGATTTCCCCTTGGTGAATCCATGTTGACTACTTCTGATAGCTTTCTTTTCCTCCATGTCCCTTGAGATGATGCCCAGAACAAGCTGTTATGGTCTTAGTCATGTTAATGCACTTAAGAAATTAACTAAAGTGATAACTTCTCAGTCATTTTTGTGATCCTAAATGTGTATTTATTAATGCAGGCAAGAAGACAACAAGACCCTAGTCCTGGATCTAACCTAGGAAGCGGCGACGATCTCAAACTACGTTAATCAACAGCAGCAGGCGTACCATGGGTCTGCACACATGCATTGCTTCTACTTGGCAAGGGATTTAATAAAAGACCAGAAACTGTGATAACTGGGTATACTATGGTCTGTTTCCTGACCTGCGGCAGGCAAAGTCACCATCAACTGCCATGGTTTGCACTATGTTTATGTTATAATACCTGCATTTCCCATTTTAAGCATGTAGCCAGTGGCAATTTGAAACTTTGTTTTTCTATGCAAACTTGTTTTTGTTGGCACTATTTTAGTGAAATGGAAACTTATGCAGCTATAAAACCATTTTTTCTCAACTGTAATAAAAATTGTCACTTAAAAATAGGTCAAGATATTACAGATTTAAAACTTCTTTTTTGTTTGTTTGTTTGTTTGTTTTTTTTGTAAACTGCTGGAAGCCAATGCATTCCAAGCTTAATTTTTTTAATATGGGCTTTTGGAATTTTGATTGTCCTTATTGTACTCCTGCTTTATTTTAGATACGCATTCTTATCTTTCTTTCAGTTTTCTTTTTTTCCTAAATTTGCAAGACCTTCTTAAAACTGCCGACATTATTTTGCATTATTTCCAAGCTGAACCCAGTGAATCAGAGTTGTTGGAATCAGTTTTCAAACTGTGTGGGTTTGTAAATGTTACAGTTGCAGTATTCTTTTCACTGCTAACAATTCGGTAGTTCCACTTTTAAATGACAAAATCTGAAAAATCTATTTTTTCATGCATTAATGCATTCTGCTCCGGTATCTGTCTTAAATTTTTATTCTCTACCAAGCGAGTTTGGGTGGTTGTTATACCCCTGTATATAGTACTTTACAGAAATTCATCGGAAGTCGCAGGCTGGCTTCTGTTTTATTCAGGGATTTTCTTAAATAGTTCTTAAAAGGGATACTGCAACTCTACAATTGGATCCAACAGCATGTTAAACTGGGGACAAAAGCGGTCGGCTGCCAAGCTGATACGTATTAAATCATGTTTAAGATAGCTGCTTTAAGTATATTTTATATCTTAGGCTTTTTGTAAAGTTGTGCTGAATGGTGAAAAGTTGAGATGAGGGTGTGTGCAGAAAATCTCATTACTGTGCGTAGGACACTTCTATTAAATCTTACGCAAATTCCAAGTACATTGCAGTATATATTGCATTTTCTAACAGGGTAAGATTTGGGATGAGTTAATTTGTGTGAATTATCTTGTTTTTATTTGGGGGGGGGCGGTGAACGGACTAGTTCCAAGTTTTTCATTGCATCCAATATTTGAAGAAAATTGACTGGAAATGTGATGTTATTTGGCTTTGTTAGCATGTAGTGCTTCCTGTACAGCCCAATTAATCAAAATGTCACTCCAATAACTTTTTAAAATAGGTGATCTGATTTCACTATTTTAAGAACAATTTTGAAGGGAGAAACTCTATGGTTAGAACAGTTAAATCTCTATTAAATTCTCTAATTAAGATAACTACATTCCTCATTAAGGGCAAAACAATTGCTGCAAAAAGAGGTCTTGCAAAAATGTAAGCAGATGTCAATGTGAAGGAGAATCTTTGTACGTTGATAATATGAATATTTAACATTGACTTAAAAATGTCAATAACTGTAAACTGTGAGAATGTCATCAAATAGAAATATTTTGCTACTTCAATTTCAATGTGATTCACCTGAAAGATAACCTTTTTCACTCTCTGGCCACGTCTCCTCCTCGCTCTTCTTCCCGCAAAGAAATAATTTTTCTAAAGTGTTTCTGCAATGAGTTATTTAAGGGATACCCGCACGCATCCCCAGCCTTGGATCCTCTCTGCCATCTGTGTATTTTTGATGGAATAGTCTGAAGATTTATTTTAAAAAGTTTTCCTAACGTGTCAGGCGGTGGTTTTAAAGCATAAGTACACAGGAAATGAGGCTATAGGATATTAACGTTGCTATCTTGGTGTAAATACTGAACTTTCCCTATCATCATTTAGCATTCTGCTGCTTTCCATATCTTAATGCTGGCATTAAGATCACGAGCCCTTACCCTCTGCTGGTTAGCGCAGACTTTTTAAAGTGCATTTTAAGTTATTGATGCAATTTGATATTTTTCATAATTTCTATTTAAACTGAAGTTGCATCATCTTTTCTCGAATTCATCTCCTGTAAGAGCTGCCTTAAGCTACGAGATTGCTTTTGCTACTTTTTGTGTTGTATGTTTAACTTTCATAATAAACTTCTGTGTAGTGAAAACAAGGTGCTGTAAAAATTTATTTCTGACCTCCTGCTCGTCCTGTGCCGTGTTTCTGGGGCAAATTCCCAACCTGTTGCCCGTGGAACGGCCGTGGGTAAAGCAATAGCGACATCCAGTGGTCACTTAAACCAGGGACTGTCTGGGAAAACTGTACTATAAGGACATAGATTAAGGAAAACACGGATTTTACTGCCCTAAAACTCTTGTGGTGTTTTATAAGTGATATCCCCTGCTTACTCTGAAAGCATCTATCTACTCAAGTAACCCTAAGAAATTCCCTTTTAATTTCACTGCATTGTACCAGCTGTGTGTGCTTGTAGAAGAACATTGTTTATTGGGCACATTATTATAGCAGTCATCAAGCCTTGCTGATTAGGCTGCTGTGGCCAAGGTGGAAAACAAGGTAGTTTGCATGTTGAAATTGAGGAAATGGGGAAATGTGGTGAAGTATTGTGGGGAAAACATGAACATTACGTGCTGCACCTGAAAACCTCGTCTGAAGCTGCTACAATTTGTGGTGGTATAACTCCAAATATCAGCTATGGCCTGGTGTGGTGGTTGTGGATGGACATGAGGCACAGGGCTGCTGCCAGCTGCAGGCTGCTCTGCAAGGCCTTCGTGTAGAAGGACAAAGTATAACCTTATTTCATGCTTCTAAAATCTGACTAAGCAGCTCAGAGAGGGCCCAATAACACCGGTGCTGGCTGTTACCTGTGGTTCTTCTGAAGATCCTCTAGGTTGGGAGGGAGGCAGCTTTTAGAACTTCCATGAATGCCAAACGATGCCCCTCTGACTGCTCCCGGTGGCAGACAGTGTCTCCCTTGGCTACTGTAGGCTCTGCTGTCAAAGCCGCTCCTTCTGGCAGGCGTCTTTGAAGACCGGTTTGTAAAACTGTTAGATGAAGCTGTTAAATAGCTCAGGTCGGTTTACCCACAAGTTCACGGAATGATCTGTTTTTCTGCCCAAGGTGCATCATGGCACATGGATGAGCACCTCATTCCTCAAGCCTTTTCCTGAGTGGGGGCATGGGAAGGACAGAGGCACTTTGCCCCCTAGCTCCTCTTGAATGGAGTTTGCCTCTCGGGTGTGTAAATAGCAGGGGGAATCCGAAAACCTTCTTGCATGAGGATTTTTAAAACATGCCCATCCACTCCCTCAATGAGCATGGCTCGGGGGTGGCCAGCTTCGATGTGGGAGTGAAAGACCACTGGAAACACTGGAGCTTACTGGAGAAGGATGTTGGTGACCTGGAGCCCAACCGGAGCAGGCGAGGTATGGTCCCTTCTGTCTTGCCTTTGTCACCTCTTGCAGTTACCCGGCCTCTTCCTGCTGTGGGAGAATCCCCAGTTAATACCTCTCTAGTCCACTTTACTGACGTTCCCAAAGCCTGGGTGAGGGGCTTTTTCCTACTCCCCCTGGAAGGAGGGGGCGGCTCCCAGCTCTCCTGGGCCCCTGCTGAGAGCAGGGAACTGTGGAAATGAAACCAGGGGTGAAAAGGGCAGCGTTTCTGTTCTTGCAGGTCTCTGCTGTTTGTCTAATAACGCGCCCTGTTCAGGTCAGGGCTGGGAAGTTAAACGAAGGAGATGTGGTTTTCAAGAATGCCAAAATTGCAGGATCTGGGCAGGACTTCCATATCTTTTTTTATCCATCATTAAGTGAGGACTCGCTCCATCACAGATGTATTTATGAATCCATCCTGCCTGCAGAGACACAGGACCAATTTCTGTAGAGTTAACGTTATTTTCTTGCCGCATTTCCAATGCAAATTGAGAGAGCGACAAAAATGGCTTGGAGGACGAGAGCTGCAGTGAGAAGCGGCGGCGGAGCCAACATTTGCATGGGTGACGCTTCCCGTAACTCATTTGCCTGCCGTCCTGCCTTCTCCTGATGCCCGGCCCAGAGCCCGCCACATGCATATTCATCAGCCGCCGTGCCACTCCCAGCGCTCGGGGCTGCAGGGACTTCATTAAAGAGCTTTCTCAATTACAGGTTGAGAGAAGTGCATTTCCAGAATTGCCTCGGGCTTGTTTCTTAAAGCTCAGGAGCAAGGGAGAGGGGAGGAAAAAAGTAACGCGGGAGAGCGGTGTGCCACTCCTGTCACCCTGAAGCAGGTGGCCGGGGGAGGGCCTGCAGGAGGGGGGAGAAGCTGGGGATGGGGATGGTTCTTGCTTAGCCTGGTGATCACTCGTCAGCAGAGCAGGTGAGGACTCTTGGGAAGAGAAAATCCTTATAGAGCTGGGGAAAAGAAGAAATTGGGAAGAAATTGTTTGCTGTGAGGGTGGTGAGCCCCTGGCCCAGGTTGCCCAGAGCACCTGTGGCTGCCCCATCCGTGGAGGTGTTCAAGGCCAGGCTGGACGGGGCTTGGAGCAACCTGGTCTGGTGGGAGGTGTCCCTGCCCAGGGCAGGGGGTGGCCCTGGGTGGTCTGTGAGGTCCCTTCCAACCCAAACCATTCCATGCTTCTATGATACTTGGGATGCTCAACCCTGCACGCGGGCTGGCCATGCTGCAGCACCGGGTCCTTTGCTCCGGCTGTGTTTGAGGATTGGGAGCTGTGGTGAGGAGGGAAGGGAGGGACGGGCCACATCACAGCACGGATGGCTCCTGAGCGGCCCAGCGATTGTGTCCTGCTTGGGCCAGAGCTGCTGGTGCTGCTGAGAAGCCCCCGAGCCCCTTCCCAGCCATGACAGCCCTGGCGGATGCTCCCACACGGGGAGAGGACAGATCCTCTTTTTTGGTTCTGCTTTCGGTTCCTCTCGGCAGAGCGCGTCTGGCGTGTGACTGCCGGGACCTGGTGTCGGTGGCCCGCAGGGCGTGTGACCCTCCGAAACCACCAACGCCACTGAGGTGCTTTATTCATCGTGTGCTTTGGACCTTCCAGCACCTCACCCTCCGCTCCTGCACCCAGGGCGGGATGGGGCCGCGGGGCACCACGCTGCAGAGCCGGACCAGAGCGAAGGATAGAAAGCAAGACCCTGGGGTCTGGGAGGGTGGGAGATGACTGGGAAGGGGATGGGGTGGGAAAGCAGGGTCTGTGGGAGGGACCTGGCTCCAGCTGGTCCCCTCTGGCCAGGGAGGGATGCTGGCCATCCCTCCTGCTCTCCCGGAGCTGTCGGCTGTAGTGGGACCTCTTCCCTTGCCAGCAAACTCTGCTCATGCTCTGCTACCATGAGCTCATAGGAGACTTTTAATTGATGGTGGTCCCTTTGGAAAGCTGTCCTTGTCACTCTATTGACATCCGCCACCCTTTCAACGTCACGCCCCACGTTCCAGTGCTACAGCCCCACAGCTCAAGCTGGTGGCTTTAACAGAGCAGTGAACAGCAGACATTTCCCACTCGCTGTTTGCCCCCCCGGCACATGGCACAGGATTTCGCGCCCCCTACCTCTCTGAAACAATTTCTTGCTCCAAAGAAAATACTGCTGATAGAATCACAGAATGGTTTGGGTTGGAAAGGACCTTAAAGCCCACCCAGGGCCACCCCCTGCCCTGGGCAGGGACACCTCCCACCAGACCAGGTTGCTCCAAGCCCCGTCCAGCCTGGCCTTGAACACCTCCAGGGATGGGGCCTTGATGGTGACGCGGTGGTCAGCAGCAGTGGAGGGTTTACACAGGCGCCCATCAGCGTGGCTCCATGGCAGAGCAGATTTTCAGTGTTTCGCAGCTTTCTTCCACCTGGGCTGGATGCCCTGAGACTGCGGCAGCAAGCCCAGATGTTGGCTTGGGGGCAAAACTGATCCTTTGGGTGGAAAACTGATCTTTTTGGGTGCAAGACCCCTTCTTGCCAGGTTGGGCCGGGCTGGCAGTGGGGGCTCTGCACAGCCAAGTCCCCGCTGGCAGCGCGGGCGGCAGCATGGGGAGGGAGCACGTCCTCCTCCCAGCTCCCCAGGGGGCTGCAGGGCAGTGGGGGGGCTGTCCCACAGCCAAGAAAAAACAACAACGGGACTGAAATGTAGCTGTGGCCATGGGGAAGGCGGTTTCACGTGCTGCTCACTGAAACCTGGCGCTGCAGGGACCAGGTTGGCCCCAAACATCATTTAACAAAGCTGGGCCGCGGGGAGGAATTTCCAGCCCCGCGTGTGTTCGACCAAGTAATTCCCAGTGCAAAACAGAGAGGCTGCAAAGGGGCTGGGAGCCAGCCGTCATGAGCAGCGCTTTTGTTTTCTCCATGGCTGCCTGCAAGCGCGATTCGAGTCGTGCTGCCCGTCTGCCAGGAGTCAGGAACAAAGCGGGCAGCCGAAGATCTCCAGGGGCTCCGGGGGGGCTCCGGCACCCGCACCGCTGCTCTGACTCAAATCCCAATAAATCATGAAATTGCTGGAGCAGGGGCTGCCCCCTCTGCCCCCCTCCTCCTGCAGCCTTGCCCCACAGCTCTGCCCCGTGGCCCATCTTCCTCACCCACTCTGAAGCTCAAACATCCCTTTTGGAAATGTCTCTGGAGGCAAAGCTCGGCCCCGGGTAGGAGCCCTGCCACCCGCGCAACACTCCTGCCTCCCTGAGCCCTTGGGATAAGGGGTTTGTGGCATTCTGTTCTGGACTCCCTGGTTCAAGAAGGACAGGGAACTGCTGGAGAGGGGACAGCAAAGGGCTACCAAGATGATGAGGGGACTGGAACATCTCTCTTATGAAGAAAGGCTGAAGGATTTGGGTCTCTTCAGTCTGGAAAAAAGACGGCTGAGGGGGGGTCTTGTCAACACTTATGAACACTTAAAGGGTGGGTGTCAGGAGGATGGGGCCAGGCTCTTCTCAGTGGTGCCCAGCCACAGGACAAGGGGTAACGGGCACAAACTTGAGCATGGGAAGTTCCGTCTAAACGTGAGGAGGAACTTCTTTCCTGTGAGGGTGGCAGAGCCCTGGCACAGGCTGCCCAGAGAGGTGGTGGAGTCTCCCTCTCTGGAGACATTCCAAACCCGACTGGACGCGTTCCTGTGCCACCTGCTGTGGGTGACCCTGCTCTGGCAGGGGGTTGGACTGGATGATCTCCAGAGGTCCCTTCCAACCCCTGCCAGTCTGTGATTCTATAGAAACCCATCCTTTACTTTTTTTTACAAAAACCTGTGCTTTAATTTTTTTTTTATTTTTTTTTTTTTTACAGAAATCCCATGCTCTGCCCCAGGGTGAATTTTCCCACAAGTTTTTGATGTGCCTGTAAAGCTGCAGGCCCCTGGTCAGGCAGCAGCCGAAGGAAGGACATGGCAGCCAGCACCTGGCTGGAAGGACGGTCCCCCTGCACCGGCTGCGACACCGGCAGCTCCACGTTGACTGATCCGGGAAGGTCCAAAGGTCTGTCACCTCCGCCGGGAGCTGGGCTGCCCATGCGGTGGCATCTCCCAGGCTGAACCACCCCCGGGAGGAAAGAGAAACCGGCCCAGCTGTTTGTAATGAAGCCGAAGCCAATTTAGATCTAGCCCTGCATGAATCAGAGCTCATAAAACACATCCGGAGGGGCCAGGTGCTGCAAAATGCGCGCCATCGCGCTGGCCGTCACGCGGGGAACGCTGCCGTGCGGAGGAGCTGCTGCCGTGTTATAACAGCCCCTCCTGCCCCAGCTGCTACAGCTGCTCCCTTTCCTTCTCGGAAACACTTCATCCTTGTCCACCCAGCCCCCTCCCCGGCCCCTGCCCTTGTCCCCTGCAAGGTGCAGGGGCCGTGCTGGCTGCTGCTCTTCCCGGTCGATGTTTAACATTAGGTCTTGGCATCTTTGGGGGAAGCGCTGGGAGCCTCCCATTTCTGCCCATCTCTCCACACCAAGCATGGCAGGAAAACGCAGGGGAGGTTTTGCAGCTGCCAGGTACCCAAATGCGGGATGTGGGAAGTGATGTGGCCACTGCAGTCCTGATTGAGCAAAGCACCTGCCAGAGCCTCACTGTGCTCTCCTTCCTTCCCGGCCAAGACCAAAATCACCTTGAAAATCTTTATTCTTGATGGGCTGTGTGGCCACCAGCCCAGCGTACCCCGGGGCCGGTGAGGAGGAGGATGCTCTCCCACACTGCACAAGCCCCAGCCCACACGAGGAGGATGCTCTCCCGGACCACTCAAGCCTCAGCCCACGGGGGCTTTTGGGACAAGGCTCATGACACACTGGAGGCTTCGCGTGTGCAGGTAACGAGTTGGTTGGAAAAAAAGGCGGTTTCTGCCCCTCGCCCGCCCCTCAGCTGCAGCATCCACGGACAGAGCAGCGGGGCAGCTCCTCAGCTGCTGAGGCTGCACATTCTGCCTGTTTTAGCCTTGGCCGTCACTCCAGCGGGCTTCTGGGTGATGGAAAACATCCCCGCGGGGCATGTTTAGTGCAGGCGGGGCGGGGAGAAGCGCTGAGCCAGGGATAAACAGAGCCAGGGCTGTCCTCTGGGAACAGGCAGGCTCAGCGCTGCCAGCCCCTGCCCACCCAGGGACACCTGAGATGGGTGACCCGAGCTGGGGCCATGGGTGCTGCCCACCCCACTGGGACCCGTGGCACCCGAGGCTCTGGGTTGTGGGATAAATCCCCTTGGAGAGGTGGGGTAAATCCCCTTGAAGAGGTGGGATAAATCCCCTTGGAGAGGTGGGGTAAATCCCCTTGAAGAGGTGGGATAAATTCCCCTGGAGAGGTGGGATAAACCTCCCACGGGAAAGTCTCCAAGCTTCACCCAGGAGCACAAGCAAATCCCCTTCTCGCTCGGCAGCCAGCGGAACTGCAAACGCTGTTTTGGAACCCTGTCTAACCGTGAACCCGAAGCTTTTCAGCAGGAAACGCATGTCCAAAAAAATTGGGAGCAACTTCAGAGCTTTTCAGCAAATAGCTTTTCCCCCACTGAACCCGCGCTGCCAAGCCTGAGGTCCGTTACCAGCGCGTTTTCCTGGGCAGCCGCAGGGCAGAGACGGGATTCATGTCGCTGTTAAGTCTCCTCGGGAGAGGGCAGCTCTTACCCGCTTTTGCTTTGCCGCCTTTCCCCACGCACGGCTGCAGCCACGCGTCCCGCCAGCCCTGGTGTGTTTTCGGTCCCTCCTGGTAGCTTTATGCATTTTTTTTCCCCTTTCCTTTGACCCACTGGATTGCAAAGTCCAGCTCTTCTCTGCTAATGTCTCCCCGCAGAGGTGTAGAATTTAGGAAAATCAAGTAAAAACGCAGTAATTCCATCCAGCTGCTGATCCCACCCCAAAAAGTGATGGCATCGCAAGCCTTTGGTAGCGGGGAACCCGGATCACCTCCCAATGATGCACCCGCTCCCCTCCCTTTGGTCCAAAACATTAACAACGGAGCTAGTCCTTAAAAAAAAAGTGATTTTACTTTTCAGAAAGCCACGCATTGCTTCCTGAGCCGTGGCCTCGGGTATTTTCCAAGAATTGCTCCATAATCTGGAGAGCTGAGCCCTGGCCTCGGGTGTTTTCCAGGAATTGCTCTATAATCTGGAGAGTCAGAAGGATATTTCTTTTTTTTATATATATTCGATTTCTAACTATTTTTCCCCCGGTTCTCAGAGCTGGAGACTCCTAAAATGATGGTGTTTTGCCCAACCTGCCTTGAAAATGCCATCCTGCCTGGTGTCACTGAGGGAGGCTTCTCCGGTCACGCTGGGGGCATTTGGTTTCAGATGCCTCCATTGGTCTCCACTCCTGCCCTCCCCCAGCCCTGGCCGGGGGTAGCGCCTGGTCCATGGGGGACATGGGCAGCGCAGCTCTGTCCCCAGCATCCCCACAGGCACCGGCTGCTCCCAGCCCCGGGACCGACCCACAGCACAGAGGGGTCCAAAAGGGAAAACTTCTCTGTGTCCTCAGGCAGCTCACTGGGGCTGGCCGCATTAGCAGCAGAAGTGGTGCTGGGGGAGCTGGGATTGTTTTAGAACCACTGTCTTGGCTGTGCAAAAACACCAACCACCCCACTGCAGAGCTTGGCCTCTCCGGGCGAGGAGAAAGCCAGAGGAGGGTTGGACGGGGCTTGGAGCAAGCTGGTCTGGTGGGAGGTGTCCCTGCCCAGGGCAGGGGGTGGCACTGGGTGGGTTTTAAGGTCCCTTCCAACCTAAACCATTCCATGATTCTATGTGCCCAGAGGAGATGGAGGTGGCCCAGGCGGGTCTCCAGCCTCTCTGCAGAGCTGATGGTCCCCTGTGCAAACCCCACCTTCCTGCTGCCTTCAGAGCAAGGGGCTTGACAGCAACCTTCAAGCTGCTTCCCTTGAGTGGTGCAACCACCATCGCTGCAAACAAAGCCTTGGGTGGGTTTTCCACCTTTTAGTGACTTGGCTCCGGGGAGACCTTAGAGCCCCTTCCAGTCCCTAAAGGGGCTCCAGGAAAGCTGGGGAGGGACTCTGGATCAGGTAGGGGAGCCATGGGATGAGGGGGAAGGGGTTTAAACTGGAAGAGGGGAGATTTAGATGAGATCTGAGGAAGAAATTGTTTGCTGTGAGGGTGGTGAGCCCCTGGCCCAGGCTGCCCAGAGCAGCTGTGGCTGCCCCATCCCTGGAGGTGTTCAAGGCCAGGCTGGACGGGGCTTGGAGCAACCTGGTCTGGTGGGAGGTGTCCCTGCCCAGGGCAGGGGGTGGCCCTGGGTGGGCTTTAAGGTCCCTTCCAACCCAAACCAGTCTATGGTTCTATGATTCCGCAACTTGGGATTATTTTTTTCTTTATTTGTTGGCCAGTGGAAGGAGAGCTGTGGTCTGAAAGGAAACCAGCCCCTCTGGGAATCCTGCCCTCGGTGCGTGGGGGGTGTTCTCCTGCACTGGGGGAAGCCGAGCTGGGGCCCGGTGGTGCGCATGGACCAAGGTGCTGCGTCTCCAGCCATGCCGGCGCTCGCTCTCCCTCAGGATGCCACAGTGGGATTTTCCACCAGCTGGGATTTCCTGCGCCCCGGGACCTCCCCACTCCCCCCGGGGGTATCACGACCGGCAAACAGAAACCACCAACTCATCTGCCTCCGGCGCCGCTGCCCTCGCCTGCCCCCCAGCAGCTTTCCTCTGCCCTCCCAGGTATTTGGGGGGTGTATTTTAATCTCAGGGACGTGGAAGGGGCTGGCAGGCTCCCTGGGTGAGGGCTCCCTGTCAATACGTCAGTTATTACTTTAAAGAGCAAAGCCCCAGCACAGCGAGAACGGCAGCTCCGAGCCCTTCTCTGCCTGCAGCAGGGGCTTGGGGTAATGGCTGAAAACAGATGGCAGGGTAGAGCGTCACCCAGGCATCAATTAGCTCAGGATTTTTTTTTTTCCCAGTTTTATTTGGCATTTTTTTCTCCTTCCTTTCTAATCTCCGAAGTCATGCAGAGAATTCAGCCCATACTTCCCATATTCTTTTTCAAAGGCTACTGAATTTTCCTTTTCTCGAAAGCCCAGCCTGTTGCGTCCCCCGATTTGCAGCGCTGGGCAGTCGAAGGGCATCGTCCCACGCAGGAGTGAGGGGGAGAAGAGTCTCTGCAAAGCCTGGCAGATCTGCATGCACCCGTTTTCCACCCGGCATCCAAACCCGAGGGCTGTGGGCATCCTGTGCCCGGGTGAAAGTGGGTGCTCGGGTGTCCTTCCTATCCCATTAAATAAATTGGGCACACAAGATGTGTATTTCTTCTCTCAAGTATGTTCCTTATGGATGTCACCATATATATACACACACACACACACACACTCATGTCACTCTGTGTGTGTGTGTGTGTACCTATATATATATGTGGTGAGTTGGAGCACTGCAGGTGGCTCACGATGAAGGATCAGCCGGTGCTCCCAGGAGAGGAAAGGCTAATTTCTCTTTTTTTGAGCCAATAAAGACTTGTCAGTAAGTGAGGGGAAAAAAATTGGCAGCACCTCTGCACTTTTCAGCATATTAAGATGTCACCGTGCTTAGATTTTTGTTATTTTTTTTTTTTTTTAAAATGCAAGCGAGGCATGAATAATAAATAGAGCACTGTGCAGCTGACTTCAAGGGAAAGCTAATTTCCCCAGGGCTCGCTCCACGCCGCATACGTTAAAATCTGGCCTCGTTTGACAGCCCTGTGACCTGGAGAGAGATGCTGAGGACGGTGGGACGGGGCTTTCTGTTTCAATGCCGTGATTGCCCCTTGCCAGCGACGGACTGGGCTGCCTGTGGAAACAGAGGTGTGACTGCACCCGCTGGTATTTATACACACTGGTCATTAAAGGAGCTGTTTGAAAGGATAATGGATAAGGCTTTTCTTGGCAGCTGGCTTGGAAGCGGTGCGTGGGCAGCCCGTGCACATTGGGTTTTAGGAAGCAGGCGGAGTGTCCGACGTGAACGCGTGGCTGCTGGTGGGAAGGAGATGCGGTGGAAAAACCTAGCAGGAATTTTGGTTTTCTCTCTCTCTCTCTCTTTTTTTTTTTTAATTTTTTTTTTTTTAATATGAGCAACTAACTTCTGCAGTTATCTGCATGAGGGGTTTTCTTAAATGGTGTTTTCCACCCCGCTGCGGGATATTCTGTGCGATGGATGTTCTCTGCCATGGATATTCTGTGCCATGGATATTCTGTGCCACGGTGCTGGCCTGCGACAGACCACCCGTGAGACGTGGTGGGCACGTGGGATAGGGCGTGTGGGCAGCACCCGATGGTGGGGTCAAGCCAGGACCAAGCATCACCACCCCAAGGGATGCAGTAGAGGAGAGGGGACGGGAGATGGGTATCACCTGAGGGGATGTTTTTCTGCTACCACCCTCCAATAAACATGGGAAAAATGCTTCTCCCACTGCTCCCTGCCCCTCCTGGAGCCTCAACCTGCCAGCAGAAGGAATTACAGCCACTTTCAAACCCTCTGGACCCTCTTGGCTTTCCCATCCCTTGTGCAGCCCCGCTCCAGCGGATGCGTCGCTTCACGTGAGGCTGGCACCAGTCCGTACCCTTGGGGTTTGTCACATTTATTTTTAATCCCCTGATTATGTTGGGCAATGCTTGACCTGCTGCCACTCATCTTGGATCAAGCTTCCGCTGTATAAATGGGTGATGGCCCGACACGGGGTGTCCAAGGTGGCGGTGGGTGGGAGGTGGCAGCATCTCAGGATCTTGGGAGAGCTCCGTTATCCTCATTCATTGCGTGGATGCCATCTGCTTCCACCCGGGGGCTTCTGGGGTCTTCCTCATGGGTCTGAGCAAAGCAGGTTCGTGTATGGCGACCACCACCCCAGGGGTTTGGCTACCACAGCCCCTGGGGTGGCTACCCTCCCCGTTTTCTCGAATAACATTGCAAGGCCAATGACCTCGTTTAGACTTTCTTCCTCACTGAGTCATTTCTGAGCGTGTTCGGGTAACTTCGCTCGTGCCACTGACTAATTCTGTTCCGCTCCTTCCTCCACCCCAGCCTTTCAACCGGAAAAACTGGATACAACTGGGTTGGTTTGGGTTTGTTGTTCTTTTTTTTTTAAATCCTGAGCT
>VWZL01003629.1:313004-368637 GCA_013396915.1 Stercorarius parasiticus
CCCCCCCTCCCCCAACTCCCCTCCTCCGCCGGACCGGGGCCGCCGTCGGTGCCTCCGGGCCCGGCGACGAGCATCTTCTCCCCCGGGGGGGACGGCTGCCCAAGCGCTGTGGAGGGCCCGGGTAGGGCGGCGCGGGGCGGGGGGGGCGGGCGCGGGCGGCGGGGCCATGAGGCGATGTCGGGAGGGGGCCTGGCCGCTGTGGTGCCGGTGCCCGGGCTCGGCGGGCTCCGGTGTGACTCAGCGCTGTCCGCNAGGTTGCCGTGGCAGGCTGTGACAGGGCGTAATTAGGGCTGGTGCTGTGGGCCTGACACTCGTCTGGAGACAAGGACAGGGGGTGGCAGTGGGGCTGCTCCCCCCAACTCCCCAGGCAGCGCTCACCCTCCCGAGGCGGGACTCGAACCGGCGCCTCCCCCTCCCTAGGCCGCCACCTTCCTCNGCCTGGCCGCTGTGGTGCCGGTGCCCGGGCTCGGCGGGCTCCGGTGTGACTCAGCGCTGTCCGCCGTGGGGGCTGGGGGGGACAGCGGGGCGCAGGTTGGCAGCTTCTTTCCCTCGCGCTTCCCTCAGAGGTCCGGCCCTGCCACCGGGTGACCCGCCGTGCCAGCCCGCGGCCTCCGCGCTACCTGAGCCAATGCTAGATCTGGAGGTGGTGCCCGAGCGGTCTCTGGGGAACGAGCAATGGGAGTTCACCTTGGGTAAGTCTCTTTCTGTGTGTGTGTCCCCGAGCTCGCCAGGCTGCCCTGGGGCGGGGGGGGGATTCTCATCCCCTCACAATCATAAGGTTTGTCCCAGCGCTTTCAGGGAGCCACAAGAGTGAAAGGAAGAGAGAGTTAAAGCTGACCTTTCTCTAGCACTGAAAATACTAATGTATGAGCTTTGAGGATTCCCTTATAGCATATAATGGCACAGTTCACTTTTGCACACCGAGTTGTGCTTTGTTTATCAGCTCGCGTGCTTGCTTCTACTCACTTACCTTGTTTTTGCCATGCCATCTTAGACTAGTAATTTCTTTAACTAACTCCTGAAAGAGGAGGCGTGAGTGTACTTACTGACTGTCACCTGAATATATGTCAGGTGATATCAGCATCTTCAACTGCGCGCTAATACTTAGCATAAATATTGTGCTTTTCTGTACAAACCCTTCATAAATATCAGTAGCTGAGTTTCACAATTTATTTGTGTCGTTGCTGGGTTGCAACATTATAGTGGCGAAAGTAAACTTTTGAGAGGTGTTCTCAGGGTTAGATAACAGGTATTTCTTCTCCCTATGATCCTATTTTTTCCTCTCTCTGAGGGGTTCTTCCTTACCAGTCATTGCTCTATTTACTGCACTGAGAAAGAACTTTCCCCCAGCTGATGGAAATTTGGCTGGGGCTCAGCTCAGGGCACTTAAATGTAACTCAGATGCTATGGATTTTTCAGATGACCTGTGTTTTCAAGCAGATATTGGTAGTCCTTAAAACTCTCAGAAAATAGTGATGCGTTTTCCAAGCGATTGTTTGGGCTATGAGCACTGGGTTCTTTCTCTCAGGTTCCCATCTTTGCTGTTGCTCTGTCTAAAGCGCAGTTAATGGTAGTAATAGTTTGGCTAATGTAAACAGGGCTCTGCACAACAGCTGCCAGAACTTGAGTTACACTTCTGCTGCTGCTGTTGTCACCTGTGACAACAGGGGGACAGAGTGTTCCTTAAAAGCACTGTTACACAGCTTCTGTGAACTTGGGTCACACCAAAGGAGCAGTGCTGTGACGTGGAGTTGTTTATATGAAACCCATCAAACACAAAGGGCTGCTTATGCCACTGTGGATTCAGAGTCAAGTACAACTGGATGGTTACAGGGAGAGCTAGAATGGCTTTTGGAGGCTAATTATAGTACCTCAGGTCCCACCCTTTGAAATCTGGTGATCTCCTTGTACCGCTGGCATGTTACTGTGTTCTCTCAGCTCTGCGTGGCCTTTCACAGTCCTTTAGTGTCTGTATTACCTGAAAAGAAATGCTGTCTTGAATTATATACCCTGACGATCTTCAGAAATACATAGTACTGGTTTCCCCCATTCTTCTTAAAAAACAAACAAAACAAAACAAAAAAAAACCAAAAAAACCCAAACCACAAAAAAGGGGAAGAGAGAAAATTATGTTCATTTTCCCAAGAACCCCCAAAGAAGTTCATTAATGCAATCTCATGGTTAAAATTATATACTGTGTCTCTGTGTATGTGTACACAACTCACACACATGCATGGATGTGAGAGGGAGGAAACTCAGCTGCAATTCTTGGAGTAAACATAGACACCACGTGATGTGTCTAATATATAATTAGCATGACCTGCTGGTATAGAGCAGGAGACTGACTAGGTATTAGGATACTTAACTTTGTCCTGCGCTCGCGATATTGTATGAAAATTGTCCCTGCTGATAAAGCTGGTTCAGCTGTGTTAGTGGTAGCGAGGCTGGAAGTGCTGGTGTAAATGGGATTCTCGCTGCCAGCGGTATTCTACTCGTGGTTTGTTTAGATCTGCTCTCAGCAGAACGAATGGCAGTATTCCTGAACTGCTGCTGACTCTGGCTCCCAGTGGTGTGCCCACAATGGAGATGACTGAGGGGAAATGCCAGGAAAATTTTTTACATGAGTTTTTGGATCCTGTTTCTGGCTCCAGTGTTGACTCACTGTGTGACCAGAGCATAAAAAATTTAACAAAGGCTGAGTTTTGTGTTCAATTACATACCTGTGTCACTGCACCTTTTGGGCTACATTCCTGCCTTTTACAGGAGAACAATTAAATACTTGTTCTGTAGTGCCTATAGCTGTATTATTAGCATTTGAGATGTATAATTTCTAAGGCATACTTGCATTTCTCTTGCTTTTTAGGCTTTCTTTTCCTACTAAGTTTCACTTCTCTTTATTTAATATATTATGATTCATCTTCTCTTGGATTTTCTTGTATTCTTTTAGTCTTTATTCACTCCTCTACCCCACCTCCCCGTGAAGGCACATAGTCTAATGCTTAAAGCCGTTTTGTCCATGACCAGTGTATGTGAGAGTAGTGTCTTGTGTCGCTTGTATCACTCCAGCATTTAGAAAAGGGAAAAGTCTGTGATAAGGAGACCTAGCACTAGTCTTTGTGGGCGTTGTTTGCCATGGCTTGTTTTGGTTGACTGTCTGATGTGCTGGAAACCATGTTTGCTTCCCCATTCCCCCTGACTGGTGAGCAGGGGAAAAAGAATTCTTTGTTTTCCTCTTTGACTGTGAAGGCTGACGAATGTTGAGGAAAAGAGGGTGGTGTGCGTGAGAAGGGTGGAGAAAAATAACCCAGTTTCTTTCCTCCTCCTTTGGCTCTCTGCTAATGGAGGCACAGGGAGGATACTGGCTCTTCCACACGTGTTTTAGGTTCTGCGGACTGTTCTTGGAGACCTTGAGTCACTACTCGCAGCTGCATGGCAAAACCTGCTTGGTTCTCGGTTGCTGAAGACTGAACAGAATCAGTCCATGTCCATTTGCTTGCAGCTTGAGAAAGCTCTGAGTAAGAGAGTCACATGAGCCATCTGTTTGCACACTTACCAGCCCAAGATTGCATCAGTTTACATCAGAAGACAAACTGAACTTCGTGTTTGTGTGCACTTTTTTTAACTACATGCTTTTTTACTGAAATTGTACCTACTTCTGACGCTTGGACGCTTGCCATTGGCATATAGATTCTGCCAGCTTGTTCCCTGGCTTTCCTTCAGCCTTTGCCACTTGTGTGTTTTGTGTTTTTTGTTTTTTTTTTTTGTTTTTTTTTTTAAAAAAAAAAGCTAATGGTCTTACCTCTGCAAATCTCCTAGAAATACTGACTTTGGAAATTGGTTTTAAACTTTTAAATCATCTTTACTTTTTTTTTTGGAATTGTAGCTTTTGCTAGGTTAAGAAATGTGAAATTTTCATAGCAGCGTCTTTGATCTTAGCTTCTTGCTGTTATTTATGTTTCTGTTCCGTTTTGAAAATATTATCTAATACGTATAACTGTCTTTAAAACTCAGCTGCTTAGACTACAAAGCAACTGCTATTTCCCAGATAATCGGAAACAGTGCTTCTCTATTGTGGCTCTGTGCATTTTAATTTTATTACCGTTATTAAAATAATAACTGTTCTGTTTGATTTTTATGTCATCTTCTGGTGTATATTTTCTAGCTGCAAAACCAGAATTGTTTTCAGGATTATGGGCTAATGTGAAACAACAGTTTCACAAAAACATTTGTATGTGGTATTTACAAGTTGAATCACTGTAGTTCCAATCTATAAGACTGTTTTGCCAAAACTTTATTTCATAATTGCAGAAAAGCTGCAATGTATGGGCGCAACAGGCAAGTAGTCTAGTGCGACACTGAAAAGAATTATTTTATTCTTTTTCTAGCGTTATGCTAATATTACATGAAAGTAGTCCCTACGGTGATCTGGGGGTTTGTGTGGGGGGGTGTGTGTGTGTGTGTAATAACACACACACACGGAGAGAGAGAGAGGGAATTATCTCAGATTGGTACTGTAGATAATGTCTAAAAGCTGCTTTCGAACGTGATGTCTGAGTTTGAGAGGTGTAGCTAGTAACGAAAAGTTTCACTTCCTGAACTGTTAACTGAACAAAAGTGTAGATCCCATGGTAAACTTTCCCTAATCAAGACAACTTTCTTAACGTTTAAAAAAGTAGAAATAGAAAAGAATGGGGAATTGAAATGTCAGATAACTAATCTAAATTGACTTGCAGCGATTAGTAGAGAAATAAAACTTCACAATTATAAGCTCATAACCTCTCTTTATAACTGCCTGTTTTGAGTCTAACAATACGATCACATTTCATTTGGAAAGGCAACAAAGGTTTTAAGTGTGATAAAGGATGAGATGGCACGGTGCTATTATTTCTGCAGAATCAGCTGTTTTCATTCCACTTCCAAAAATTTATAGCCATAAAGATAAGATATACACTGAAGGAAAAAAAAAAAAAGAAAAAAAGCACCCTTGAAATCGTGTTAGAGGGTGAATGACTATTAAGTGTGTTACTTCAGTTGAACCACATTGTTTAGTATGTTTATCTCGTCTATAAACTGAGAAGATAAAGTTCCTTCCTTGATACAAATGTAGTGGTATCAGCAGCTTGTGCGGCCTGGTAGGTCTGAAGAGAGTTGTTGCTCCGTTTTAATATTTGTGTCTCTCTTGTATGACTGCTCAGTAGTTTATGAAGCCTGATAAAGGGTATGCCATAAAATGCAGTCCAGGAGCCTACTGCGTGTGTGTAAGAATACTCTAGTCAGCACTAGTGGCGTTTGGTATGGGCTGGTTTATCAGTTATTGGATTATTAACCCCAAGAAGCAGAAAGTTTTGCACGTGGCTTGTAGAAAGATCTGTGCTTTTTCTGCCTGAACTTTGCAGCTTAATTCTGTAGCTGGAGGTACTTTTCTTTCACGTATGCCTAACAAACTGGTAGATAAACAATGACTTTCCTGTTTCAAAGAACAGGTCTGTGCTGATACCATGAGTCAGGTAGGCTTATTTGTTGATTGCATACCTTTCTGTTGTAATGTACTGTTTGCTGATGGCGGCTCTGTTACCTCATCTGTAACCTTTCTGTTTTTTTAAAAAAAAAAAAAAAGCTGTTAGCCAGTCTCCGAACTGAAGAAATACAACTGTTTTTATTTACAGGAATGCCGTTGGCTCAGGCTGTAGCAATTCTTCAGAAGCACTGTCGCATTATCAAAAATGTCCAGGTTCTCTACAGTGAGCAGGTGAGTGGCGCATCGTCTGGCCGGGTCGTATACCTCACTATGTCCAAAATTAAGGCATTAGGGGGTATTCTGATACTGTGTCGTGTTGACATATGTATTGGATGAATTCTGGAGCTACTTGAAATTGAATTACACCGAATTACTGCCACCGCATCAAAGATGTAGCTTTTATAACAGTTTCATGTCAAGAGTAATAATCCTCAACACAGTGCAATGATTTAACAGATAGCAGTTTTTTTCTGTGTGGTGGTGGGATAGTATTGTTTTTGTTTTAAGAACGGAAATATTCCGTAATTACCTGGATAATGGAATTCAAGTCTTTTTACATTATCATTGTCAAGCGTTGCAGTGTTTTTGAAATACTGAATCACTTGTTACTTTCCAGTTTCATCTTTGGTTCAGTGGCGATGAACCCGCTGAAAAGGCTTCCACGCTTCCTCTCTGGATCTGCAATTTTGTCTGCAGAAAGTGGATGCCGTAAATTAAACCAGCAGGTTTACTCATTCTTCATAACTAAACATTCGTTACCAATATGTTTGACTTCTATCAAAAAGGGGACCAGAAGTGAAACCTTTCTGCTAGATCAAATAAAATGTGTTACATACCCACTTTTACGTTGGAGGAAGTGGAAGGGAAAAGGAGATGGGACAAAAGGAGTGTGACTCTCCACATGTGTATTATGTGAAGTGCATGTTAATCAGGAGATGATATTCAGATGTTGTGGGTTATAGATCTTTGCATCAGGAAAAAGGCAAAGTTTGCTAGAATTTCAATTTGTATCAAAATACAGATTGAGGCCTTGTTCATTCACAGTGAATACTGAATGGCTAAGGAACAAGCCTGACTCTGGCGTTTACTGCTGGATACGTATTTCATGTAATTAAATGAGTTACCCTTTTTTTGTTTGACAATATGTAGGTTTATGGGTTTTACGATGACTGAATATTTGCTTTGCAAATTGGAAATCTAGCTCCTTGTACTCTCGTACTTAATGCATGGAGGCATCCATCTGGCAGTGAATGCATTCCTTGGGTTTTGTATGCTTTAGAGGTTTTCTAGTCTTTCTTACCCCAGTGCATTCCAGAATTATTTCTAGGTTTGTTTAGATAACTGATGAGATTCCCATTCCTCTCAGTCTTGTAGAATCACAGAAGGATTAGCAGTCCAGTGCTAGTAAATGATGTATACCACTGCTTAGCTTTTTGCACCTCTTGGACAGCTACGTTGTGCTTGACTGCGTACACTGAATTTTTATTGTCGCTGCAGGGGCTGTTCTTATGCTTTTTTTTTCTCCCCAAACTGTAATAAATATAAAGGTGTTTTTAACGTAGTCCAACAAAATAGTAGTTCTCAGCTTTGTGGAATAGTTGTGTTAATATTTTTTCTGTATATTATTCCAATTTGGTGCCTGATATTGGTGCAATTTTTTTCCACATGCCACTCTGGGCCTGCAGTTGACTGGCTGGCTCTATCCTCACCCTCCTGCAGAACATCATGCACTTCATTAGCAGCTGGGCATAAAGAGATGCTGCTGTGGTTCTTACACGTTTCAAAGCTTTAAACAAACTTTGCCATGCACAACTTTTATCTAGCTAAACTATATTTGAACAGGCTTTGTGTCTTTCCTCTCTACTTTCTAAAAGAATGCCTTTGAGCATAGTGATCAAATGTTATTTAAAGTTGTTGCATCTAAGACGCTTTTTCTGATCCTGGAACTGCAGCCGAGAGTACTTCCTTTCAAAAATTTATATGACAATTAAATGCAATTAGATCTGCCCACGGCTCTCTTCTTAACTTGACATAAATGGGATGCCCAAACCGTGCCAGAAAAGCTTGATGAACCCTTTTCCATGACTAAAGAATTTTAACTCCTTTTTGGTCAGTTTAAGTGTGGTACTTAATTGCCTTTGTGTGTTTTCCTAAGACTTTTCCTCTGAATTTGTATCAACGGGATTGTTCAGTGCGAACAGTTTTTCCTGCAGCTTTATGTAGATTAGTGGAGTTAACTGCACCTTTGAGTTGCTTCCTTCAGGAAGGACTCTCCTATTGCTTCCTGGCATCATCTTTGATACTTGAGGTTCTATTTTGTGGCTTAAAAGTCCCATGAACTAAACTTGTGCCCTTGAAACTTTTCTTCTATTAGAAAATATGCCAGCATAGAACAGAAGCTATTGGCTATAATAATTATCAAGCTTTCCCTCGGATGTAATTTTTTTTTTTCCACCCACTCAAAAGTATTTGTAATGCTCTCATTAATTTTGGAATAACGTCAAGAAAATTCAGCTTGGAAACCAGTGAGATGCAGAGCATATCCCATATCAGAAGAACTCTGTTGGTATATTTAAATGTAAGACAGCTCACTTTTTTTCTCTCTATCTGCAGCTTTTCTAAATTAGATTTATAAGGGATTTTTAAAAAGACCATCAGGATCAACGTTAGACCTTTTTATCTCAGGCTCATGGCTACATTGCAGTGCTGCTTCAGTTCTTTGCAGTATCATAAAAGTGTGCCAGCAATAGTGAAGTACTGATGCCGTTGTGCAAGGTGCTGTGAAGATTAGTTTAGAAGACAGCTTATGTCAGATCACTGGTGTTGTAGAAAGATGAGCTTGAACCGAACCTACTTCAGGAAAAGTTGCAGGAGTGATCAAGGGGCATGGGAAATCTGCATCGCAGGAGACAGAAAGCCCTGTGGCTTGTTTTGACCTAGCAATGTGAAGTCTAGGATATGATTATTTAAAGACATGGTTTGGGAATGGATGGGATATGCACATGAGAATGCACAAAAAGTATCCAAGTTAGAAGACAGTGCTGATGTGAGAAAATTTAGGATGCAAATTAGACTGCTGATAGTCAAAACACAGACCTTCTCCCAGTAGAGCAAAGAGTGGGAATTACAGTTTTTTAAGATAGCTTATGCTTAATTCATAAAAAGGGCTGTATGGTGCGGCTGCTTGCATTAGAAGCCTGTATGTGCCCCAGATGTCCCATCCCCATTCTGTCTTCTGCTAGATGACTGGTGCAATTCTGGGGCATGAATATTGCTGCCTGCCTGTTCTTCAGCCTTTTTTCTCCTCTGAGGATACAGTTGTGGAAGGTAGAGCTTTTTGAAGCAAACGTTCTTTTAGATGATACACAGTCAAAGAGCTGAATTAGGACCAACTGGCTGTGTGTGCATGGATTGTACTGGCACAGGCGTGAGCACCTTCCACAGTGTCGCATCAGACGGGGATGGCATAGAGCCTGTACAGACACCAGTGAAGCCAGTGGAATGTCTCCTGTTGACTCCAGCAGACTGCAAACTAAGCCTTTCCTTGTTATGATTCACTGTAACTAAGGAAACCTAAATTGACAACAGAAGAGTCTGAAGCCTTTCTTTTGAGGCCTGAAAAAGGCTGTGATGCTTTTTGATTTTTGAAGTGGAAAGCTGTCTCTCCATCCTTTTGTCAAGTGTGTGCTTGCTCCTGGTGCGAGGCCTGGTGAGATGGGCTGTTTCTGTGTGCCAAGAATGCAACAGGCTGTCTCTGTGTGATCTCTCTGATGCTAAACTTGGAATGTTAACTTTCAAGGTGGTTCTGCCCCGCCCCCCCCCAAAGTAATGGACCACTACTCTTTCCGGAGTTCTTGCAGGGTGCACATCTCACACAGGCACTTCTATTTCTTTTCGTAAGGAAACTGAAGAGGTTGAGAGGTTTGGCCAAATGTATTTTTGTTATGCTTACTTATTGAACAAGAGGTTGTTTTTTGAGGCGGTTTTGTTTTTCCAAAGTAACCAATTTATACTTATACAATGCTATATATCTTAACAAAGAAGCCTTGAAATGAAAAGCCTGACAGCTTTTTTTTGTTTTACAGTCACCTCTTAGCCATGACCTCATCCTTAACCTGACTCAGGATGGAATCAAACTGCTGTTTGATGCTTTCAATCAGAGACTTAAGGTAATAAAACATTGCAAAACAAAACCCTAGGAGATAGTGACACTTAACAAAGCATTGTTAAGTATATGCTTAAATGTTTAGCTTGCCATGTATAGTGCTCTCTTGTGATGAACTGCATTTCTTTGGTTTGGGGGTTAAATCTTCGTTTACAGGATTAAGACACTTTAACATTGTACTGGGGACTGTAAGAGTGCCATGGGAGCAGGATGGTTCAGTGCGATCTCACTTGCCCGTCTTGTCTCAAGATGCTCCAGAAGCTGCAAAAGGCCATTACTAAAGCTAAGCCTATGATTTTAAATCAGATCATTTAATGCAAACCAGACAATGTTGTGTTTTCCCAAGCTGTTCCTTTATTAGGGCTGACACTTTCTTTTTGAAAGCAAACTTACTTCCTCCTGTTCTTAGTCTTCAGTTGTTATGTTCGTGCTTGTGTGGCCATGAGTTCATGATTTCTCCCAGAAAGCCACGTTCAGTCCTGTTGTGAGTGCAGGAGGCGTCGGCTCACAACTTGTTCTGGATGAGCTTTTATCTCTGTGACCAAAGTCCTCAGCCCAGCAGTTGCACAGCTGTGCTTTCAGGTGACCAAGTTTTGATCTGCCTTCCTAGGATGCTTTGTGTAGCTAAGATGCAAAATAAAGGGCAGGCTGATCATTAACCTCCTGTGGCATTTATGGTCGCAAAAATCTGTTATGACAGTGGTGTGGTTCATCCATACAGAATGGGCTGCTGTGGGGCTGTAGAGAGCTGCCAAGGTCAGTATGAAATTTTGAAAAGCTTTCTTAACTGAAACACTATAAATATCTGCATATAACTTCTTAATTATTCAGGATGGTCCTTTTGGCAGGACCAGCTGTGCTGAACAGTTGGCAGTGTGGTTCTCACCTGGTGCATAAATTGCTTCCCACATTGCCGGGGTGTTGATTGGGCTAATTGGGTGAGAGTGTACAGCTCTAACTATTGTGCTATTGAACACTGGAAAGCAGAAGTGTGGGGTTAAATGTGATGCTAAAAAATGGAATGCTTACCCTTTAGGTAAGTCTGGAAGATGGTGCTCATATCCATGCTTCCAAGTGTTGGAACAGTGGTAGCATTGTTCCCCTTATTCATGTCTCCAATAAAACCAGCAGCAAAACGTCACTCTCCAAAATGTCAGCTTAGCGCTTCATCAGAAAAATGAAAAAGAGTGAAGCAGTGTGCTGTTAGCTGAAACTTGAGCTCTTTGTATACTTTAAATGAATAGCAACCCAAATTAGTAGTTATTGGAAGTACTTATTTCTCTAGTAGCAACCTGTAGCACCATGATACGCTTGTATTTTTCTTTTTAAAGATATCTTTTATATTAACTATAAAAATACGTATTTTGAAGAACAATTTTCAGGGCTTTTTGAGCTCAGGTGGAGGACAGCTGAGCACTCTTTTTTTTTTTTGACAGTTTTCAGTTTGTAATTGCCTTATGGAAGTTATCTGTTCTTGAAGTCATTCTGTAATAACGGGATTTTCATTTCTGTCAAGATTTGGAACTTAATAAATCAGAATTTGTATGCAAATTCACAATTTTCAAGACAATATCTTGAAAATTCTCTTAGTCAGATGGGTCTTTATCAGTGTAAGCTTCACCTGCTGTACAAAATCTTTCCAAAATATATTTAATTCTTAAGGAGACTAACTCAAAACATAATCACTTCAGGGCCGTGGCTTGCTTACTGATGGTCTTTGGAATGTCGCAATGTTGGAGTGTTTTTGATGTGCTGTAAGGAGTGTATGCCACGTCTCTTCATCTCCAGACAGTTTTTGTGGGTCTGGCTTTCTCATTTCAACACCCAGTGTTCTAAGAACTGTGCAAGAGCTTTTCTTCTCAACTTTCTCCACAATATGTTTTAAAATGTGTTTTAAAGAAAAAATAGAAAAAACAAACTCTTCTGGTATGTGTTTTTAGGTTTGTTTCAAAAAAAATAAATAGAAAAAAACACAGTCTTTTCCGGTATGTTGTGGTTCAGTGGTCTAGTGATACCTTTTGTTTGTTTGAACTCTGAAGAGCAAAGCTGTGTAAATGCATACGATGCTATGAAAACTTACACTTGTAAAAGTGTTCAGAAAGCTTTATAGAAGAAATTCTATGGGATCAGTTTCAAAGTGAGCAACAGGACTTGTTAAAGAGTAGTGTAGGTGTGGAATAAGTAATGCCTGTTTTAAAGATGGTATGACTCTCTGTTTTCAGTGTTGCTCAGCAGCAGCAAAACTGGAAAAATCAGGATGTGTGTTTTCTTTGCTTTGTGTGTTGTTTTTTAATACAGTCTTGCTATTTGGTTGTGGAAAAAATTGAAATACAGGCTACTGAAACAGAAAGACTTTACAGACCCAAAGAAGCTGGTGCAGGTATAAAGCTACAGCAATATTCCTAAAAAGTTTCCTCCCTTTTTTCAGGGAGGAGAAGGCAGCTTGCACCTAGTCTCTACTTGTATTCAGTAGCCAAAGCATGGCAGGAGTTGTTAGTGCGTTAGTTTTTGAGCTAATGTGAGAGTAGACGTGGGACCAGGTTCTGAAACATTCTGAAACATGTGAATTGTAGAAACAAGGTCTCTCGTGCAAGCTGCCTCTGAGGCGGAGAAAGCGCTGGTCTGTTATGGGTGGTTAGCAGATACCTGAGCATTTTTATGAGTCTTACTCAGTAGTAATTATCAAAACAGTCAATGTGACAAAACATCAGGTCTTAATCCTTTAAACCAGCTCCCATCTGGCTGGGTGGTAAACCCATCAGTGAATAATCCTTGGTCTTCAGTTGTTTGTTCTCTGTACGTAGAAAGAATTGCGTTTTGAATCCTTTTGTCAGTGTAGTTTCTGTAGTTTAAAACGTAGATCCTTTTCTAGTGCTATGGCCTGTTGCAGTGTTTCTTCAATATGTGTCTTTCAGGACTTTTATGAGATCTTCTGACTACCTTTTAAATTTTCCTGACTTGGGCTTGTTTCTTCCTCTACCATTAGTAAAAAGAAATGTTGATGTGAATAGATTTGAGGCACGGGAAGAGGGCTGCGGCAAATGGGTGCTGCTGGCTGCTTTCCGGGTGTTTGTCTCGCAGGGACCTCATTTGGGCAATGTGCTGTGCCTCAAGCACTGCTGCTCCTTCTTGTTCAACTCATCCTTTGGTCTTCCACTGATGCAGTGTATTTCAGCAGAACTTCGGGAGAATGCCTGATACTCTCTAGTAGTTGCTGCAAAACTAGATCTGTTTGTGGGGGGTTTTCTCTATTTTCAGAAACCTTTTTTCGGGGGAAAAGAGGATGTGCAGGGTTACTAAAAAAATGTAAAATCATTCCTAGCTCTTCATAAAAGTGGCCTTTTTTTAACAAGCTATGCAGTAAAGGAAACCTGGATGTGTGAAACTGCATTTGAATTAAAATACTGGGTAACCAGGTTCTTCCAAGAAGCATAATTCAAAGCATATTTGTTCAGAAGAAAAATTTGTTTGCTGTTCTTTATGTTGGTTCTGCCAGAATGTTCATTTGTTACTTGCTTTGTCCTGTACTTGTTGCTTATATCCTGAAATGTGTGGGCTTTCCTAGCAAAGTACTTCAGAGAACTCTTCCAAATTTTTATGAGTCAACAGCGTACCAGAAATGCTGGGTTTTTTGTAGTTGTTGGTTGCTTTTTTTTTTTTAATAGTGGTTTGAGCATTGCAAGTTATTTTATTTAGGGTTATTTCCCAGGCATCTCCCAAAACCAAGACTTCCTTCTTAGCTGGTGATATTTTTAGGCTTTCAAGCCACATTTGGTAGCAAGCTCCCTGGGGAATTCTGCTCTGTTGTCTAGCTGAAGAGTGAGTCCTTCGTAAATCTGCCAGTGATTTGTTGGAGGATTCTACAAAGCAACAACAAAAAAGTGCTTCACCTTTTCTTTACAGCAGTTATGATGTACTCTGCATATTTTCCTTTTCCTGCTGACACGGGAACACATACGTAGAGTGGAAGAAGCTTGCGTCTGACCATGGGTACTCACCAAAAATGATCTGTTCTAGCCTCAGGATCCAGTAACAGTCAGATAAAAATCATATGAAATCAATCTCAGCCACAGGTATGCGGTAATGCAGCTGGCTGCTGGAGAGCAGCACTGTGGAAAGAGACCTGGGGGTCCTGATGGACAACAGGATGACCATGAGCCAGCAATGGGCCCTTGTGGCCAAGAAGGCCAGTGGCATCCTGAGGGGCATCAAGGAGAGTGTGGCCAGCAGGTGGAGGGAGGTCATCCTCCCGCTCTGCTCTGCCCTGGTGAGGCCGCATCTGGAGTGCTGTGTCCAGTTCTGGGCTACCTGGTTCAAGAAGGACAGGGAACTGCTGGAGAGGGGACAGCAAAGGGCTACCAAGATGATGAGGGGACTGGAACACCTCTCTTATGAAGAAAGGCTGAGGGATTTGGGTCTTTTCAGTCTGGAAAAAAGATGACTGAAGGGGGGACCTTATCAACGCTTATAAATACTTAAAGGGTGGGTGTCAGGAGGATGGGACCAGGCTCTTCTCAGTGGTGCCCGGTGACAGGACAAGGGGTAACAGGCACAAACTTGAGCATGGGAAGTTCCACCTAAACATGAGGAGGAGCTTCTTTCCTGTGAGGGTGGCAGAGCCCTGGCACAGGCTGCCCAGAGAGGTGGTGGAGTCTCCCTCTCTGGAGACATTCCAAACCCGACTGGACGCGTTCCTGTGCCACCTGCTGTGGGTGACCCTGCTCTGGCAGGGGGTTGGACTGGATGATCTCCAGAGGTCCCTTCCAACCCCCGCCATTCTGTGATTCTCTAATGTATTGCGAACAAAGGATCCGTACCTAATATTATCTGCAGAGAGGGAAACTCCTTGAAATATTCAGTAAGGTCTAAAATACTTAATTAATATCAGAACTAGGTATTATGGCTTGCCCTGATTCTTTGAGGGTTACTCTTCTGACTATCTTCTGTAATGCTTGGAGAGGTTGCTAGATGGCTTTTTATGTAGTATTGAAATGGAATGCTACTACTTAGTTTTGCTGTCTTCATCTTTTCCTTTAGAAAAAGCGTTGGAAAATTGAAACAGTGCAGTCAGTGCTAGGACTTATTACCCTGCACAGGATTTCTTTAGGACAATAAGAGTGGCTGAAGGAATGACCCTATTGTTTGACATTCATTACAGGATTCCCTAATAGAGTAATTCCCTGTTACTTCCCTTTGAGCTTGCTTAAGAGTAATCTTTGCAGAAATCAAGATGCTGATGTATGAGTGAAAAGATGACTTTCTGCAGGTGAGTGCTGATTTACACAGGACCCAGAGGTACTCTACTCAGACCATCGTTCTTCAGAACTTGTTTCAGACGCATAGTTGCCGAGTCCGTTTTTGGAGTTTCTTCTCTGCCCATGTGTTTTCTCCTGGCAGAGTTCTGTTGGAGAGGGGAGCGAGCAGCACTAGCTAGTCTTTCTTTTTGACAAGAATTTGCCTCTATAACAATTGGCAAAAGTGTGAAGTAATGTGGTAATGTTGCTCTTTCCTGTGTTTCAGGTGATTGAAGTTTATGACTTGACTAAGGTGAAGTTAAAATATTGGTAAGTGATTTAAGACCTCCCATGATTTCTTCTTGATTGCAGTGACTGGTTTCCTCCTTTTTTTGTAATCCTGAATTAATTTTTTCAATCATTATTGTTTAAAAAACCAAAATAACTGTCAAAAATGAATGTAGATAATTACCCGTTCTTAAACATAGCACTTGGTTAAACTACCAGTTTACTCTTTCTGTCAGTCTTGGAGACTTCTTCTAATTTAAATATGGTATTGCCATTAATAAACATTTGTAGGATCTGTTCAGTTTTCTTAAGGCAGATTCACTTTGTTTTCTTTTTCAGTGGTGTCCACTTTAACTCTCAGGCAATTGCTCCAACCATAGAACAAATTGATCAATCATTTGGAGCAACACATCCAGGAGGTAAGCTGAAGTATTCCTGAGGATCAGGAGCACACCTAACTGACAGGCTTCTTTCTATGAAGTCTTTCCTGTGTGTCTGCCTGGAGGAATGTGTAGGCGCTTCTGTTGTCAAACGATTTGAAGTTGTGCTCCAGAATGGTCGAATTCTTATAGCTGGGATATCGTGTAAAATGTACTGAACGTTCAGCTGTGACTTTCTTTAAGTGAAATGGTCAGGCACAGAATGGCGTGTTCAGATATCATTAATGATCTGGTTTGAACTGCCGGTACCAGAAAACTGTGAGCTTTGTTGTTGATGCTGTTGTTTTTACACATTCTTATACATGATCAGCTCTCGAGTGTCCTTAGGGATTAAGGATACTATGGACATACAGACATTAGAGCTGATCTCCATGCGGAGTCAGCCAGGACTGTTTGCTCGGGGCCCATGCTCTGAGAATGTGGTTATAACCCTGTTAGGGCAGGATCAAGTCTGAGCCTGTGTGTGACTGCCTTGCATCTCCCTGCCTCTGCTTCCTGTTACTGGGAGCACTGGAAGGTGTGGAGGCAGCCTACGTGCAGCATGACCAGAACCAGGACACATTTAATTAACCTGGCTGAGCCCACTCTGACTCTTGCACAGCTCCTTGGCTGTTCACCAGCTCTGTAGCAGGAAAAAGACTATCTTTAAGCTCCTTGTTTGCATATGAAAACGGAGCGTGTATTTCGGGGGTTCGTTAGGTGATGAAAATAAGCCAGTGGTGAAACTTTGAAGAGGATATTTATAATTAAACTGCTGAGGAGTCTTCAAGAAACAGAGCCACAAACTGGCATAACAAGAAAGAAGATTAACTCCATATAGGCAAGATACCCTTTTTAGAGTATCATTTTCTATTTTTAGCTTAACCCAGTCTGTTTACAGTAGTCAGGCCGATCCCAAATAGGCTGGTGTTCTTTGTGATTGATGGCGATTGCATATCCAGTCTTTGTCCCTGCTCTCTGCAGGCAATCTCTTGCACATTACAGAACAGGATTTATTAACTGTGGAGGGTCATGTGGCTAAAGTACTATCATCGCATAAAAGCCTGCTATAGTTGATGAACATCAGATTGAGATAAATGAAGCTTGGAGGATTTCTAGCCATAAGGCTCCAAGGACCAGAATCAGCCTTTTTAAATTTCACTTTGGTTATGATCTTAGCTATTATGGAAATAGTATGTACAAGACTGTTTATAATTTTAGCTTGTTCTGGGACAATGGTTTATTTGCAAACATTTGCAAAATTGTAATATTATGAACCATAAAAATAAATATCCAGCTGTAAGCATTGCTTATGATACCAATAGCTTGGCTTATTACTGCATTAAATTGTATGCAAGCACTTAAAAGCATAACTTGGCACCACGTGTCCTCGTGCTGAATTTGCTAGATATTGTGTGCCTGTCACGTTCAATTAAGAAAACTTGCACACTTGCTTCATCTGATGATAGTTTTTCATAACATCTCTTCATCCAGTGACATATAGATACAAAAATGTAGTTATTAAAATGTTGGCCTATATTACCATTTCACTAGTGCATTTCCTTATTTGGTTTCCTCACTGGAAATTCAGTATCTTCCATTAACATCCTACTGAGCAGAAGTAAATTCTCTGTATTGGTTGCCTGTCGTAAGCAGTTTCAACAGTTTGTATCATGCAATGCAAGTTTTTCATAATTCTTTTTTTTCTCTGTGTTTTCTGAAACAGAAAAGGCAAAAAAAGCCATAGTTTTCAACATGTGGGAGGGATGATGATGGTGTTTCCACATCCCACAAGTATTTGAGCTGGGGTGGGGAGAGAAAGGTGGGGAAGAGAAACCTTCCTCTTAACGTGGCCAAAGTACCAAATGCCAGTTCTCATGAATGAAAGTATGACATAACCATCCCTTTTCTTTGTACCAATGCTCCTCCCAAACCCCGATGCAAGTCCTTTAAGTTTAAAAGTATTTTGTTGTTTATCTCTGTGTTAACCTCCACTAGAGTTTCAAACAAAATGTTGTCTTTCACTTAAAACCAAGGTGGTTGCAGCAGACCTTTCCTGCAACAGGATACAGTGATAGTTTCGGAACATATTTCAAAAGGTTAGCAACGGTTTTGTGTTGAAACCAACCTTCAGTGAGCAGGTTTGGTTTTGCCAAATCAGTGGTTTTAAAAAAGAAGAGTCATCAGGAAAATTGCAAGCAGCTTCATTACTTTTTGGCTAATGTTAGTTTGCAACTTTGTAGTATCTTTGTCATGGGGCTGGCTGAAATATGACCGCTCTGGAGGTCAATAGCTTCACCCAAGCCAAGATTTCATCCCGCATTTCCATGATTCTTTGACCTGACTTCCTGCTGGGGAGCGTTTGCTCCTGCCAGTGGGGCTGTTGAAATCACATCCTGTTCTGCGTCCTAGTGGATGCGGCTGTTTGCCGAAGTGACATTCAGCACAGATAAGGGCTGCGGGGTTGTACTGAAGCCATAAGGTAGAAAGAAAAAGCCATCCTTCCCTCCTGCCACAGTGGCCTGGCGAGGAGGGGGGGATCCTGTCTTCTAGCTGTGTAGCTCTCGGAGACTTCAGAGGTTGCCCAGGCTCCCCTGGGGTGCCAGAAAAGTCTTGTGCTTGATACCAGGAAGACTTGACTTCTGGATCTGCTTTCGTCAGGACTGTGTCCGTTGTGCAGGCTTGCTGGTGGCGGTGACTTTGTCCTGTCCTGCTCTACAGAAATGTCTTCCAGCTGGTCACGCTTTGCTGCTCTCCTGGAAGGCAGGCGCTCTCCCCTTTCTTCACCCGGAGTCTTTTTGCTTCTGTCAGCAATTTTGAATGGAATTATTCTACAGGGTACCCATGTAGTTAATAAATTGAAATAAAATAAAGGCTTACCTTGTTCATTCACATGGTTGTGACATATAGTCTTGAGGGAGACATGAGAGAACTTCCAAAGGATAAAAACATTCCTTGCCCTTTAAGCCTAAGCATCAACAAGCGTTGCAGGCGATGGGAACTGATGTGATTTATATAATCAGATATCACACTTGGCATGGCTAGGGGAAAAACACTTCTCCAGCTGGCTGTGGGCTTTGGAAAAGATGCATCATAATTTATCACATGAGAGAGATTTGTGTAATTTTCGTCCAGATCAAAACATTTCCCTCTCCCCACACATTTTCCTTTGAGTGACAAGGAGGGAAAATGCTCTTAACCAGCACATTCTACAGAAAAGGCAAATGATGACTTTTGAAAACTTAATGCTTATTGCTCAACTATTATTTTTCTATCCTGGGCAGTCTGGCATTGTCCAGATATCTTGTGACAGGTCTTTCAAGTTGAACATTTGAAAGGCACTTTGTAGGGGGGAAAAAAAATAGTAATATATATTATGCATTTTCTCGCTATGCCATGTCATCTTAAATATAAAATGGTAAGAAAAAAAGAGAAAATGGAAACAATTTCCTTTGGTAAAGTGGAATAAAGCAGTTTGTTTATTGTTTTTTGCCTGTGCTGTTTTCAGACTGGTTTGCAAATGAACTAGCTTCTGTGCGTTACAGGAACATTGTGTTCCCCCAGCGGCTACTGGGCACAGGTTGACATTTGGTAGCATCAGTCTCCAAACTGTTCCCCAGCTCCCACTCTCCTGGGATTGTTTTTAAGCTTTCCACAATCTCACAAAAGAGTGTGTCTTGTTAGACTAAGTACTGGGGTGACTTTTATTGCCGTTTATCGTTCATGATGTGCAATTTATTGGAATAAATCAGGACATCTCATGGAGTGATGACAGCTGGAAATCTGTGGGCGTCCTAATTTACTACTGCTCTCTGTAAAAGCTGACCAAGTGGTTTGGTGTTTCTGGTGACACTACTTTAGTTCTCATTGTAAACGCCCAGAACCTGCATGACTGAAGCATTTCGTCCTCGTGCCATGTTACTCCAGCTTTGTGAGCTGGCGCTCCCCTTGCTCGGGAAGGAGAGGTGGAAGCGGCGGGGAGGTACCTGTGAGCCCCAGCTCGGGAATGTGCTTCCTACTGGTGTGAAATGCGGAATTTGTCAGCATTCTGGGCACATCTGTCTAAAGGAGTTACTGGTTGATATTGGGCAAGTGTTTCACATAACAATGAACAGAATTGTTTTGTACTAATAGTAGCTGTTTAAACTACTTCAGGCATATTAAGGTGTAATTGATTGTGACATACTGTGTAATTGTATCATTAGGGATAGGTTAGTGCCTGCAGGCTTACATAGGCAATTCTTATTTTAATGAATCTAAGGTTTCTCTTATTGCTGTGTTTCTGCGGCAACAAATTAAAAGGAAAACTATTACTGTCCTGTATTATCGTGTTTCTCCCGCATCTTGAGATGTAGTAAATCCATTGAGGTGATGGAAGTGCTGTTAGATTTGAACTGAAGGATTCTTAGTTTATTTCAATAACTCTGTTCTCTCTCTTTTCCCTTTTAGTGTATAATTCCGCTGAGCAACTCTTTCACCTCAATTTCAGAGGACTGTCATTTTCTTTTCAGTTAGACTCCTGGACTGAAACTCCGAAGTACGAGGTCAGCAATCATTCTAACTTAATGGATAGTCTTTTTTGCCTCTATGGTACTTGCAAAATATCACCTACAGCGTGTCTCGCCTGCAAGCAAAAGAAACCAGTAATTTGGAAGGAATTTAACTCCTCTGTTGTGCTCTTATTCATGCTATGTAATCATTTAGAAGTTAAAAATTTTCTTCTTTTTAGCAGAGGCATATGCTTAGAGGTTTTGCTTGCATCATGAACTGGGACTAGCAGTTCTGCTGTTGAAAGGAGTCCTCTAAAAATACGAGCGCTGTCTATGCAAATACATAAATGTTAAGCGATTTGCAGGAAGGCTGTTCTTTTATCAGATATTTTTGAATCTCATCAAAGTGATTGTGCAACTAAACTAGGATAGAGTTCATAAAATATGTTTTCATCTTAAGTGTCCTTCAGTATGAGTGCTTTTAGAAAGCCGGATGAATGAGCTTTATTTGTAATGCCTGTCTGCGTATTCATCAAATGTTCGGATGAGTTACTGAATAATTGAACGTATTGCCGTGTTCTCTGAAATCTTTGGAAATCGCTGTCTATAGAGGAAACAAGATCAGGTCTTCTGTGATTCCCACCTATACTAACAAAAATGTTTGTATAACTTGTTTTGTGAGAGGATGGAAACGCTCTCAGTTGTCTTATCTAGGCCTACCAGTTAAAAAGAATGTGTGCTGTGTGGTATTAAAATAAAGAGGAGCATCTAAAGAGCCAAAACAAAGTGGGAGAAATCAACCAACATCTTTTTATGTCACAACCAAGTACTTCAGTAGTTGTGCGTTGACATGTGAGGGAACAGGGGGTAACCAGGGGAAGTTACTATTTAGCAGTAGTGAAGGTCAGCTGGGCTTCGGAAATATTGGAAGGTAAATAGAAATCTAGTAAGCCAAACAGAAGGAACGGCCTAACAAAGAGTACTTGCTTTTCGTGCAAGAGTTCTAAGGGCATTTATGAATGAAATGGCTGAGCTGCTAAGTCAGTCAATTGTTATTCCGAAGATTTGAAAAGATGTTAAATAAAATTGCTAGAATCAATGTTAGCCATTGCATCTGCGTGTCTTGTTTTGGTACGTGGTTCAGTTAACTAAGAAAATAACTAGAGATGGTTAGCGAATGCTTGGCTCAAATACTCCAAAGGACATCATGTGATGATTCACTTCTTTATAGCTGCCAGAACAGCGATGGAACAATGCAGAAAATAATTTTGCATTCTCAAAGTCTTTCATCCAGTTGTTCAAATTACGTTAGTAAAATGTTGTTTGCACAGAATGAAAGGTGAAATTTCCCCAGGATTAGGAATAGGTAGAAATAGTTAGGATAGTTTAGAAAACAGAGTAGTGTGAAACAGTCCAGAGGAAAGAAGACTGTTGTTTGTGGAGTCTTCCAGGGAGGAGCATTAGGATAAGGCCGAATAAAGAGCGAAAGGAAATTCGAAGATGTCAAAATCTTTTGAGCTCAGAGAGGATCACACAGGAATGCTAAACGAGTTAGCAAAGCAGTGTAATCTCTGCTTATGGAAATGAAAAAAAACTTGGAAGAAAACTTTGGGTTTTTTATATAGGTAGTAACAAACTGTAGGTGAGGAGCACGTGAAAACCTACTCTGTTTCTGTTAAGGAGAGAGGCATATATGGCACTTCATGGCTCTGGAGCAAGATTTCTCTGCTGCTAAGGCATTCCTATGTTAAAAAGGAATCTAAAGTCTAACAATTGTTAGAAAGCTGTGCTTTTAGGTTGTCATGTTCTGGGCAAGTTCAGAAAGAGGATGGAAATCAGGGCATCTCTAGGTTTGTTAGGTATTGGCCATTTGCTTCTAAATCCCTACAGCACTGAAGGTTATTGCCCTGGATTGTTGGTAGTGGTGGGTTGTTTTTTTTAATAAGAATAACTTTTTGTGTTTACCTTAAGTGGTGTCCTGCTAACGTAGACCAGGATAACGGTTTTCGTATCATGCATTTTGGTTTTGTTGACTGCTTGTGACAAAGCTAAGTCTTTTCTGTCCAATGCCAGCAAAGTATGTTGATAGCGTTGAAGAAAGGTCTTGTCATTTTTGAAGTTGAAGGAAATCCACTCTTACTGCAATGAAAGAATGAAGCTGGCTGACTTAGCACGCTTTCTATTTGAAGAGAATACTCAAAATCCCTATGAAAAGAATATGTGTCAGAATGTGGTGATGAGGAGAGCAGAAAATCTATTGAATGAATGAGTCTCTGTTAATCAGATAAAGGCATTTTACAGACCAGCAAAAATGTTAAACGGCTGAAATTAATGCAGTGGGAGAGAAAAAAGAATGTCTACCTTTTAGATAGCTGATTTCCGAGAACTTCAGTCTAGCATATCAGCACAGATACTTTCACATTGCTAGTTGCCAGTGATAAGACCAAGAAAACCTGAATTCTCAATATGCTCATGGCTAATTGTCAGACTAGTGCCATCTCCTGGTGGATAAACATAGCGAGCACTTCATCCCAGCCTGTGAATCCGGGAGTGGTGGAATGTAAAGAAACACATTCTAGAGGGGGGGGTGGGGTGGTTGTTTGGGTTTTTTGCCCTCTCCCTTGTCTTTGGCTAGAGACTTATCTGAATTGGTAAGCATATATTATATTTCTAATGCAATTTTAACTTTGACCTGAAGTTTCTCCTGTGTCATGTAACAAGAATGACTTTGTACATCCACAGCCTAACTTTGCCCATGGCCTAGCCTCTCTGCAAATTCCACATGGTGCAACTGTGAAACGTATGTACATCTACAACGGAAACAGTCTGCAGGATACCAAGTACGTACATGCTGGTTTCATCATTTAGAATATACTTTTTCCAACTCGTTTGTTTAGGGCTTTGTGAATGCTAAATATCATCTTATATACCTAGTTTTTTAGTTCCGTTTGGGTCTCTCATGAATTTGGTAGCGTGCGGAATGCCTTTAGGTACCGGCCTCTCAAATTTCCATGGGTGTTGTCCTCAGACCTTATGACCAAGTGTTGGTTTGATGTCTGTTGCTATCAAGTCAGCTTGGCCCAGCTGCAGCAGGGTAATTCAACTGACCTGAAAAGGAATTAATTAAGTAAAGGAGGAAATGTACGGAATCTAGTAAGAGATGCAGTTAGGCTAGTATTACTCCAGATCTCGTTTGCATGCCAAGGCAAACCAAACTTGGTGTAGGCAGTCAGTCATTTTGTACGGTATTGGTACTATGTATGTCACGGCAACCAAGGGTCTTAAACTCTCTTGCTCTACAAAAGTAATAAAATACGTATTTTCAGGCTTAAGCCCTATGTATAATCTATCATATATTCAATATATTTGCCTTTGCCTGACCGAACTTACTATTCTGAGGAAACTAATCTTCATGCCTTAATACTAACGGAAGAATTTTATTTTAATATGGTTAATGTTTTCTATAGTGTTGTGTTCTGTCATCTTTTAAACAGTAATTTATTGCACAACATCTGATGTTTTGCTCTTTCTAAAAACATTGTTCCTGACATTCCTTTACTAAGAAAAATTGAAAAGACTTCTGTAAATTCTTCCATCCAGCTATAAATACCCAAACTGATGAGGTGGTAGTTTTCGCAGAGGCAGTTGTATTTTAATGCTTGGAGATGATTAACACCTCTGTGGATCTCTGCTCAGAAGGGAGGGAACCTTGTTTATGCAGACATTGCCTCCTAATTAGAAATAAATGCACTTCAGAAAAACGTTGTTGTCTGTGGCATAGTGGGCTTTAGTGAGAGCACTAATTGTTGCATGGGGCTCTGGGGGGGGTGTGAGAGCTCAAAGCCTGACTTCTAGCTTAAGTCATTTACACAGAGGAGAAATTCACATCAGAAAAGTGAATTTTACAGAGCATATACAAACTAACACACAGGGAAGCAGCCCTTCCATTGAAAATGTCTTTCTTGGGGCCGTTAACAATTTTATCAAAAAATGTTGTAATTGAATTAAAATGAGAACTGTCCCAGGAAAGCAGCACCACCGTTCGCGATGTACCTGCACAAGCTGAGTTCATGTTCTGGGCTGTGGTACCTTCCTGAGAGCAGCGCGAGCATCCCTGCAAAGGCTTTTCTTCTGCCTTTGGGTGGTATGCCTAGTGCAAGGAGTAGGTGTCTGTAAAAACTGTCCAACTTCAACTTTCCCAAGAGATGCCTGAAGTTACGTCCTCATAGGAGGCATCCAGAGGCTAGATACAGTTTCTGTAATTTCTGGAGTCTTTGAAACTTGCTGTTTGTTTCATTAGTAGTAAAGGTCCTGAATTTGAGGGCTGCCTGGTTGTTCCTCTTCCTCTTTCCCCGGACTTTCTGATCCTTGTGTTTAGTATAACTTTTAATTTTCAGTCTGAGTTAAATGCAGGTTTGTCAAAATTGAAGTGCTCTGTTCCAGTGAACCAGTACCAGCTTGTTAATGGAAAATTTGAAGATTAAGCGAATCTTATACAGGTTTTTTGTGTGGCTGGTTGCAGGGCTCCTTTGATGCCCCTCAGCTGTTTCCTTGGTAACGTGTATGCTGAGAACGTTGACGTTCTGAGAGATGGAACTGGACCCTCAGGTTTACGGCTTCGCCTACTCACTGCAGGTATTAGTGACACTCAAACATTGAACTGGTTGCTTTCCTCAGGAAAAGAGGGATAAACCTATATAAATTAAGCATGGGTTATTTGTGATGATTTTACAGGTGATTTCAAAGGGTTTTCTATATCTTATTTTGAACTATTGGAAACAAAACCCAGTAAAACCCCTGTGAAGGGGAGTCTGGCTGTTGCTGCATTTCCCTGGCCCTGGAGAAATCACAGGGAGCTGTAGCCCTGTCCTCTGTGGTTCCAAATCCTGAGAGTCTGCTTGCAGAAACGGAATTTGTCTCCAGGTGCATGTGTAGAATAAAACAGATGCCAGTACATCATGGGGAAAAAACACGAGAAATCAAGAAACCTTATGTACATGTGCTTTTTCTGAGTCAGCTGTACAATGCTGATGTTTTTGTGATTAATTCTGGAAAGCTTTTAAAAATGCCAGCAAGAGACTACATCAATGCCACAGCCTTAGACTGCGCTTTAAATTCAATTCCGCTTTCGTTTGCTGTTAGATGCAGCAGTGAAAGCGACAGAGGCTGATGAGGACCTTCTCCTTGTGTGCCCTTTCAGAGACGGGGGCTTAGAAATTGGGGAAAGATAAAATGACTGCAGAGGAGCCTTGTTCAGTCGCCATAACTTGAGACTTGACAATATTTTTAAGAAAAAAAAATACTGAGATGTTTTTAACAATTTTCATTAGGAGGCTCGGCTTTTGACCTCTTCTTGTTACTACCTGTGTGTATATTGAGGAAACGCTTGGATAATGTTCCCAATATGCAAAAGTTGAAAAGAAGAAAATGTAAGATGAAGAAGAAAAAAATTACCAATAAAAATGGAGCAGAGGTTTTCAAGTTACTTTGCTTCTCTCTTTACAGAGGAAGATAATGGAGAGCTGCCTAGGACAGGGAACGTATATCCTCGTGTGCTAGGGAAGGAATTAGCTATAACATCTTAATAATAGAAATGATTTCGAGAAATTGGACACTTCTAAGGTAGAGTGTCAAGTTTAGTTAAAAATACGTATGTGCAGCTTAAAGGAAATGTTGTCAATGAATAAAATATACCACTAATGTTCAGACTAAAACTTGCAGAGGGGCAATCTGGACATGTGGTGTTCTTGTCTTGCTCAAATTTGCAGAAGCTCGTTCGTAAAACATATTATACACCTGTTCTAGCACAAATTTCTCTGCAAAATGTATTAATGTGAAATAACTCCTGCTTAAGAAATCAAGGATGAGTCAGATTTTTCTGATTTATTTTATTGGGTAACTGGTTAAATAAATAATGTATAGTGAGAAAAGCTAAGTGTTTGTTTAGAGCACATCCCGTATTTTGCAGTAATTGCTGCATAGGTGTGCGTGCATTCTCCTAAATATAAGATGCTGTGTTCCTGAAGGCAAATGGGGTTGCACGCTGTAAGATCTTTCTGTTTCTTCACATCTAGTAACGGATGTCAGCCATTCATCTATGCGAGGGCTGTTCAGTAAGATCCATTTTTAACACTGTTTGCGCAGGAACTGATTTGCTATTGATTTAGTGAGCTCTGGGAATTTTGAGTAAAGAATGTGTGTTTTCTCATAGTCAACGTGGATGAGGAATTTCACTTCACAGGCTGTACTTTTTTAGCTGGGGATACATCTCTAGTTGCTAAAGCAGAACATTTTAAGGATAGAAGTAAATAATTCCTGGTACTTCTACTAACCAGCTGATGAAACTGAGATTGACTAGGACAGCAAGTGACGCTGCCATGAATGGTGAGGCAGTGAAGGCAGCGTTGCTGAAGTTGGAGGTGAAGATGGGGTTCTGCAACAGTCAGCACGTATGTCACCTTGATAAGAAATGTTTTAAATTGTTGCAAAATAAAAGGTTAAATTTATTTTGGCACTGTTCTCTAAAGAATGCAGCTGGTTTGTGATAAACAGAGGAATGCTAAGCTCTTAGTGTTGATTTGCTAGTGAATTTTGCGTTGTTTTCCATTCCTCAGGCTGTGGCCCGGGTGTTTTAGCCGATGCCAAGATGCGGGTATTTGAGCGATGTGTGTACTTTGGTGATTCGTGCCAGGATGTGCTGAGCACCCTGGGGTCTCCACACAAAGTCTTCTACAAGTCCGAAGATAAGGTGAGGGAAGTCATTCGGGCGCAGGATCTCGTCTCTGTTCAGCGCTCTCTTGGTTTTATCGCAGGGCCTGCGTTTTGCAAGGCCAGTGAAGTTAAACTTCCAGGTAGCACAAATTGAGCCAGGATGAACTGTTACAGAATTTGGTTTTTAAAAAGCTTTTTTAAGCTAAATTGATACAAATCTGTTTAAACTAAAAAAAAAAAAAAAAAAAAAAAAAGCATCATTATGACTGGTTTAAAAACCGATAAAAATGGGAGCGCTTTTGAAACCAAATGACCCTTAGCAAGTGTGTACTACCTATTTTATATTTATATTTTATGCAAAATAACTAGCATATACTTTGATCCTTTCCTGATGTTTTTACGTAGCAGCATGTGAGTAAACCTTTTACTTCAGATAACTAAAGAAAAAAACTGATGTATCGTTGTGCCGCTGCAAGCAGCTGACGGTCCTGTCATGAAGCACCGTTATGTTGCGCATTTGAACAAGGACTTCAAGTGAGATGATGGCAATTTGTTTGAATGTAGTGATGTTTTAAATGGCGCTCGTCTTTGTTATTGATGTGTCTTGCAGATGAAAATCCATTCGCCCTCGCCCCATAAGCAAGTCCCATCGAAGTGCAATGACTACTTCTTCAACTATTTCACGCTTGGAGTGGTGAGTGGGAAGCTTCCATAAGCAAATTCATGGGAAGTTTTGATTTAATTACACAGCAGTCCTTTCCGAAGGCCAAAGGCTGTGGGAAATGAGACTGCAAAACTCTTGATTGCTGCCTTAGGAATCTCTGGATGGGAAAAACACCACTGACTTTTCTCTGGCACTTGCATATTCAATCTGCAGTGTTTTAGCATCTCCACTGCTTTTGCGTTCTCTTAGGTTTTCTCCCTCTGCTGTGCATGATGCGTAGATACAGTAGTTCTTGTTTCCAGAATCCACACTCCTGTCCCACAGAAGGGAGGTCGGTGTGCCATAACACCACTTGTGAACCTTTGCTGAGCTGTGGGATGTAGTTCAACCTTCACGTCCCTCCTTACGGGTCTTTTGCTTTAGTCTATGTTACTGTGAATAATATGCAGGCAAACAAGACCACCTGAGAAAAATGGCCAACATTCGCAAATGAAACTGCAATTGTGATTGGGTGCTGGAGAAAACATGTGTTTATTTGAATTCACAAATAGGCTTATTTTCAAATACTACTTTCCCAGTTCAAATACTACATTCCAGTGAGATAAATACATATCATTATATGCAGGTGCTATTGTAGCTAATCTCAGGTTGGTTTGTGGAAAGCCACCTTCATTTATCCAAGTTGTTTCATGTCTGTCTGTCTGTTTTTATTCAATAGGATATTCTCTTTGATGCAAACACTCACAAGGTGAAGAAATTTGTCCTGCATACAAATTATCCTGGTCATTACAACTTTAACATGTGAGTGTAAAGAACTTGTCTGTTAAAGAGTATTTTAAAACATCTGAAAAGGAAATCTTATGTTCCCTTTATAAAATTCAAATAGTTTTTTCCTAAGTGCCTTTGGTGTATCTGGTAACCCATGGAGGTTTCAGCCATCACTATTAGCACTTTTTTATTATTATTATTTTCTTTTTACTTCTAAATGCCTTTATGTTGTCAAGTGTGTCTTAAAGCAGTAAATGAGGTAAGGTAGTTCTTGGTCCAACTATAATGTGCAGACTCTCTAGCAAGAGGCAAACTTTGTATTATCAGAGTGTCCATTTCCTGGTAGGTAGGCTGCTGGCTTTTTCTTGATGTTATTTCAGTTAGTGATTAAAAAAAAAAAATCCCTCATGCTTCTGAACATATTTTCAATACTTTTTAAATGTAAACTCTTGAGGGGAGGAATATGAGTTAAGGAGCAAGTGATTGGATGTCTGATTAACGTGAACGTGTTTTCAGGCAGTTGGCGTTAGTGATGGAGAAGTCTGCAGTACTGTTTCTAAGCTGATATTTCTCCGTCCACTCTGTGTAACAGCAGAGTAGTTTGTGCTGAAGGACCTTTTGTGCCTTTTAGAAAGTTATTTTAAGACATTGCTGCCTTTTTTGAAGCAGAAAACAGAAATGAGAACTCCTTTCTTCTTAATCTGTTAGCACTGAGACCCTCAATTTATTATTCATGTGACTTTTCATTAAACTGGTTATTAACAGCTCTAAGTTGGTGCTATGCAGTTCATTTTGGGTCCTCTGTTTTCTAATAGCTTTATGATTTGCACTTTCTAGTTACCATCGCTGTGAATTCAAGATTCCACTAGTCATTAAGCGAGGTGAGTAGTTAATCTGTTGTCCTGCTTCAGGGGGCATGTCCCACAAAACGCTCCCAGGGGAGATACAGTCAGTTTTCAGCTCTAATGCACCCTTTGTTATCAGAGGATGCGGACAGCGAACATCATTGAGACAGAGGAGGCAGTTTGGGTTTGGGTTTCTATTTTTTAAGTGAAAATGATACTTCAGGACACATACATCAGTTCTCAGATTTTACTTACACTACCTTGTTTACTTACTTGGATCATACAAATATTTAGCTGCAGCAACACTGATTTTCTGTAATGCTGCCGCTCTACTAAAATCAATTACCTTGGACCTGGAGGCTCAAAATCTGTTAGGCAGTGTTAGCCTGAGCTGGTCTCTCCAATCCACTGTGGTGCTTTAAATGTTGAACTTGCTCTTGAAATGCTTATTTGTGATATTTAATACAAACTGGTTTAGCTGGAAATGAGAACAAACATCTGGAATGTGTTGGCTCTGTGTGCTGTAGACAATGTCTGTTCTTTTCACTTAAAAATCGCCACCTGAAAATACATGCCCACCACACGCCCACTGCCCACACCCACGTGCCCTGCTCTGTGCGTGTAAATAATCTCAAGAAAGCATGTGGAACCTTGTTTGACTGAAGATCATGGTGATCAAGGTAGACTTCTTTAGTGTAAGAATTAACAGGTGCGTACTGGGAACGTGTGTGGTAATATCCAGGGAATACTGGATGCTGGCTAGGTTTTGGCCAAGGATGTTTTCTTGATTTTTTTGATCGGCTTTCACTGAAAGCGCTTACCCTTGTGCAGTGCAATTCTCCTGTGGCTGTCACAGCAGTTTGAGCATGTAGAGGAATAAAAATCTGGAAAAACAATGTATGTGTATACGAGCTTATATGAAAGTTGATTTTTACTTCAGCCAAGAGAGCAAGTGTGAAAATTCTGTCCACGTTTTAAATTCTTTTCCGTTGGTTGTTGTGCAATACTTCAAAGGTGTTCATTTCTGATTATTTTTATTCACCTCAAGTAGTACCATGAATCTCTTCTGAATACGTGTGGGGTTTTTTTTGTGGTTTGGTTGTTGTTTTTTCTATTATAATCTGATCTTTCTAGTCTCTAGCTTATGTTCAGGACATGTAATGAGTTGTAAACAAATGTTATAAAATTTATGAAGAACCCACGTTTTAACATGTGGTGGCAGTGCCTGATGCATCTTTTTTAATTCCCTTCTGTAGTTCAACTGCAGAAAATAAATTGACAGCCAGAGTTCAAGTTGCACAGACACCGAACTCTTTCAGTGTAAAGAGACCATGTTTATTTAGCAGGTGGAAAATACAGAGGAGCTTTCAGTGAAATTAAAGACCGTTTGCTGTGTTTGACTTGTTTAGTGTCTAGCTTTGTTCCCAGTGCTTCAGGAAGGTGCTTTCAGTATTCAGAAGTCCCTAAATGCATGTATGAAACAGTGCTTGAAACCACTAGCAAACAATTTATTTTTTAAAGCTGTAAGAATAAATGCAGTGTCATCTTCACCTGCAGCTTTTTCATTATTTAGTACATATGGGGTTGAGGGTTTTCCTTTTTCCACACGGATGATACTGGGGACTGTAATTCCCAAGCTCTCTGCTATCGTTGTTTTTGAAAAAGTCGCCTAAAAGGTGATTTCAGCCCTGCCAGCTCATGAGTCTTAAGCTGTGGGTTTAGGCAGCATCCTTTCCAAGTGCAGTGGAGCGCTTGGACCTGGGGAGTGGCACGTCGTGCTGCCTTCATGAGGCATCTTACAAAGAAATGTCGTTCCTTTCACGCTGATGTTCTTACATGTAACATTGCAGCTTAATAAATAAATAAATAAATATCTATATAGATAGTGTTAGAACTTGCTGTAAATAGGCAGACTTATTTAATCACCTTAACTGGCATTTAATCAACATTGCCAGTTCTGGTTGCTAGTAAATGCTGGTAAATTAGTATATGAATTGATCTAATGCTTGTATGTCTCCTTCTCTCTGAACTAACTTCCCAAAATAAAGGATTATACAGGAGACTGTTAAAGAATAAGCTGTAAAGACTTTTCTGTTTCTTCTTTCACAGATAGTGCTGATTCACAGACTGAAACATGTACAACGTACAGCAAGGTAAGGCTGTGCAGAACTGAATGTTTTCGTTCTTTTCTTAAACCATCTAAATGATGTCTGCTGAACTTGCAATAAGCTTTGAAGAAATAATAGCAGTTGTATCATGTCGTGTTAAAATAAAAAGGTTGAAGACCAAAAGTTAATGTATGTTTTGTGGCTTAAACATCTAAGGATTAAATTGTCTCCTGGCATGCCAAATGAAGACTTCCCTTGGTGAATTTTGAGTCTCATACTGGGAAGGAAACAATTTGGGTCAGCAACCTGGAAGCTGCTGTTCTCTGCTTTTTGATTTTAATTACTTGCATCTTTTGTTGCTTTGACTTATTTCAGTCTTGTGTGTGAAACGGCAGCTTCTTTTTAAGTCTGCTTAGAGTCTGAAAACTGCTGGATATTTCCAATCATTATATAGTGCATCTTTCAACTTTTCCAAACTTGTCGCTTAAACCGAGGAAAGGCTTTTGGGGGAGGTAGCAGTAGTGCTGTCTTCCCCTCTGCAGAGGTATGTAAGAGAATGTTTTGCTGAGGTTTCCCACAGCTGCTTTGTTCTCTGAGATATCCCTGAAATGCTACAAGACTTTCCAGTTACATTTTACCCATAAGACCCATAGAATTTTTTTATATTAATAATTCTAATTCAAAGCTATTTTGCAACAAAAATGAGAGTAAACCCTGAGAGGATTTCCTAGCCCTAGTGTAATGGAGAGTTCCCATCACTGAGTATGGCTTTGGTCACAAAACGCTTCTGTAAATACAACCTCTATGTTATTTGGCAAATGAGCATGTCACAAACCAAAATGTACTCAACTCTCTTCTAGGTACAAAGAAGAGTTTTTGCCTCATTTTAACACAAAGTCTTTGCTATATTTACAGTGGGACAGTATTCAGGATCTTCTGGGGCACCCTGTAGAGAAGCCAGTGGTACTTCACAGGTAAAAACCTCTCTTAAATTTTGCTTGGCAGGGATTGAGCTGGTAACAGAGGATGAGCTTAGGCAGAGGAATGGTGTTTATTGCACTAGTTACTTTTAGGCTGCTTTGCTGCTATAGCTTCAGACTTTTTGGGCGCTAACAAGACTCTGGATAGCTGCTCTCTGATGAAGTAGACCGACATGCAGAATGAAAACTTAGAAGATTTTGCAATGAAATTTCCAAAACTCCTTGAACTGTAAAATCCAGAGAAGAGCTAAGCAGCGTATAAAGAAGTCTCTCTCTTTGTGTAATACATAGTGTAGAGTGTTTATACTGGTCACCTGCATTTCAGTGACATGACATCATACAGCACAGTGGTGTGGTGTATATGAGAGTCTGTCTGAAGAAGCTTTGCGTTTATGAACGTACGCGGTGGTTCTACAGTTCTTCTAGGCTGACTGAAGAGAGAATAGTCCTTACATTTCCTGGGTTTCCACAGGGATTGAGCAGGGTGTTGGGTTAAATAGGCATGGGCTGTTTGCGGCGGTGCTACCGTTCTATGATATGATATGAAACTGTGATTTATCTCGGGATGGGGCCAGGCTCTTTTCAGTCATGCCCAGCGACAGGACAAGAGGTAATGGGCACAAACTTGAGCATGGGAAGTTCCGTCTAAACGTGAGGAGGAACTTCTTTCCTGTGAGGGTGGCAGAGCCCTGGCACAGGCTGCCCAGAGAGGTGGTGGAGTCTCCCTCTCTGGAGACATTCCAAACCCGCCTGGACGTGTTCCTGTGCCGCCTGCTCTGGCAGGGGGTTGGACTGGATGATCTCCAGAGATCCCTTCCAACCCTATGGTTCTATGATTCTATGATAAGCGTAGGAGGTGGTGGGTACTGTGAAAATACTGCACCGATTTCAGGTACACCTAACAAGGTATTTTCATCAGGCTTTCTTATGATTTTCAGTTTGATTTTTTTTTTCTTTTCCCTTTTTCCCCACTAAATCATTGTGCCCTTTGCTTCCCTTTACTCCTGTTTTATTCCAATGAGATCTTTAGAGCAGCAGCCACATACAGGAAAGCTGGGGTGAAATAGTGATTACGTAGAGCCCTTCTATTTTTCATCTGTGTTGTAGAGAGTAGTTCAACCAGAGTTTGCTTCACTGAGCACATCTCAAAAGTCTCAGATATGCAATTTGAGAAACTGATGACTTACAAGAAAGGCCAAAAGGTAAATATTTTCTAGGGGTTTTTTTTGTCTGTGATCTAAAATCCATTGCAGTCAGCAGGAGTCTGCTACTGTCATATATATGATCCCAAAATATTGGAAATATCTGAAGGACGAGTGATACATTAATCTTGAAAAATACCGTTTAATAAACATCTGGATTATTCTGTTTCAGCAGGGGTAATTTTCTAACATGATAAAACCAGTGACCGCATATAGTAAATACATAGGTGAAGGCTGAGAAACAAAGTAGACTAAAGAGTGGGGAAGGGATCTTGCACAAAAATAATTTGTAATAAATTACATGGTGCTTCTCTCTTCCTATGCATGTGTTTGTGTTCAGAATTCTTCCTATTCAAATTCAGTGAAGGAGAGTTTTTCTGTAGAGGTCGTTAGTAACTGTTTGATTACTTTCTCCCTGAGTTAATGACGGCTCTGTGGCGTTTAGTAGCAGTATCCTGTCTCCCTTGGAGTTTAGCAGTGGCATTGCATAACACAGATTGACTTGATGAAAGCCATGATAAAGATGCCATAACTTACCTTATATTACTGAGTGGTTATTCTTCCCTAAGAAGTTCCTGATCCTCACACATCCTTTTTTTTTTTTTTNNNNTTTTTTTCCTCTTTTCTGTTCAGGTCGTCATCTCCGAACAACACTAATCCATTTGGGTCAACCTTTTGCTTTGGACTGCAACGAATGATCTTTGAGGTTAGGAGAAAAACTTTCATATTGTGTGAGCAAGCGAAGATGAAGAGTTTGCTGTTATTACGGCTGGCTGCTTACTTCCCATTTCAATAAAAGTCAGGGCTTGGGAGTGGCTGTATTTTTAAAGCTTATTGGCAGAAATGGGCAACTTTGCAATCTCTTCTCTGAGGTTGTACATTTGCATGTTAAAGCTGGCACTTCAAGTTTGTCACCTGGAAGTTATGTATGAGCGGGAGACGCGTGTGCTTGGCCGCAAGCAGTGGTGGAGCATGCTGGTGCTCAGATGTGTCATGGAAATCTAGAGACTGTTTTTAGGAACTAGCCAAGAGCTCGTTGCATTCTGTTGTTGTTGGGATTTCTTTTTTTTCAGGCAGATCGGTTCCATATTTGCCCTTTTTGCTCTTCGGAGTTCCTGTTTGGTGTACAATTCTATTAATTTCCCTTTTTGCCTGCCATCTTTTGCAGGTGATGCAGAATAATCACATAGCTTCTGTTACTCTGTATGGCCCGACACGGCCCAGCAGCCAGTTGAGAACATCGGACCTTCCCCAGTGAGCATCCCCTGCAAAGTCAGCTAATCTCAATGCTACAGAATTAGTACAGCGTGCCTTGATTTGCTGCCACTTATAATATGGAAAGCACGTTATGATTTTTTTTTTTTCAATAAGCCTTTCCACCCAGGAGCGGTGTGGAGGGGAAATTCTTTCAACCCTTCATCATGGGGCATGGAACTGTTGATGGAGGAAAGCAGCTTAGGTGCCTGTGCCGTCGTTTATTCCTCTCCGTTGCCCTCATCCTATGCAGCACAGACCTGAAGAGACTGTCCCCCCCCTTCTCAGCTGGCAGAAGGGGGGAAATGGAAGAGGAGCACGTAATGACTGCAAGAGTTAGAAGCACAAACTTTCTGAGCCTTGGAGCATCTGGAAGCAGGTATTGATTTTAGTCTGTTTGTGTTACTGTATTGATGTGGTGGTCACATTTTAAGAAAAACGTGTGTGTGTATATATATAGATATAAACACATCGGTATTTCTGTGGCTTAGGACATTGTACCAAGTGTGACAAGGATGTATATATGTCCATGATTTCAGGCACCACATCTTCGTGTAACTTTAAACCAAGCAAGTAGCATGTGCATAATACTTGGTTGTAACATTTGCACTACATACACTTTAATTACTTGATAAACGTTTATCTTCACTGAGGAGCATCTGTGTACTGGGTGTGAGTGGGGTGTGATGGTTATTTAATATACGCTGCGCATAAAGCTTATTTATACAGTGGATCAGATTTATCCACCTTCCTGCACTAATATGTACTTGATATGCTGAAACAATTTTTTTCTGCCATGGCTGGTTTACTAATTTTTTTTCATATGCAGTTTCAAAAAAAAAAAAATCTGGAAGAGTTTGTTTCTATGATAGAATTGTGCTTTAGTGAAAAGGTTTGATACAATTTTTCATACTACAGAAAAATTTAATGAAGAAATAACGTTGCCTCATTTGCCTGTGTCCCAAAATCCTTTATTCCTACTCAGTTTCCTTGGAGAAAGAAAAGCTGTATATAATGGTATCTCAGAAAGAAATTCCCGAGCTCTGCCATCACCAAGAAAACCTTTTCTGTAACTTTTGATGTATGATTTTAATTTATGCCAAAGGTTTAGCCAAAGACATCCTTATTGTAGTTTCACCATTTCTGTACATACATGCTAACTGCACACCCCACCCCAGCAGACAAGATATAGGCTTCTTTCTAGTTGGGAGATGCTGCTCGCGACATTTTATCCCAGGAGGATACTTTAGGTTTCTAGTTCTCTTACCAGTCTTATTTGGGGGAAATAGGTGGTCTGTCTTTGAAATATTGAACCCTTTTTAAAAATGGACAAGAGAAATGTATAATTTTATCCCATTTTTAATATTTTGGTGTAGCAACTTGTGATACATAGATGACAATTTTGTGAGTTTTACTATGTGTGTACAGATTTTGTAAATATGACATTTTTGTAATTTTAACTCCATGTACAGTGTAATCCTGTATAGTTTATCAATGAATGAGAGATAGGAAATGGAATGTTAACTGCAGTTTTGGATCCTGGACCAGTAGCAGGGACAAATGTGGTGTGTGTGTGTGAGACGTTCTTTGCCATTTAGTCTTCCTGTATACTGTGATACTCTAAACTGTTTTGCTAAAACAAACAAAAAAAGCCCCATGAAGAATCTAACGGATAAGGAAAAAGTTACTGTTTACCTTTATCCCTAGGTGTCACTCCTGTTGAATCCCTGTTCAATCTGTGCTGTCTCCTGTGATCATTGCTTGCTAAGAAAATTCTATGCCTCAACCTTCCTTTTGTTTCCTCTCTAATTTTAATTTCATTTTACATAGCCCTTCTGTAAATTAAATGGAATAATAATGAGCATGTACACTGAAAGAAAAATAAAATGAGACTCTCAGTTACTGTTTTTGTGTTAAATACAGTTGCTGGGTGTTTTTGTAATAAAGTCATGGATGTTTTTGCTTTTTTTTCTTATTAATTAGTCCTTTTTATTTTACTGTCTTTCAGACATTGTATTTGAAGTGGCTGACTAGTGTTCCTCCTTTACAGACAATACAGTATCTTCTCTGAAGAAGCGGTATAAAAACTAACATAACTTGCAGTCTGTTTCCTAGTAGATCCATGAAGCATATTATAAATTTTTGCCCCGAAGTGGAGAAGGAAGGTCTTCAAAGTATGGTAAATAACACCATGCCTTCTGTATTGTGTTCAAAAATGCGATTGTTGCGCTCATGTCAGCCTTTGGGTCTCACTAAAATGGATCGAGCTTCAAAGAGTTTGACTGTTGCACAAGAGAATGGAAGAAATGCCTGCAGTAAAAGGAGCAAACGGGAATTCTCATACTGCTTTCTTGTGCCCTAAGGTGCTTCACCAGAAAAGCGTTGAGGGTACGCTTGCCCTGAAGTAGCTTAGGAGTTAGTGCAGGGAAGAGGAATGGGACTCCTGTGCCCATTCGCGTTTCTCTGGACCTGGCTGCGCAATGCAGGGCAGAGCACTAGGCTCCCCCTCCTCCAGCATCCCGTGGTGCTGGAATATAAAATGGCCTTGGCTTAGTGGGCTCTTGGAGAATTTGACGGTCCCTGCATTGAGATGGTGTGCGTGCTTATGCTTGTTACTAAAACATGACAGCAATCCTGCTAATAATTTGCATTAATTGTAATTAATCCTTTTTCTAATAAAGGCTCCGGATTAGGTGCAGGAGGAGACAGTTTTAGTAGTGGCTCTGCAGATGCTACCAATATCCTGCTCTCAAGCATGCTCAGTTGAGATCCTTCAGCAGTGAGAGGTGAGGACTGCTGCTGTAGCATGCACCTTGAGGCTTAGGACAGGATGGCAGCGGCAGCAGCTGAGCAAAGGTATTTAACAACTTCAGTGGTTCCCATCTTCACTGTAACACACTGCTGAGTCCAAGTGACTAAAACAGTGTAGGTAACGAAATGTGCTCTCTTAACAGCCCAGATACGTCTCTAGATCAGTCCCTTCATCTTGAAATGTTCCTCTGTAACAGCAAAAAATTAAAGGCAACTTTGCATCTTGGCCGCTGCGGATGGGCTGAACACAAAGCGTTTGACTTTTGGGAGAGGCAGAGCTAAAGAAAAGCACAGGGAGATAATGTGGAGCAGCTCTTTGGGCTTTCCTCGCCCTTCCTTTGTCATTGCAGCTGTTTGTAGCTTGCGTCTCTGAGCTGTTTTGATTTATTTGCTGCTATTTGGCCTAAGCCAAGCTGTTCCTGTGCTGATGCGTTGGGGGAGCTGGTGCAGAGCCTTCAGGGCTTGCTGGGATGAAAAGTGTAGGGCTGTTGGAGGGGACTGATGGCAGTTTTGAATCACCAGAACAAAGAGAGGAAGGAATGTTCGTTTGAAGTGACTGCTGTTCCTTGCAGAGGGGTGCTTGGGGTGCTGCAGTGTGCCAGCTCATGCTCTGCCAGGCTGGCTGGGTAGGGTGCGTCGCCTTCCCCTCCCCAAGGAACCCAGAGATTTGGGCTTTGTCAGATCCCATCTCGGCAGGTGCCCTTGTTGGAGTTACGTGTGGTTTGATACAGATCCAGCATGTTGCCAACATGTGCATTGGTGGTCCATCACTTTGGTTTCATATGATAAAGCTGTTTGATACAACATTAAGTACAATTGCATTTTTAATAAACACATTGTGTGTATGATCCCATTTTGACGTGTGCCTTTTTCCTGTGTATGGAAATTAAGAGTTTGTGTGGGTGTCTGCTTAACTTGAATATTGCAGTATTTTCCACGTTATTTCATTTGTTTACACTTAATAAAACTGCCTGTTGTGCCCTTCTTTTTGGAGGTGAAGCTGGCATTTCTTCCCGTATTCTGTAGGCCTGCAAGCAGTCCCTGGGCTCCTGTGGATATTACGGGCAGTGCTGTATAGATCAGTGCTGCTGTGTAATACTAGAACCCTCTCTTCACCAAAATGCAGTTCCTGTCAAGAAAACCCAGTTTTCTGTTGCCAGGAACCATCACGCTTCTAATTCTAAACATATTTTTTTGCTGAAATAGTAATCGGGTGGTGTGTGAGAACTGATTCATGTGCTTACGATCCTTCGCGTTCCAGAAGACCTATCAAATTTGTTTTAAACAAGATCTTCCCTGCGGCTCAGTGTTACAGCGAGACAGTGATTCATCGTCATTGGGACTGGCTGGAGGTGAGGCTCCAGCTGGCGCCTTCCAAAGGGAAAACGAAGGTGTTGGTGCCCACTTCACATCGACTGTCTGTGTGTTGGTAGAGCCTGTTAGTCACTTGGCAGCTCTGCTCCGCAGAACTTATGTTTGGCTTTGGCTTTGATGGCTCCAAGTGTGTATAAGAGTAAATCTGCACGTGTATGAAGCCATGCGGCTGTTACTTTTAAAGAAATGTTATGTCCAAGCTGTAGCCATTTGTTTTGCTTCGGAGTAGTCGGCTGAGGACCAAGATGTCTGATATGGCAGGATTCCACGTGGGCTGGCTGTGTTCTTGGAGTTCAGAATAATTTTTGGTGTGGGGATGCTAGAACATCTCTTCTGTGCTAGCTCTGCAGATAACAATTGTTGCATCCCAACTTTTGCCCCATAAGCATCTTTTATTTTACCTGCTTTATCTTGATTACACCAACACTCTCCTCCGGCCAATCCTGTCAGACACAACCTGACGCAGCACACGTAGCCAAATAAATATGTCACTGCCTGTTTGGGGGGTTAATTGAATACAAATTAGTTCTGATTGGTGCTTCTTGTCCCTGCTTACTGCAGGGGCGTTGGGCTAGATGACCTTTAAAGGTCCCTTCCAACCCAACACATTCTGTGATTCTCATGTAAGGTATGGCCCAGGATGTTTCAGTGATCAGGTAAGGTTGAAGCAAAATAAGGGGAAATGAAACATGGAGCTAACTGAAGATGTAACTCATGAGCATTAACACTCGGGGGTTGGGAGTTAATGAAGTAGGGGGCTTTGTCCCAGGCCAGGGTATAAGCAGTTCACACAGTGAAAACCACCTACGAAGGGATTCATTTTTGACGGGGGTGTATGCGTTACCTGGAGGGTTCAGGTTGAATTTCCCATTATTGAAATACCATATTCTCTACCTGTGTGAATTTTAGCTGTAACTAATAAAGCCACTGTTTAAATGTTTTATCTCCCAAACCTTATATGCAAGGCTTTTGTTTTGTTTGTGGGGATGCGTATCTTTCCTGCAGGCAAAATCATTCCTTTTCATGATCCAGGAACACTGACCGCTTGAAACAGCGTGAAAGGGAAGCTGGAGTTTGCGGAGTCAGTCATTTACTGTGGTGTGAGTTACCCTTATAACAGTAACTTCTGTTCTGCACTAGACTGTAATGCTTTAACGTAACCTTTTCTCTTTCATACCCTAATTAATTCCCCTTGAAATGTTATTAGTTTGGTGATTTTAAAGTACTGCAGATTGCAATTTTGGAAGCTGGTTTTAAATGCCTTAACGTTTCACACCTACGCTACATATTCCACTTAGCACGTAAGTTTCATTCCAGCATTAATATCCTTCCGAGAGACATTCATTTTAAATACCAATCGCCGAAAAAAGCCGTGCATCGTTATGCAACGTGCAGTTTAATCAACTAAATAATCAGAACAGCCTGAATCACTGTATTCCCTTTTTCACCTCTGCTGGTCTCTCTTAGAAAAACTGTACCCCTGAAATTGTTTCTCTTTTCTCTTGCTTCTGTGGCCACAGTGAGCGTTTTGTCTTAATATCACGGCTTTATTCCCACCCAGCTCACTCAGCCCCCTGGGGCCAAGGCAATCACTGCGGACTGGTGTTATTTTATGGTTTTTCCCTGGTCTTGGCACTGGGAAAGGGAGGGAGAGGAGCGGAGCTCCATGACCTGCATGGATCCATGATCTCCATGAATTGGAGAGCACTGGGCTGGTCAGGGCTGGTGGGGGAGCTGTTTGCTGCTCCTGGAGGGGCTCAGATGTACTCATGCTTTGGGATTTCGTTTCCTCTCATTCCTCAGTATCGTTTTCTTACTGACGATAAGCCTACAAAATCATGAAAAGTTGGATTTTAAAGCTTTACTGGTTTTGTCAAACGTCAATAGTTAGCAGCATCGTTAAGGAAATGTGATGGGCTGATTTCCAGGGCTGCCGAGACCTGCAACGGCAGCTGAAGGATACAGCTCAGGAGCTCGGCTGTTCTCCACAGCGGGCTTTGGGGTAGACTTCCTTTTTTTTTTTTCCCCCACGCAGTCTGACGGTCTCCAGGGAATGTTCTCAGTGCCAGTATTTAGTAAGGATTCTCTGAGCCATTCAGTTATTTTCTACTCTTTGATTTTGCACTTGGGGTTTGCTTCCGAGAACCTGCTGTAGAAAGATGAATAATTAAACTGCAGGCAGGAAGCACAATATTTTAATGCTCAATTGCTTCAGGGCCATATTTGGCTTTCTTTTTTATGATGCCTAAGCCAGCGGTGGCCTGACCGAGTGATGGATCTTGGCATTCGCTACCAGTTTATGTGTTCAGAAATGCATTCGGAGGCGCTGAATGTACGGTCCCAGCCAGCTCTGCTCGTTAGGAGTGACCAGATCTGGCTACTTATGTACAGTAGGAACAAAACTTGACTGTGTGTGGATCCCTGGGATTCAAAAAACCCCACTGTACTGTAGTAGCTTCACATTTTTGCGTCTGTCTCGAGGAAGTCTGCTTGATTTCCCTGCAACTCGTGGAACCCGCTTAGGATGTTTTCATGTTTTCTTTTATCGTCATGGGTTAGTTGTGGAAAAAATTGCCAGGCAAGGCTTTGCAGCAAACCCCTGACTGGTGCATGGCATTAGGGAGTTAATAAAAGCTGCTCAGGATTTCGCTCTGAAATGGATGAGTTTGTTTTTCTGAGAGGCATCAGAAAGGTCAGTAGAGGGTCCTTCCTGCCAGTTCATACACATCTTGGGTTTTAGGATTTTCTGAAAAGACCCCCGTCTTCTAGGAAACGATCCCCAGCTTGGGTGGAGTTAAAGACTTTTTGCCTGCTGTAGCAGTAAGTGGAATTTAATAAACCACAGGGGGTGCAGCACTGCTTGCCGGTATTTCCCCAGTGAATTATGGCTCATATTTTGGGGTCTGTAAACTCCCAGCTCAACTGCAGAAGCAAATGGAAACTTTTAGAAACCAGGTCAAACAGGCCATGCAGCAGAGGCTGGAGAACAAAAGCAGATGTGTCTTTCATTAATAGACACCAGATTTAGTATTCATTGGATAAAAGAAATGAGCTATTCTATAGACTAAGACAACAGAGTAAACAGTTTGCTCTGGTTCTGTTTCTGCCAACTATCAGGGTACGGGCTGGCACAGGTGGATGTTGAACAACAACTTTGATCTGGGTCAAAATGCACTCATTAATGCTGTTGTGGGTAGATTGCAGATCTGAAGACGATAGAAGGAGGAGCCAATTATGCATCTCCAAGCTTAAAAGGGAAGATCTTAATGAGGACTGCTGAACCCGCCTAGCTGCCTTGCAGGAAATCATAAGGTAAGACGTGTTTATTTTTCTGTCATTACCATTGAATTAAGTCCAGCATAAGGAAAGATGTACCAAGTTATCTAAAAGAATGAATAATGTATTTTTCATGTTGCTGTCTTGATGAAAAATACATGTGGTGGTAGTCTTATGACGTGAGTGCAGACGTACTTGACAGACTCACTCTGACAACTAGAGGCATGTCAGCATGCTGTCTTTTAATTATGCTATAAATAATTTCCCAAACTGTAAACTAATCACAGGTAATACATTTCTGTACGAGCCCATAAATACATAAGTATCACACGTGGCAACAGGCAGGGGCGTGATTGCCTTTTTCCCACCAGCAAGGTTCTGCTTATTTCCACACCCTACGGAGCTCCGTGTAAAGCTCACATGAGCACTTTGTGTTTCAGGATTGCCTCCTCAAAATATCCCAAATCAGCATGTGGTCTTTTGGGTTCTATAGAGCCGACCTTTCCTTGGAAATACATTATTATAAGGCTTAAACTGTTATAATGAGGATAGCATGTAAGACTGTTGTTACTAGTCGACCAATAGCTATTACCAGCTTGTTTTCCTCCATGTTGTGCATCGTTAATACGAGTACTGAGCCCGGACTGTTGCTGCGTGGGAGGAAGGTTATACCCAGGTATGAAATGCAGCTGTGCTGCAGGCTCTGTTTAAGGGAAATTTAAACAGTCAAATGTCCGACTTCCAGGACGTTTATGACTGATTGTAGTTTCCTTTGAAGCCGTGTGTATGCGCCCTCCTGAAGAGGGATGGCATCAGGGCTTCTCTGATGGATAGGAGTTTTGTTGAGGGGGGAAAAAATTGCAGAAGAATTAACAAACACAGTATCAGAGGTGAATTCAAGCTCTTTGCCCCATGAATTTTATAGCTTTTTAACCCTGATTTAGAGGAATTCATTTCCTGTTTGATGTCCAAGAAAAGGATATTCTTGTACTCTGCTGCCAGAAAAAACAAAATGCTTCAAAGTATTGACTGTTCTTTGAAAAACTAAGCAATCCTGTATTCTTGTCCGATGCTTAAAATACTTAAGAAGTTACAGGCTGACTGAAACTTGGAAAGTCCAGCAGAAAGATTGCTTTGTGTTTTTGCTTTCTTGCAATAAATTTAGAAAGGCCTTTTATTCTGAAGGCCTTTTGTCTGAAGGCTCCTTTCTCCCTTTACATGGCACCCGCAGCAATATGAAAAGTCTTGGCTGCTCTTTGCAGTTGAGTATGTGCCAGGCAAGAGCACCAAGGTCTATAGAAACCAGTCCAGTCCGTTGACAAGTATTCTTTTGGTTTGAAGAAGCTCCCAAATGTGACGCAAGCATCAGCTCTGTGTGGTTTTACCCTCACAAGTGAAGGCCAAAGGATCTCTCCGGATGGAAACCTTCTGAAGATCTGGGTTAGATGATGAGAGAGATCAGATGCAGTTGAATGACTCTTGAGTTTTCACTGAGTGCCGCTCAGCATAGCGTAGAGAGCCTGAGCTCATGGAAGTGCCAAAAACTGGTCCCTTGAGTCCTGAGTGTGTCAATGGAGCAGATATTTGAACTGAGGTGTTGCTATGAATAATGAAAAATCAAGACTCTGAGGGATCAACTCAAAATTCTTTCTGTCCTTTCTTTAAAGTCCCTTCAGAAGTCAACCTCTTCCCAGTTATCTACTTACCTGTCCTCTGCTCAACCAGCCGCGCCAGCCTCAGCCTCCAGTTTGTGTGTTCTTGTAGTCCACCTTATCTGCAACGTATGGGACCCCGTTTCAATAGCTGTTAGTTGTTCTGTTCTTCTTAGGAGGCCTACAGAAAGCCAACCAGGCCGTGGTGATATGAGTTGAGCATGCACGAAGGTGTTTTTGATTTCCTTTACGCTAGTTACTGTGTAGTTTGGTCATTTCTCAATGAGTCTGAGTCAAGGTACCACGTTGATAATGATCCCGGGGGCTCCTTGGCATTGTCTCTTACCCTCTATCTTCTTTCATTTCTCATGTTTCTAACCATGCTGAACAATCTCCAAAGATTGCGTTTGCAATGTGCTTTTACGCATTGGCCCACTAAGCACTACTATAATTCTAATAAATAATAATAAATTAAAGATACTGTTATGATTATTTGGACTCATTAATGGAGAAGGACCTTCATGGTATGTGTGTGCAAATGTGGAATTTTGGCAAATTCCTGCAATAGTTTGTCATCTTCTCTTAACATTGTAAATAAGGTGTGCTAAAATACTCTACTTCTAAAGTCAATTCATTTGGTTGCAACCGTTCAGGGTTCCCTTTCTCAGATGGTTTTCTATGTGTTTCTGCCGCCGTCTGCCTGCATTATCTGAGAGGTGATGCTTGTGGTGTTATTTGAGCTTTCTTTTTCCATTGGAAAGGCTTCTTCACTTGCTTCTTCTGAGTACAGGAAAGATGTGGGCTGTGGAGCAGGTTCCACATTAGCCAGATCTCAGCAACTTTCAGACTGTGAACTACCATGAGATCTTTGTAAAAACAGGGGTCAAATGTCTGTAGGTGTGGGGCAGCAGAAGGCTTGACAATGCCAAAGGTCTTGAATCCTTCATGCAAAATGGGTTTGAGGTTGATTCTCTGTAAGCACATGCCCAAAAAGACATCGTCGATGGGGAAGAGTTCCACCTCTCTGCAAGCCCTGGAGAGCTTCTTCATGGTGCGGCTGGACAGCAAAAACCCTCCTCCTCCTGCGTAGGCTGGATAGATGCTTAGTCCATACATGGTCTCTGGGATATAGTATTTGCTCTTCTGGACACGGATAGGGCGGGCGTTGTAGATGATGTCCCCAACAAAGAGGTCCTCAGCGGGGTCGTGTCTCTCAAGGAAGTCAACAATGTTCTCGACATTGACAAAAACATCGGCGTCACCTTTAAAAATGAACTTCACGTTGTGGCAGAATTCAGCAGCCCAGTTGAGGAAGTGGATCTCCTTCAGGGTCAGATTGAAGAAAGTGTCCATGAAGTCCCAGAGTAAAATGTCCCGGTATGCCTGGCTCTCCTGATTGACCAGAGTCTCCCATGTTGCCAGCACTGTCCTATTCTTTGGTGTTCCCAGGAGGAACACTCGCTGGATCTGCTCCCCGTTCACCAAACCCTCCCTGCCCCACGTTTTCCGCACAATCTCACGTCTGTCGAAGTCTTCAACTACTGATTTGATAGCAATGAGCAGAAAGGGACCTCCAGGGGTTTTCCTGCATTTCTTGGGCTGGTTAATGAGGAGATTGAAGTTCCTGTTATCCTTGTTTAGGAGATAGTGCTTGAAGTTGAAGGCAGAATTGGTCAATGGAGGTCGAGTTGTAGTTTGGACCCTGTTGTTGGCCACTTCCGTTCGTCTAACGATAGGAGTTGCCTGGGGCCTGGGGACCATTGCCTCTGCTGGCATCGGTCTCCGAGGTGCTCTGGGGGCAGAGAATGTTTTTGGTGTTACTGCCGGCTTCTTCTGTGCTGGCTCCTTGTTTCCTACAGGGACTAAATGCTCCAGCTGGGAGTAGAGTAAAGAGCAAAGTGCCACCAGCAGGAAGAGGGTACAGATCGCATCCCCTTTGAGACGAACTCTCATTGTCTCTGCCGTGTTTGTGGGACCGTTAAAAGCTGTGTTTGAGCAGCCTGGCACCAATGTCCATCTGTAAACAAGCAGACGGTGCGTCAGCGATGAGGATTCGGCAGCTTTGAAGCATGCAGGCAAGACTAACTGAAACACCATTTAAAAAACTAGCAGCAAAGTGCATTTTACTCATAAAAACACCGAGATGTGTTAAGGAACTGGCCAAAAGGCACATGGATTGCAAACCTAACGCTGATCCGAGTGCTCTGGCTCTGTGACTTGGTTTGTTAAGTCACTGAGAATTCATCCATCATCCTGAAAATCACTCATGAAGCACAACGTGAAATCAGCCCTCCCTCCCACATCCCCCTCTGACAAACACATTTTACCATTTCAGAGATTTCACTGCTTTGGGGAAAAACAAGGTGGAAAATGAACAATGCTGTTCTTCCATAAATCAGTAGATTTTTTTAATTATTGTTTTTTTCTAACTTGAGTCAAAACAGGGAAGCTTGGAGCTGGCTGTTGGAGGACAGAATCTGCAGCGTGTGGCTGGCGCTTCCCTGCACCCGGAGCCAGCTCTCCTAAACCAGCTGTGATTTGTGCCTTCAAAACGAATACATTCAGCACACGCTTGAATGCACATAGGGCCTTTTTGCCGCCAGTAATCTTCATAAAATATTAAGCCATTATAAATAACTTCCATTAATAAGGTTAGGAGGGGCATGGGTGTTTTGCCTCTGCCAGATCGCCCTAACTGGGAAGCAAGAGGTGGGCAAATAAATCCCAGTACGCAGAAGCAAGGCAGAGCGTGGTGTTAGGAGTGTTTTATTCAAGCGTGAGAGATGAAGTTGCCTTTTGATATACAAGGTTTGATTCTCACTTACGCTCTTCCCGGAGATCTTCTGTCTCATTCGATCAGTTCTTCAACTGCAAGAAAAATAGTAATAATAAAATGCAAGAGTAGTAGGAAGGCAGAAAGCCGCGTGTAACCGTGGTTCAGGGAAAGAGCTGGTCAAGGGTCTGTAGCTGCAGCAAAGGCAGCTCCTCTCATCACGACCATTTCCCACAGCAGGGAACAGAGGGGACCCGACAGCCGCTGCAGGCTCCCGGAGAAGGCAGGCACCAGTCGTGCTCCCTACAGTTGTTAGCAGGGAGCACGTTCCTGAAAGTTTAGCTCTACCCCAAAATTTTCCCACAAGTGCTCATAAGTATTCTTAAATAACCCACTGATAATCTTTTATGTTCATATGCAGTTTACAGCTCCATCTTGCCTGTGCTGTATTAATGCAGTTGTCTATGTCTTGAATTAGCCAACATCATCTCCAAAAGCTTCTTGACCCAAAGCTGCCTGGTTGAACAGGATCCTGCCTTTGCTTAAGGAGCCCTCCTTACTGAGCACCGAAAAGGGTGGAGGAGCCAGGGTTTGCCGTTTCCTACACGATTTATTCCTGCAGCTCACTGTTTTTTCGGTATTCTTAGCCAACGGAGCACACAGATGGACGCTCAGCCTCCCGTCGAGCCCCACAGCCACCTCAGACTGCCTCAAACATCTAATGGGGCGGCAAAGTGCTTGGTAAGAATATTGTTATTCAGCATAATTGTCACCTAAAACAGGAACCTCTTTAGTCTGGTGACATTAATTTCTAGCAAACCTTCTTTCACTGTCATGGATTGTATCACCTGCTAATTGTTCACTAACCATCAATTTTGTATTGGCCATAACGTTCTCTTTTTGAAGCTCAAAATTAGACTGGTGAGTCTGTAATTATGAAGTACGAAAATAGTGGCACAGTGTTGCCTCCAGACCCTGTGGGATCTAGGCAATATTTCAAGACCTACGAGAAAGCAAAATTAATAAGTCCATTGATTTCTTGGTCAGCCCCTTTAAAATTCTTGATGCACATTGCTTGGACCTCACAATTTTTAAATAGTTTGCTGTTTCATTACTGGTTAACTGCATCTCCAAGTTACTGCTGAAACAGAAGAGTATTTCATCACCATATGGTATCGGCTATCTTTTTCCCAAGTGCAGCTCCAAAATATTTACTGACCTTCTCCTGCTTTGGCTCCAGTGTTACTGAAATCTTTATTTTAGCAAGTGGCTTATCTGTGCCTTGGTGTAACGCTCTTTGTGTTCCCAGTGGATTCAAAATCACTTCCTCCTCGTCCTGATGACCAGGATTTTTTCTTCAGGCCGCCTTTCTTGCTGTTTTCTGGCCTCTAAGAGAGGTTTCTGGGGTTTTCTCCATTTCTTGGCTTTTTTTTTTTTACTGTGCCTTTCACTTCTCTCCTCAGCTAGTCAGATGTTTTAACCAGCGTAGCTTTGATATTAGCGGCAGGATTGTAGAATTTTCTCTGATCTCATATAAATTGCTGTTAAAATGCTGATAATGATCAGAAGCTGTTTTCCGTTGATGTTCTTTCTGCCGCATGACTTGGCTCATAACTATTTTCAGCCTGGTGAAGCAGTCCCTGCTAACGCATGTAGGATGTTAGTCTGTGTTTTACGTCTGTCGTGTGTGAGCTACCCTTGGCACGTCCCGATTGTGGTGCTCTGCAGCAACCCTGCTGTTCTTCCCGTTTTGTGCTAAGTCATCCTTTATCTGTCAAGGCGTGGTTCCCAGCAGGCTTTCCCTCACCTTGCCTTCAATAATTTTCCAGAAGCTCCGGGGGTATGAAGGGATGGTCCCACTACACCCAGGACATGCCACCGAAGGAGAAAGGGTCTGTCTCTCCTCTGCCCATCGCAAGCAAGAATTTTTTTTCTGGTTGCTAGTGAGATACCTAAAATAGGGACCCTGTCTCAAAAAGCTCACAAGAACTAAAATTGAGTCATTTTTGCTCTTTCTGTTGCGATGGGAGAAGCTTTATTGAGGTGCACACGGGCTCCTGGTGGGGTGAATCCTTATAGCGTTGGGATGTTTTCTCTCCACTCGAGCTCTTTGTAAAGTCTCATCTCTTTCCCCACTGTAATATTTTTTTTTTTCCCTTTTCTATGCAAAAGTTTGATCTTATTTCAGCTGCCAGGCTCCAGATGGTAATTAAGGAGCTGGATGAAAGTCCTGGCTTTTTCCTGTGTTTAATTTTATCAGAGAGCGTTTGGAATAAAATGTATGTGTCATGAAACTCATAATTTCCATGACTTAAAGATTTACCCAGCATCTCAGAATCTGGCAATAAGTGCCTTGAAAAAGCCAAGAAAACCCCTGAATTGTTACAAGCCTGGGCAGATAGCCCAGATTTTCTTCTGTGTTTTCATTTATTGAAAGAAAAGAATCCGAAATAGCGGTTTTCATGCTGAAATAAAACAGTTCAGTGCTGAATATAGACATCTAGTTTTCAAAAGAAGTTGCCAGCCCTTGAAGTGAATCCTTGCTCAAATTATATGGATTTTCCAGTCTTTGTTGGATATTTCCTTCTTTTGCAGGAAATACCCTCGACTATTACACAGGTGGAAGCTCTACTCATGGATGTCAGTGTGGGAAAAGCTGTCCTGTTCTGAATTCAGCGGGACTGATGATTCTGGCAGACACTCCAGTATGTCCTAAAGCCAAAAAGATTATTCATCCACCTCAACACCAGGAGGACAAAAAACCCAAAAAAAATATAAAATTACAGGGCTATTAAATTGAGCAGAAAATATTTGATGCCAAACAAAAGAGATGTGAGCACAGCAGAGCGTTTCTCGGCACAGCCTCTCGCTGTGTGTCCCCGTCCAAGGCAGATGCACCTCTTCTCCGTACGCCGCCGTGGGGGATGTCCATCCAACTTGTGAAATGGAGCCAGGGTTATCAAACTGCTGCATCACTTGGTGCCTCAGGGACTGGGGGCTTTGCTGCCAGGGATGCCTCCCATGTCCTCCAAGCTCGGAGAAATAGGCAGTTGTCCCTCTTTGTATCGGCTGCCTGAGTATGGCTACAGTAGGGATCTGGAGTCCGGCTCCAGTGGGTGTGAACCATAGAATGGTTTGGGTTGGAAGGGACCTTAAAGCCCACCCAGGGCCACCCCCTACCCTGGGCAGGGACACCTCCCACCAGACCAGGTTGCTCCAAGCCCCATCCAGCCTGGCCTTGAACACCTCCAGGGATGGGGCAGCCACAGCTGCTCTGGGCAACCTGGGACAGGGGCTCATCGCCCTCACAGCAAACAATTTCTTCCTCAGATCGCATCTAAATCTCCCCTCTTCCAGTGTAAAACCCGTTCCCCCTTGTCCCATGGCTCCCCTCCCTGATCCAGAGTCCCTCCCCAGCTTTCCTGGAGCCCCTTTAGGGACTGGAAGGGGCTGGAAGGTCTCCCCGGAGCCTTCTCTTCTCCAGGCTGAACCCCCCCAACTCTCTCAGCCTGTCCTCACAGCAGAGGGGCTCCAGCCCTCCCAGCATCTCCGGGGCCTCCTCTGGCCCCGCTCCAACAGTTCCGTGTCCTTCTTGTGGTGAGGGCTGGGAATGGGATGGTGCAGTTTGCCCCAGCAATGGGATGAGGGGGGTCGGAGGGCTGAGCTGGGCTGTAGGCAGAGGCTGAAAGGTCTCCTATCCATGAGGTGGAAACATGGAGAGCACATACATAGGGAACATGCTGGAAGGACCAAGGAGGCTGCAGCCTGTGCGTTCCAAGAGGCAACAAAATGCCTGAAAGTTGGAAGTGGCCACAGCTGAGTACGGTGTGCTGGTGAGCATCCAAGCGGGGAATCTGACCCATGCTGTTGCATGCTCAGGCAGAGGGCCCAGTCCTCTGCCTGGTTTTCATTTATTTGAGAGGAAGACTCTGAAATATGGCCAAGGAGTACTGCAATAAAAGCAGTTAAATGACGATTTAAAAAAAAAAAGTTTCTAGTCCTTTGTTCCCAGTTGAACGACATGAAGCCTTGAACTAATCCTGGAAATCTTCTTTTGCAGCAGCCATCACATTTCCATCACTTGGCACTTCTGCTTCCGTGGGCCCAGGCAGGAAAGAGCTTCTGGATCCTGTCCCTGAGTTCAGTCAAGAAGCCTTGGTGATTCTGGCATGTTGCGTTGTGCCTTGAAGAGTGGTTGTTCAACCTGCCCAGCCTCGGGAAAAGCAGCCGCAATAGCCAGGGAAGCTGAAAACTTGGTACACTGAGCAAGAAGGTACAACACACGGCGACGAGCTCTGCTGCATGCTTGTCCCAGCCTGCCTCACGGGAGCACCCATCCCCACCGAGCACGGCTGTGGATTGTCCCTGGATCAGCTTGCTGCCCTGCCACCGGCGAAGCGTTTTCGGCCCCCGTGCCAGCTCCTGAAGCTGGAGCGGACACTGGTAGGTTTGGGTTGTGCAGTGGAGGGGCTGCGCACATCGTGTGGGCCGTGCAATATGTGGGGCTGTGGTTGCTGATGGAGAAGTCTTATCTGTTTCACTGTAAAATAAGCTAAAGAAAGTGTTGGAGATCCAGCACTGATGGGTTCAATGAATTTTTTTGCAATACTCAGGGGAACTTGGAAAATTCTGGGTGGTGGGGGTGCTTTATGGAATCATAGAATGTTTGGGTTGGAAAGGGACCTTAAAGATCATCCAGTTTCAACCCCCCTGCCCTGGGCAGGGACACCTCCCACTAGACCAGGTTAGTCAAAGCCCCTTTGAAGCAATGCTTGAGGTTTTTGGATATTTGTTGTCATTTCACGTGGGTTGAACGCATTTCACAAGAACAAAGTCAGGCTGTAACACCCAGTGCTGGAAGCTGAGCCCCGGGCTCTGGCTTGCCACAGGGAGGTCTGCGCACATGTCCCTCTCCCGCCTCATTTACAGCAGCTTTTCCATCCTTTTTTCCATACTGGCTCACTCAACGAGAACAAGTCAAGCTCCCAGGACCCTCTTCACTTTGTGCTGCTGTTTCTCTGCCACCTCCTGCTCCTGTTCAAGAACCCCCCAAGGACAGTAATAGCAAACCCTAGGCCCATCCTGCAGCTGGGACTGTGTAAAACAGAGATGTGTGTGGCTTAGCTTCATCTCACCAGCCCAGGACGCTGACAGCAAGAAGTCTGCACCGTCTGAAGCTCTGGTGACTACGTTTTCCTACCAGCTCTCGCTTGGTCCCATCCTCCCGAGCCCCCGAGAGAGTGTTTGACTTCTGCGTCCCCACCAGTGGAATTTCCACACATTGCTGGACACGCGAACGCGAGGAGCGCTCTGTTTCACAGGAGGGTTACTTCTTCTGCTCTCTTTGAGCCACGCTGGGCTGCCATCCTTCTCTCTTGCCCTTGTACAGAAACCTGAAGTGAAGCACTAAGGCAAAGGTTTCAAAATCTTGGTGGAGTTCTCTCAGTTTGGGTCTCCTGCAGGCAAAAACCTCATTTTACAGTGTGTGAGCGTCTGGGCTCTTTGGGGTACCCACAGGGAAATGTGGCAGCTTCCAGCACTGGGTTTGTTCCACTCCACGTACAAAAACTTGCACAAAACAACTCAGGCTTAACAGTTTGAGCTGGTTTTGAAGTGTTTAAAGGGGAAAAATACCACTGTATGTTGGAGCAGGGGAAGAAGCCTTCTTGCGTTTCTGTGTTTGGGTGTCACGCAATGAGTTTTATTCCTGTATGGTTTCTTTTTTGGTTTTGTTTGTTTTCTGGGGTTTTTTTTCCCTCCCTCCAGGCAAAGTCAATAACCTCATCAAAGCTGGTGCTTTGAGTGGCTTTGGTGCCGGCCAACTCCTCTCTGCATTACAGGGTGTTTGTGAGGAGCTCGCATTTGGAGCGATGGGATTACAGAGTGATACTGAACAATTTGATCTTCTTGACTAGAAGACAGGGCAGGCCGAAACACAAGAGACACCCTTCGGCATGTTGGTTACTGCAAAGCCCTAGAAAAATGAAGGAACCAAAACAATCACTAAGCTGCCTTACCAGAAAAAAGAGCCCATTGCGTTCAGCCGCTTTGAAGTTTTGAAGTCTATAAACAAACTGAGAATAGGCTGTAGGATTTAATTAGCTGAATGTCTTTAAGAAAGCTTTCCCAGGAGTCGGGATCGTGAACCAGAGCCACACGAGCACCATGCAGAGGAGCAGAGGCTCGGGGTGCTCAGCCACGCAGTGCTGCTGTCACAGCAGCGCCTGGCCCCGTGTCACCACTGCCACCACTTGCGTTGCAGCACATGGAGGCAAAAGCTCTGCTGGTTGAAACTCAACTGTCCCTCTGCTCCGCTCTGTGAGACCCCCCTGCAGTGCTGCCTCCAGCGCTGGGGCACCAACAGCAGAAGGACACGGAGCTGTTGGAGCGGGGCCAGAGGAGGCCCCGGAGATGCTGGGAGGGCTGGAGCCCCCCTGCTGTGAGGACAGGCTGAGAGAGTTGGGGGGGTTCAGCCTGGAGAAGAGAAGGCTCCGGGGAGACCTTCCAGCCCCTTCCAGTCCCTAAAGGGGCTCCAGGAAAGCTGGGGAAGGACTCTGGATCAGGGAGGGGAGACATGGGACGAGGGGGAAGGGGTTTACACTGGAAGAGGGGAGATTTAGATGAGATCTGAGGAAGAAATTGTTTGCTGCGAGGGTGGTGAGCCCCTGTCCCAGGTTGCCCAGAGCAGCTGTGGCTGCCCCATCCCTGGAGGTGTTCAAGGCCAGGCTGGACGGGGCTTGGAGCAACCTGGTCTGGTGGGAGGCGTCCCTGCCCAGGGCAGGGGGTGGCCCTGGGTGGGCTTTAAGGTCCCTTCCAACCCAAACCATTCCATGATTCTATGATAAAAATGCAGGCCTCGCTCCAAAGACTCCTTGCAGCTTTCCTGTCGGTGCCACTTTTCAGGCCAGTGCAAACGCATGGATGAGATCCATGCTGTTACAAGACAGGGTGCCTTATTTATCTCTCTCTGCTTGCCCCAGCCCTGCAATACATGGTTTCATCAGCCTCTCAGCTGGCTGGTCCCCTTTCATTCCAGCCTCTCCTGTCAGTGCTGCCAGCCCCAAATGGCTGCTGATGCAGAGAACCCGCAGAGCCGCTGCGCTGAGGCCAGCGATGGATGCCAAGGTGTCAGCCCCAACGGCCCTGGCCGCCTGCACCACCATCCCCACGGCCTCCGGGGAAGGCTGGCTGCCCACACCGCTCCTCCTGTCGCCTGGCAGACCCGCTGGTGAGCATACAAGCGGCGAGATGACAATAATTAAAACAGCAAGCTGCAAAATGTATCCAAAAGGCTTTCCTTCCCACACAGCCCCTGCTCGCATACTGGGCAATGAAGGACGTCTCAAGTTGTACCGGCAGTTGTTTCCATAAAGAAAACAGAGATACTGAGGCATCCCTAAGAACCCTTCCGGGGCTGCAGCCCTGCCACGCTTTAGCCGTGTGGGGTGTTTTCCCCGGCCAGGGGCAGGATGCGCCATCGCGGCAGAGTCGGTGCAGGACTGCGCTGCTGCCCAGCACACCACGGCTGGCCCCGAAAAACAGGGAGAACTCACAGCTCCTCCTAATTGCAGCAGCACGTCTCAGACGAGAGCGTTCAGCGGCCTGCAAGGCAGGAGAAGGTAAGGCCCAATTATGTTGCGTGGACTTAGCAGCCTTGAGAGGTGCTTTCCGAAATCCAGGCGCAGGCTTGCCCATAGGTGGTTGGATTTTCAGAATTACAGAGAGCTTGGCAGCTCCACTTGCAGCCCGAGTGCCGAGGGCAAGAAGCCTGCCTCTCCCTTGCAGATACTAATTACCTCCCTGTCCCAGGAGGAGAATAAAACCTTGCAGGCTCGTGAAGAGGTAAGAAACGGCCCCGCGGAACCAGCCGCCCTCCTCTCCCCAGGCTGCAGTGCTCACTGCCGGTTCGTCTCCTGGACCCTCTTCCGATCTGATAAATGGTTTGCCTGCTGTGTCCCACGCCCATCTGTGATGCTGCGTTAGCGTGGAGGGGTTGTTACACCCGGACATCAATGGGAGGGGGAGCACGCGCCGACTCGCCCCACTGAGATGATACCCAAGGCAAAAGTTTATCAGACTCTGCCTGAAAGCCATTTAGAAATGCCATGAGTAACTGGACGTTTCACTGGAACTGAACTTTTTTTTTTTCTTTCTCTCTTTCATGAGAGCGCTTGAAAATTCCCGTGTTTTGCTGAAGGCGTGCAATAGTGTAGCACGGGGGGAAGATTCATGTCCTGTTGCTGACGAGGAACGGCTTGTAAATGTAACGTGCCACCACTGAAAAATGTTGGCAGTTGGGAAGATACCCTGTCTTGCAGCACTTTAAAGAAGCCCCGAAGTTTCTTCTGTAAAAACCACCTAAAACATGCAAAGCAAGTTCTTTGGGAAAGAAAGCGTAGAGCAGCCGGAGCAGAGCCGGAGGCTGCGTGTTCGGAGCCTGCAGCCGACTCTGCTGCGTGTTAGTGGTCACAGCGCAGGTCGCTGCGTGGAGCGGCACCACAAGAGCAGCATGGCAAGAAGGGAAGCTGGAGGAAAAGGAAAGCCGTAAGGACAGCCTGCAATTCCTGCTGGTTGCTGCTCCCCGGCCCGCTCCCATCAAACATACAGAACAGCTACTTACATCCCATTTGATAGCGCTGATCCCACGTCCCCTCGGTAAGGCTCGTCAGCGGGCTGCCAAGCAGGCACATCTGGATGCAGTTAGCGTTAGACATTCCTCAGCCTTCCAGCGAAACCCAGGAAACCCTCGCCCAGCGAAGCAGCGCCGGGTCGCCATGCCGAAAGCCAGCGGAGCTGCTCCTCCGCCGGCCGGGGAGGGCCGCGGGGGCGCGAGGCCGGGCTCCCCCCGCACACGCACCCGCCGGCTGGGGCGAGGGGAAGGAGCAGCCGCGCCAGGGGAAGGAGCCGGGGCCGCCGCCAAGCGCCTGACACGTGGTCGGGGCTGGGGAGCGCGGGTGGGAGCCAGCCCCACGCAGCCCTCGGCCCCCCGCGCCCCGGGGCGGGCCTCGAGGGTGCGTGCGGAGCCAGGCCGGGCTCTTCCACCCGTTCGGCTGTTTTACCGGTTAAAAATAACAACCCACAAAAAAGGCTGGCTCCTTTTT
>VWZL01003631.1:0-137846 GCA_013396915.1 Stercorarius parasiticus
AGTCATCCCACCACGTTTCCGTGTCAAAATATAAATGAGAATATAATTTTTGTTATACAGTCACAGGCTGTTCTACAGTATTTTGAGTTCTACAGTATTTTGAGTAACTCTATAGGAATTTTGAGTATAAAACATTAAAACCCCATGAGCCTATTATGCCAAATTTCAAAGGCAGATTTCTGAGGCTGTCTTCTTTTACGATATATTGGCACAAACCTAGGAATTACTCTAACTACAACCCCATTGCAAAACATTTCCAGAGGCAACATCAACGCCATTTTGGATGAGAAATGACTTTTCTTAAAATGCCTTTCATGAAGCCAATGCATATTAATTCTTAAATCAAAGAATCTATTTGTGCCCAAATGTACCTTTTTTTTTTTAAACACTGCTGCTTTGCCTACAGGAATAGAACTATTGTTGAAATGTACTAGCATGTTAGTTAGCTGAATTCCCATCTTGCTGAAACAACAGTATCTACAAGGTCCTAGGGAAATTTCTGACATTGGAAAAAGCACTGGCAATTGGCAGGTAGCACTCTCCTCTGGTTACGTGTTCTCTGGACTCCAGAGTTTGTGAAAATCTTCTATTTTTAATCAGCTTGCATGCTTTAATACAAAAAGGAACATTTCATTTTTTTTTCTTCTTGAGTATGGATTTATTATGACAGTTTTTTAGCAATGAGATTAAGCTAGATAAAAAGCAATTTATTGCCAAGTAAACTGAGTATTTGGCACCAGCTACCCTGACAAAAAAATTTTGTGTTGATCTGTTAAATAATCTCTTGTCCTATTTCTCCATATGTGATCCTAGAAATACCTCTCTGAGATTATCCTTTTCAGGTGTAATCTTCAGTGACCCAAAATAATGACAGAGGTACATTGTCTTTCTGATTCCTGGGGCCTTTATTCTTCCTTGTCCCCAAATAACATTTTCTTGAGTTCATATATAACTGCTTTCCAGCTGCCTATATATTCACAATAATAATGCGATCTTCCTAAAACAGGGAAAAAAAGGCTTCACTCTGTAGAAGTAGCAGAAAACTTCAACACTACACTGTCGTTTAAATTCTCTGTGCTATTCTTAGCCTTGAAGTGTTATTCTGAACAGCTCTACAGCCACTAAATGAAATGCTTCATTATTTCTTTGGTGGTTGCCAACTGTCTACTACTGTCTTTACTATCCTTGAGGTAACTACATGGAACGAAAAAAAAAAAAGTAAAAAAATAGAGAGAGGAAACAAGACCTCCTTGATCACAGCAGAGTGGACACTTTGTGTGTCATACAGTCATAGAATCCTTTAGGTTGGAAAAGGCCTTTAAGATCGTCAAGTCCAACCATTAACCTAGCACTGCCAAGTCCATCACTAAACCATGACCACATCTGTGTCCTACGACTCTACAATGAACAGAGTGCTCAGAAGCACTGAAAATATGTAACTAGCTTTATCTTTTTCCTAAAAAACCTCCCCTCTAATACTATATATACATTATACAGGGTTTTAGCAGTATGCTAAAATGCAGCTATAAATAAATGCAGTAATAGGCAGTATACAAATGAAAAACTGTCCCAAATAGAATCCACCTAATAACTATACACTAAATGCATATTTTTTTCCTAGTTCTATTAAGTTGCAATTCCTATGCAAATCGTAAGCACAGCACATCTGCCTATCCTTACCTTTTTCTGTCCTGGTCTATAGGAGTTCTTATACTGAGTTCATAGCCATGGTAGCTCTGTGCTTCACTACGTAATGTTATCATGCACATGCTTTGTGCTGATTGACCAAATAGCATTTCATCCCTAGAGTATGACCCTCCTCCTCCGTTTGAGCTATACAGAATGAATTCTTTGACTTATCTCAGAGTATGATGGTCCTCAATGACATGAAGTAAGGTTCCCCACACCAAGTTAATAGAAGTCTCTTCCCTAATGGCAGCGGACCTTAAATCAGATCTTCAGTTTCTAACTGAAAATACACCATCTGGTAGAGGCAGTGTCGTAAGTGAAAGGTAAGGAAACATTCCATACTGGTCTGAATGGGACCTGGGAAACTGCAAGAATTCAGCCTCCCATCAGCACCCCATAACAACTGGCACACAATTGTGCAATTTCTCACTGCAGCTGCAGCCAGCTCTGAAAAAAATATTCTCACACTTAACAAGTTTGCAAATTAACAACTCTCAAACAATTGCTCTGCTTCACTGCCCAAATCTGGTTTTGCAGATAAAGTCAAAATCAAATGGTTAAAGCTGATAAGGTTTTCAAAGTATACCTCTGTCAGTCATGAGAATATTTAATAACATCAACTTCACAGTCTCTTTCTGGGATTAATGTCTGCAATGAACTCTTCCGTGGTCATTCCTTGTACTGAATACATTTTCAGCAGCAAGAGACATTTACTAACCTGTGGTAGAGTTGTCAAAACCTCTGAGATCATATAATTTTGGAACAGAAAATAGAAAAATTGCTTGAGTCTACATAATTATTTGGGGAAGAAAACACTGGGTACGGTCCCATTTTTTGCTGTGCTTCCCATTCAAACATTAATTTAAAGCCTCTCCAATTAATATTATTTTTGCATAGTTTTTCTCTTAATCACTGATATCTTCCAAAAGGTTTCCCTTATTTACCTCAAGATGCTTTCTTTTATTCTTAGAAAAATTTAGCTACCATGCAAACAGAAATAACACTGGTTTCTATTTAGTGCTCAGAGGTCAGTAATAATGTAAGGTAATAGGAAAACCTACAGCAAAGATTCACAAATCATGATAAACAAAATAGAGTCTTCCTATGCCAAAGGCAGGTCACAGCACGTGCACAAGTACTTCCCTGACCCGTAGTGCGAGATCCTCCATAAGACAGCAATGATTCAGTAGCAATTGCCTGCCTTTAATGGTTATTGACAACTGACACTTCCTCCTGATGAGATGATTGAAAATAATTTGCAACTGTGTGCAGCATCCCAGATATCCAATTGCACTTAAGGCACCTAGTCCCAGTCAATGGAAAGACACAAGTGCTTCCAAGGAGAATTTGTCCCCTTGAATTAGATCATCTTCATAGATCTGACTACCTTACTTCTGTAGGTATTACATCATATGCTTAAATGTAGCTAGAGCTAACTCAAGTCTTTGTCTTTAAGAAATGTTAGTGATCTCAAACTATGCCTTTTCATGGATACTTTAGTCACATGGACAGTTTGCAACAGACCCAGAAACTATATAAAGCACATCATAGCCAACAAAAGCCTCACATCTATAATCTTCAAAGACTCATAAAACTGGAGCAAATGAATCATAGTTCCTATTGCTGCATCCTAATCATGCACAACTCACAGTTCTACATGGTTTGGGTGCAAAGTGAAACTTCACAGTTATGAACAAGTTGTGCTTAAAGAATCTGAATTTATTCAAGCCCCAAACTTATATCTCAAAGGTTGTAGATTTGCAATTCAAACCCACGCTCCCTCACAAACACAATGGAAGGATTTTCATGAGTGCCCCAAAGCAAAACTGATCTGTTTAAGACTGCTAAAGTGTGATATGCACTGTGCAGCTCGTGCTTTCTGTTCTGCTCACCAAAAAGTAGGAGGCAGAGATACAAACCATGGAGGCTAACATTTGGCTCTGGACATCACAGAGTTTGTTGCTTGTCAGGCCATGTTAGCTGGGGAATCTGAGTACCCAAAACTTCTCTGGTAACTTGCCAAACAACATCCTTTTATTATAAAAGAGGAAAAAAACCACTTTTGTTATTTTTAACTCCAGATTGGCTAAAAATAATTATGCTGAAAAAGGAAACAAAAAGAGATAATCTTACCCTCATTTTCCCTTTCTCCCTTTCACTCTTTTAGTGGAGATGGAGTATATTAGCCCATGTGAAATTAAGAAGCTATTTGGCATGAAGCCAAATATTTAATAGCCTGAAATGAAGCCAAATGGTTTAATTCTCTCTTTGCATCTCTCTTCTAACTGCTTTTATATAATCTTGGTTGGATCAAAGCCAAGAGACTAATGTTAAAATATTTCCAGACACTCAGGATGTCTATTGGAAAACACCTTCCACGACTGATAGAACAACCTGCAACATGAGAATCCTATCCTGAACTTCTCCGAAGAAAATTAAAAGCATCTTTTTAAGCCAACAAATTACTTTTTACCCAAGTGTCCTACCTAAGAGCCATCTTCACAGACTAGGAGATGATAATAAACTATGGATAAACATCATAAAAAATAATAATTTTGCTTAATGCTCTATTCCTTTGGCTGTGAACTGAGTCAGACCATCTGTCTTCCCCTGGATTGCTGAATGAATGGGGTAACGTCAGCCCTGGCCAAACATAAATTAATATATGGCATTATTCAAAATAACAGTGCTACAACATCCAAGAAAAACTGATGGCTACTGATTCTCTATAGCTATTAATATTTATAGCAAAAGACAAACTGAACCCTCCTTGCATACAAACCCAAGGAGTATTTATTCCTTAGGATCAAACCCACTTTCCTCTGAAATTACCTGCATAACATCAAAGTAAATATCATAGTGTTAACGTGCCACTTCTGTTTCAGACCAGAAGAAAGGATTATACAACTGAAAGATAACTTTTTTTCCCCCCAACTTTATAATTTGCATGTGCTAACACATACTACTTATCCCCACAAACATTATCCAGAGCATAACTATAACCTTTAAAGAAGAATGCACAGATGTATTACAAAAGTAACTAAATGAGTTACTAAACTAAACATGTTTTACACAGCATAATGTCATCATTGGAAGTTCCAGTGCTTTCAGCTACTAAGAGTTAATGTGATGCTGCATATTCATCTCAGCCTCTAAATGTTATTTTCTTGCCTTTGATCTGAAAAATAAAACAAAGAAAACATATGATGTCATTGACTAAAATTGTTTTTAAATATGTTTGGCAGCTTGCTTATAAGCTACAACTTGCTTATAAGTTACAACTCTCACTGTCAGAAGTAGTCAATTTCCTTTAAAATACTGCCAGTGACTGAGTGATAAAATGGCTGTGGAATTTATTTAGGTCAAGATTATTTGAAGATATGACTAAATAGGCATACTAGTGTCATATAGCTGTCATTCTAAGAACAGCTTCTTTTTGAAGTTGACTGGAAGCACATATTCAGATCCCTCATAATGTACAACTGCCAGTAAATTAAGTATTCTTCTCATCTAAACATTGTCAGTTCCAATGGCTTCCCAATCATTTTAGATACTGAAATACTTAAGCAATAGATTTCTCTTCTCGATTAAATACTAATCCTAGACGTAAGACCAGAATGTAGGTTTTAATACAGTAACACAGTCTTTTCATCTTACTAAAGAGCCCTCCTAACTCCAACTCCTAAATGTTCTTTCTTCAAATAAATTAGCAGAGGTAGGTCATGGTATGTTCTAATCTCAGAGTTAATAGAGAATCTACAAGCATCCATGCCTTCTTCCCATGTTGCTGATGGGTATAGTACTTCTGTTCATAGCAATGTCTCTAAACTGCCAATATCACTGCACAAAACTTTTAGTGTGTACCAAAACTTATCTAGTCAAGCTTCTTTACATCATTCAATCACAGAAGCCAACTAACCTTCTATCTTACTAAGTCAACCTACTTATATTCTTCCAGTATATCCTCACAGATATAATTCTTCTCCATTTACCTTTGCACATTCAACTACTTATCTGCATGACCTTCCTATATGCCTTGAAATCTACGTTTCTCTAAATTTTGACATTAATGGAATCTCTGAAGTCACTGAAGGAGAAAATAATAACAATCGTTTAATCTTCTAGCACTTTGAGTCAGTGATTCTGAGCACCCTTACAAATGAGCTGTAGGCAGCATTGCCTCACTCAAAGCACCCTTAAAATGATTGGTAGACAACATTACCTCTATTGGAATGGGGAGTGAGGGGAATATGAGGAATTTGTGATGGAGTTAGCTGGGCAACAGACATAGAACTGGCCAGTAGCAAGGCTGATAACAGTAAGCAAATCTACTGAATCTCAGGTAATTCTGATACTTTCCCGTGAACACTACAGATAGCAATACCTGGGGATCACTGTCTATGCTGGTTTTGGCTGGGATAGAGTTAATTTTCTTCATAGTAGCTGGTATAGGGCTATGTTTTGGATTTGTGCTGTAAACAGTGTTGATAATACAGGGATGCTTTCATTATTGCTGAGCAGGTCTGACAGAGTCAAGGCCTTTTCTGCTCCTCACACCGCCCCGCCAGCGAACACAGCTGGAACTGCTGCCCCCAAGTCACTAAAGGGATATTTCGTACCATATAACACCATGCTCAGCAATAAAAATAGGCAGGAAGCTGGCTGGGGGGCCACTGCTTGGGGACTGTCTGGGCATTGGTGGTTGATGGTGAGCAATTGTTTCTATTTGCATCACTTGTTTTTCTTGGATTTTACTTTTCTCTTCTTATTATTTTTCTTTTCATTACAATTTTTATTATTATTTTAATTATTATTATCATCATCATTTTCATTTCATTTAAATTATTAAACTGTTTATATCTTAGCACAAAAGTTTCTCACTTTTACCCTCCTGATTCTCTTTCCCCATCCCGCTGAGGAGGAGTGAGCAAGCAGCTGTGTGCTGTTAAATTGTCAGCTGGGGTTAAACCATGACACTGGGCTACCACAATAAATTTAGGACTGTGGGAGAAATGTATACATGCAGGCTACTGATGTGAGAGGTGCATGGTTGCAACTTAGGGGGATGGTATGAATGTCAGTCCATGGTGGGTGTTTAAATGGAAAAATGCTGTGAATGAGTATTAGTGTGTGGAATTGCAGTAGCTTTTTGTAGAAGCAAAGTAGCTGATCTAACATTTATATTAGATCAATAGAAATCTCTTTTATGAAAAGTTGCAAAGAGTTTGCAAACAGTAACTAATCTTGAAAAAGCAATCAATTTACACACAATGTTTTCTCAGGGTTACCTTCGAGAACATAGGGATACATATGGTGATCAGCAGCTGCTAAAGGAAGAAAACAGCAACACAAAGATTCCTCCACCACTACATAGGCCTTATTAGAGCAAGGTAGACCTATGTATGTTACAGGCACTGACACCAGCCAACAGGCTATTTAAACTCTTGTTTTGAGGACAATTAGTTTGGAATGGAGCACAATGTTATTCAGGTCTTGGAGTAAATTTAGAATAATTTGACTTGTCTAAAATAATCCCCATTTTATATTCTCTTTGCCCAAATGCTTTTCCAGAGCGGGAGGAGATATAATAGAAAATAGTCTGATTTCCTCTAACTTTCTATCATCTGACATTTAAGTTACCTGCCCGGAGCAATAAGGCACTCTTCACAACTCTCAACATATTCATTGTGAACTTCAAGAAATGAAATCTCTTATTTCCCTAGGCCCTGGTGTATTACAGTTCTACAGAAGACACAATTCATCGTAATTGTTTGTGAGGGGCATGTGGCATATATGAATGACAAGTCATATCCAAGCAACTGCGCAACATGCCCTTTATCCAAAGAAAATAATCAGCCCTGGGAGAATGCAGCTGGTGTAGCTTCATTTAGAATATCTCACAATGGCTGAGACAACCTAATCACTTTTTGTATCAAAATTGTTATAGAACATAAGAGCAAAGTATGGGCTCATAATAATTTCAGGTAACTTCTTCCCAAAGCGCTTCAAACCACAGACCTTAAATTGTATCAAATCAGGCACTTACATATCTTCTTTTCAAAACCACCCACCTCCCTCATCCCACTCCTATCAGAGAGAATTAAAATCTGAAAGATTACACATGATTCATAGCCTAGTAATAGGAAACCAAACATAATTTTCAACACTGACATGCCGAGGATATTGCTGTTCTTTGCTTGGTAAACGACTGCACCTTGGTGCACAAGTTTCACAGATTCTTGAGCGTGAATACAAAGAAATTTGTCAAAACTAACTGCAGCATAAGGACCATTTTTGAAAGAAAAAAGAAAGAAAAAAGAAAGTAGAATCTAATGAAGAAAATTCCTCTGAAATACATTAAACTTTTGGCAGTGACTGCAGACAGCTAGGGAACATATTTATATCCACACCGAAGTATGTAAAACTTGGTAGGAATTCAAAGCAAAAAATCTCAGGCTGGGAGAGAAGTGTATTTACAGATATTTACAGGAACTCACTCGGTTCCTCACTGAGGCAACAGGATCTCTTAGTGAGAGCCGCTTTATCCTTTCATAGTCATGGTGTCCCCTTATGCAATGTACCAAGAGATACATTAAACATACATGTGGCACTTACAAAACAGAATTACATAACTGTACACTGGCTAAACTCTCAGGTTTTGATCATTTCAATACGTTGTGTGAGAAACGCTACTGAAGTCAATGGACATTTTTTTCTGAATAAAAACAGTAGGGTTTGACTCTCATACCCATTCGCAAGCCAAACACGTTTGAAACAGGAAGGCTAAGATGGAGGGTCAACAGCCATATTCTGATTTCTTGAGTCTACAAGTCATACATGGGAAAAATATGTCCAATTTCAATTTAAAATGTCACAAAAAAGAAGTAAAGAGGGAAGTGAAAGTACTACACAGCTGTAACTTTATCATATTCCTTTGGAGTCAGCTCTTCTTGGCAACCTGAATTGCTTTTGAGGATCTCAGTGGAAACCTGCCGGGTGTGGATTGGCTCTGCAGGGACTCTTGCCAAATTGTCTTACCGAACCTGGGCTGGTTTGAGATACCCATTAAGAAAACCAAAACCTTCCTAGCACATCTGTTTATGTTGACAGCCCTGCTCAAATATAGGTGATGGGTTTGAAGAAATTTGGTGTGATTTCTTTCGTGAAAGAAATGCACTGTCACTGCAGTCATCTTAGAGCTCCTGCTCCAGAGCACTATGCTTGCTTGTTCAGAGTAGTATTGAGAAAACAAACAAACAAACAAACCCAAAAAACACTATCAAAAATACAGGTTTTACAACACCATAATCATATCGATAACCACAGGCTGGTAGCATACCCAGTGAAATGTTCTGCCTCACACACTGTTTCTTTGTATAACACCAACTGCTTTCAGCTTCATACAAGCTCATCTGCAACATTTCAGGAGTGGAACCAAAGCCCCTTCTTGCACTCAGAAGGATGCAGGAAGCGATCCTCCCTACCTTTGTGGAACAAGGAGCATCACTCCTGGGGAAGATGCTTTCATTTACACACCTTGTTTCAAAACAGATGCTGCAGAGGGGAAGCTTACACTACTTTATTTTCTTGGATAGCCAGGCACTATTTTTTTATTAAGAAATAATTCCCAGAGCCAGAACTGCCATGTATTTTCTACTGTGAATTTTGGTATTTTCAAAATGAAGACTTCAACCATAATCTGACTTGATTTCTTGAGTCTGAATCACATTTAGTGGCTATTGCGTCTCTACTGTGGAGTTCACAGAAGCATGGTCATAAAATGGCCTACTTTGACAAAATAATAATATAGTAGTAACATATATGTTTATAGGTACACAGGGCACTACCTGCTCTTAGATGACGATAATGTATTTAAAAGGCTACATTCCATATCTTGTAAATGATGCAACATATGACAGTATGATTAAGTCTTATCAGTACTTCCAGTTTTAACTAAAAAAAACAAGGGGGAGAAGGTTTTGCAGGGAAAGGATTACAGGTAGAACAATATTCACTTCCAAATTAATGCAAAAAGTAAACAGAGAGGAGAAAAGGAATGAGAACAGGGATTGATTAGCATCCTGGACACAAGCAGGTTCAAGGGAAAGTGAAGACTGCTAGCTGTCAAGCTGAGTAAAATCTAGCAGAGAAAATTAAAACGAACAGGAGGTACATCGACCACAAACACTAGAGAAAAGAGATCTTTCCCTGATGCCAAGAAGTGCAAAATAAAGGTATTATAGCTATTACCCAAAAAAGGAAATGAACATTGTACCTTAAACTGAATTCGGCTTTTAGGAGAAAGGCAATCATGAGGTCAGTTATGCAAATGCTGGGATAATGTTTGATTGGTTTCTGAAAGGGAACCTGGTTGCCTGCAGTAGCAGGGAACAAACTCAATGACCTAGAAAATCCCCTTCAGTCCCATGTTTCCTGATAAACAGGTATTTTATGGCAACTGTGATGGCCACAGAGTTGTAAAAAATGAATGCTGTTAAAATAACTCTGCTAGCAAAGTGTTAAAGAGTTAAAAAGATGTAAACAAGACTCAGGTTTCTGTGTACAGGGACTTGAGCTTTCTTGGTTGCCATGGCACACACCACAGGAAACACATGTAAAAGTTTAGAAATTTACTGACTAAGAGAAAGTAAAGGCAAACAGAACAAGACGTACTTTTCTGAATTTGAAATTAAGTGGTTAGTGGAACAAATGTAACAAAAATCCTTCTTTGTCCCTTTCTGCAGAAGGTTATAATTTCACATTCTGCCAGGCAGCCCTTTGCCATGGGGAAGAAGAGTTAGCTTTGCTCAGAGACAGTGCTCTTGCCTCTACTCAAGAAAAGCATGAGAAAAGGAACAGAACTTACCTGATTTCCACATGACCCCAGCCCAACAGGGCACTGCTTACCAGGACTTGAGATTTAGATAAATAATACATATGTCCTTACAGCCCTACAAAGTCTAAACTTGCCCTTATACACTGCCTTAATACTCCCAGAATTTAGGAACTGTACTTACATTTTCAATGTGTTTAAGAGGCTACATATAATTTTAAAATATATTTTGGAAGTCATTATCATGTGCTCTTTTTGTACAGCCATAGGCTTCATCACACCATTCCTAAACTATATCAACAGTGGTCTGTAAATTGGACTCTGGGATCTACACCCTCTGCTTCACCAGAGAGAAAATAAAGGATCTTGACCCCAATAGAGCATTCCCATTGCAATTCCAATCTTCTTTCCCCCTCTTCACAAACTTCAAAATTAGTCTCTCCCAAGATATATTTAATTTAATGACCTGCCCTATTTCCATTTTTGGAGTCTCCCTTTCTAGCTCCTTGTTTACCAAGTGTCCTTACTTTTGTACGATTGTAACCCAGCTGCAGTGACTGATGGAGTGAGGTTCCTGAAGTAAAAGCAGAATCAATCTCAGACAGCAGAGAACTGGCTCAGTCAGGCAGTGTTCTCTAAGGGTGTTTGCTGGGCCTGTGATCCTTCCCAATCTATTGCATTTCAATGTAAAATATATGGAGCTGACTGTGCAAACAGAATCAAAGATTAAGAACATGGGCTGTTACATAGTTTGAGTAAACAGGCGTGAATAACCTACATCTATAAAAACTGCTTACACCAGCAACTTTCAGCAGACGGTCACACAGGATCCCAGGATGGTTAACATCCTCCCCCCCCCCAAGTTTTCAAATAAAATAATACAATTTCACAGTTCAGTCAAATTAGAAAAAAGCATACTCAAATGGAAAAGGCCTGTTCCCAAAAATGAATCTTGTAAGACAACACACTTTCCAAGGGGAATTCGGAGTGCACTGCTGCTGCTGACTCATTACATCTACTGCTCCTGAAAAATAAAAAGTCACTTCAGTCACCTCTCAGCATCAAAGAGGTTACAGTGCAGCCCACTATGGACATATTTTGTTTGCTTTAAATTAGGTAGTTCAAATACCGATGGAGCTTTCAGTGGCAGGCTGCGGCTCAATGCAAACTAATGGCATGAGTGTTTGTCTCACTTCCCAGCTGAACTCTGCAGCCCTGCCAAGCTCCGCGCTGTCCTGTTCGTGCTGCTGGTGCACCGCAGCTGAGCAGTGTAAGGTCAGCTCGGGTAGTCTATACCTTTACATCTCTTCAATTGCAAATGATGACAGCTGTGATAACTGTTGCAGACAAAGGATGCAGAAAGACATTTCTGAGTGAAAAGCAACAGTTGTCAAAGTCAAATAGTGATATGCCTATACGGGTTTGTTTAACTGAAGTGACTGAGTTTGGAGGACAGATTCTCAGAAGTTGCTCATAACCCACAAAAAAACAGTTTTGAAGTTACAGAACTGCAAAAGAAGAAAAAATTAAAATATATGAGTACGTTCCATATAACCCCTCTGTATTAGTTGTACAAATTTGAATCAGTCCTGGAATATTTTATTCCTGGATTATAATTTTCTTGCAATTGTTTTGTTTATTCTGTGAAGTTTAGCAGACTCCAGTCGTACTATGTACTCTTCTTGCTAAAACTATTTTTCAGATCAGTCATTCATTTTATTTATTCATGTCTTCACATTTAAACTTTAAACAGGCTTCTGATAATTTTCATGTATTTTACAAAATTTAAATTATTTCCTGGCACAGCACACATGCACAAAAATTACCAAGAATATTAGCCCGGAGTTCCTTGGTCTTTCTTTCCTTTTACACAGAAAGCTAAATAAAAAAAAAATTGTTGTGCTTGTCTGCACACCAAAGTATTTTTAGGATAGGAAGGATGATCCGGTGGTTTCAACACTTGACAGAGTCAGCTTAAAGCAACCCCTTTGGGGCTGAGGGTCTGAGACTAATTATTAGGGGTTTGCAGATATAATAAAGGAGGGAGTAGAAAAACAGATAAATAGTCAAGTACTAAGCTAACAGGATATGTCACCCATGAAAGGATTCACTGAAAGGCTTTAGTGCATACAGGGCACATAGCTAAAGTAAATAAAAGTCCAAGTGCATCATAGACACTTACTAGACCATAGATAAGCAGTAAGAAAATGCCGGATAACATCTCTAAGTTACTGTTCAAAGGTGGGCCAGTAGAGCTGGTGATGGCTTTCTTTGGATTTTGGCTTTGCTTTATGCTGTTTATTCAACGATACATAGCGTTATGCTTGTGACTTGCTCTATTCCCTAAATAAAACAATATCTATAGCAAAGCTGGTGTTGAATTCAGTTTGTTCTTAAAAACAACTGCATGAGTTAGGGTCCTGACAAATAGGAAGGGCAGGATGTCAAGAGCAGTCAGCATGGCTGTGGGGCCAAGTGGGGACTCAGTAAGTTCACAAGCAACACCAGCAGAGCAGGTTGGAGCACTTGACATGCCAGTTGTACAAGGCAAGAGGTAGGACATGGATAGCCTGTCACTGGGTAAGTCTGGGGGCTATGTCCTGTCAGTCCTTTTTACGACCTTGTCTCAAGACCTTAGTCACAGACATCAGCAACAAAAGGGATGCTTACTTTTATGATGAACACTTACATTTCTTGATCAACGTAACCAAGAATGTCATGTCTCTGTGTCTCCACACCCACCTGCAAAACTACCAACGTTCTCACCTCATGGACTTGGCAACATTTTCAGACACTATGAAAATGGAGACCAATGAAATGAAATTGGGCAAGAAAAAAATAAAAATTGTGTCACTAAATTGCCCTGATAGCAGGCTTGTGAATCAAAGATTTTTTTCGATGAATCTAGAAAAGTAATCACTTTAGAGTCTGTTGAATGTTGAGTAGCCATTTGCTTCACTTCAGTATACCCTTGCTGGTTTGGTTTTTTTTTTGTAATTCCAAAAACATAATAATCTAGCCTTCTATTGTGTGAAAGCAACAGTGCCTAAAATATATGAAAGAAGATTCTGTTTTGGTGCAGAAAGATTTGCAACCTGTCCTTCCCATGACTGCAAAGTTTCTATGAAAACAAGTACGCACAATAAAACATGGGTTGTCACAAAGGTGGTTAATTTTCATCTAATATCATTACTATTTAATTGGCTTATTTCTTCAGGATCATTTATGGTTTAAATTAATCAGAATACAGTCATTCAAGAAAAAAATAATTGCTGACTTTTCAAAGAATTCTAAAAATAACAAAAAATTGTAGGTACTAAACCCCGAAATGTCCCTATGAAGTAGAAGAGACCTTTTGGAACAACCTGCAGTTTCGTGTCTGTGAGACAGAAAAATTGAAACTGCTGAAGGAACTAAAGCTGGCAGAATAACCAGGAGTAAAATTTGTTCTGCTTACCATGGTTGACATACTTTCCTTTTCCAAAAGAAAAAAGAAAAAAACAGAGGAATTCAGAAGCCCAGTGCTGCTCTCTCTCAAAGCATGCCAAAATATTCAGATCAAGTATTCATTCCTACAGAAAAATGCACTTTCACATCCATTAGGGGAGTGCCATCCCTGAGCCTATTCCAGTCAGCGTGTGGTTTCTGTGTGGCCCAGCTGGGAATGTGGGATTCAAAGGGGAATTCTGGTTCCCTGATGGAATGGAGTCAGACACAGAATCTCAGCAGGTTTATAACAGATTCAGCCTCTGCAAACACTGATTTTCATTTTGCAAAAATGAGAGTTTATCTGATTATGTTAAACAAATAAATACATATATATGTGTATATTGGCCCTATAACGACACAGCTTAAATGTAAACACAGGGTTAATTACTTTCTGACCTGGGCCATAAATTAGTGAGATTTCTTTGCTCTATAACTAAAAGACCAAGCAAGACAGCATTTCCAAGAAGATCCTATAAAGCTCCAGAAATTCCCCTACCGAAAGATGGAGATGTGCTTAAACAGATATAACAGTATAAAATAATAATTTATCCAAAACAATTCCATTAGAAGCATCAAGGTTACAACATCTGCCATGCGCTTGTTAGTAGCCCAAAAGAGTGCAAAGAAACAGCAGCATCTGCTACTATAATTCCTTCCAGCTACTCGTTTGCAAGTGTGACTTGCTAAAGGACAGAATCATCCAGCCGATCACTGCTGTAAAAGTTAGATTTAGCCATGCCTCTTTTCCTCTCTTTTTGTGTAAGTGTGTGTGTAAAAATGTCAGTCATTTTTGTTGTTGTTGTTTATACATTATAGAAAGCCATGAATATTTCATTCTGCAGCAAAATTAACATCATACCACAATTACAGATTTCTACCCAAATGCAGTCTATTCTGGACTTGGTATACAATTTCCTTTCAAACAGGAGAAAATAAGTGCCTTTCTGTAAGGAGTTATTGTTTCAGAACTCAATGTTCTTTACCTAGGAAGTCTGAAAGAGTTTTGCATCTAAACACAGTGCACATAAAAGAATTTTTCTACTGGTACTTCGAACACTGGTTGTCAGATGTACACCTACTTGAAAACATAGACATGGAAATCAAACAAAATCACCAGAAAATAAAGGAATCAACTCAATTCAAATGAAAGAGATTTAGTACAAATGAAAGTTTGGATAAGTTTTCAAGTCTGAAAAGCCATACAGAAATAAGTTGTTTAGAGGATTAGCATGACATTCACTTTTTCCTGTTTAAAGGTATGTCTTTTTTCTGTTAGCACATATAGGTAGACAAGATTTAAGCAGCTAATATTCATTAGTTACTGGCTCTGCAACACAAAAAAAAAAGTCTAGATCAATTATAGATCTGCAATATGATTATTTATGTACAATATATCTGAGGCCATTCACTGATAGACATGGCTTCAATGATGAAATCACCCAAATTAATGAATGACAATAAATGGGAATGAGATCAATACCCTCACTATGAGGAAAAGTAGATAGACATTTTTTCACATTTGTGAATCACATTTTCACTCTTTTGTTGTTTTTGATTGAGTCGATGGGTAGATTTTTTTGTGATTTTTCTTTTCTAATCCATGGCAGAACTGATCCAGTGAAGTTTCGCAGTATATCTGCATAGACCTTTTATTCAGAAGTTCTCAGAGTACTTACTAAATAATATACTGAGTGCTGGTGTTAATGATGCTAAAATGCCCAGAATTTCTAGGTATATTCATCTGTCAATAGCTTGGTTTCCTATGGAAACAAGACTTATTTACACAGCTATCCTGCATATTATTCCACTTCCCCTCCTCCCCACATAAGATTTGAAACCCTTGGCCAGTTTCACCTGAACTTGATAGAGTCAATAACGTCTCAAGGTTAGTTAAGTCCCTGTAAGCTTTATGAAAACAGACAGGTGGATATACATTCAAAAAGAATAACTTTTGATTTTATAGCTCTACTGCTACAGTCAAAACCAGCAACACTCACGTAGCTGAGTGAAGAATACTCTCAAAGGGAAAGTAATGGGTAAATATAAGTACAGCACAGAATCGTACTATAATTCAGTTAAGTAATCAATCAATGAAGAGACACCACATGAAATCAGGTTTCTTTATTTCTGGTGTTCACAGATCTACTTGTTTATTATTTGGATCAATAAAAAATTCGCATGATCTTGGACAGTGTTTCATGTTGGAACTGTTCAGACCTGCATACAGAAATGGGCTTAACAGAAATGCATGTATGTTCGTATCCTTTTCAGTTCAAATTTAGCCCTGTTCCCAAGTCACTGTAATCAGCTGCCTGAGCACAAAGGCACCATCACCCTCTGCTGGAAAGATTTTAATCTACAGTCAGAGACAAAATGCTAGAACCAGAACAAAACTAGAGCACAAAAAGCTAAAGGTCGCAACACGTAATTTTTTTGATAATTATCACCTACAATAATGCAGATCATTGCACTGGGCACCACGACTCCCCATATAACACCAGGGCAAAGTGAAGCTTATCAGAACAGGTATCACAACCAAGACTGGGATGGTGGCAGAAAATTCCCCAACACCAAATAATAAGAAATGCTAATGTCATGGACTTGTCCTCAGTCTGGTTTCTCACCAGGTTATTTTGGAAGGGTTTTTTATTGGTTCTGGTGTTTATTGATTTTGAAGAGAAGGAGTAGAGCCCTAAAGATTTTGATTTTGTTAGTGAAGAACCAAATTCTAATTCTGCTGATACCGAACTATTTAAGAGCTCCACTCTTTAGTTTCCTTTGTATCATTAGGCCAGTACAACACAGGCAAAAATTCTACCACCACCAAATCCATTTGGATAAAAGGAATCTGAAGCATTAGACTTCATCCTTTTGATGTCACTTGATTATTTGTTAATGTGAAAACTCTGCTAATGAATTCTTACTTATTAGTAATTTTTACAAATATCTCAGTCAACAATTAAGCGAAGATTTGCAGTCCTAAAGTACATGTACAGGACCTTCCACTTCCTTGGAATTAAAATATTTGAATTCCTATTCCTTTCTTTGTATGTGTTACTGGTTAGTTTTAATATAAGTAGATCTGTTTGCTCTGTTTGCAATATGTAAGAGCCATAGTAAGCAAAGAACTCTTGATAGTCCTAACACAGTCCTCAAAAAAAAAAAAAAAATCATTGACAACATGACACAAAAAAGAAAAGCCAGCTGCTCAAATACCAAGGTCGAGAGAACAAAACAAGTAACAGATGGTACAGATTACCTTTGGCCATCGAAATCAAGCCCAAGCAATGTACTACCCAGTTGTGCACAGGAGTGGAAAAACAGATAGGTTAAAGTGAAGGGAAACATATAATGGCTTGAGGGTTCTAGCAATGAACTTCTTTTAGTGAAGCAATGTTAATGGACCACCGCCTCTATCTCTTTGAATCTCTTGTCTTTCAGACCTGCAAGCAATAAAAGCTGTCCACTCTCTGGAAAAACGTTAAGATGAAATGAGATATTAAAACCAGTTGCATTTCTGCTGTTAAAAATAATACTTTATATAAAGTGATTATGTGTTTCCATGTGGAAAAATGCATGCAGTTCTGGTCTCTCTGTCTTAGAAAGGATTAGCTATTACAGACATAGATACAGACGTATGATGAAAAGATACCGAGAGCATAAATAGCAAGGGAATATTGGAAGAGAAATAAACAGGTTATTTTTTAATGGTGTCTTTTAACTTAATTTTCAACAAGTTCTGTCAGTATACCAGGCACTGCTTGCTCCCAAGTTTGACAGCCCAGCTTGACAAAAAAGATTTAGGTATCTCACTCACTCACCGGCACACGCATTTATGTAGAACATGGTAGATGCCATGGTAGTGGGGTGAACCCTCTTTCAGGCTCCAGTAGGCACCAGCTGGAAACAGCAGATAACAAGTTCAATACAAGTTCGAGAAGGTGGTTTCTACACAGTGTGCAAGTGGTGAAAGTCTTTGCCACAGGATGCTGTGGATGCTGAATTTTAATGTCTCTAAAAAGCAAGTGGACAAATTCATCAAGGAAAAACACAGTGAAGACTATGAAATATAAAGACATCCATCTCTGGCGTGATGAAAACATGTATCACTGCATAACCTTATACTATTTCCCAGGCATCTACTACTGTGTAACATCAAAGGCAGAATATTGTGTAGGCTGGCCTTTGTGTCAATTTGGTACAATATCATGTTCTTCAAGCCCAGAGCAGTGGAGTTTGCCCCTTGCTCAGACTCTGTCTAATCCTTCTGGTGCTTAAAACTGATCATTGTCTTTGTGGAGTCCCCTGCATATATAAATGTCTTCTTCTGAACATGCATGGACACATATCAATCTTGACAACAGTGTGCAGCTCATCTCTCTCTCTCCCTCTCTGCTTCAGGAGCTGGTGCTTTCTCAGAGAACATTTAGAGACAGCAGATACCTGCAGCTGATGTTGCACCATCCCATCTTCCTCATCTCACATGGTCCCTGTAGTCCAGTGGCAAGAGCAGTCAAAAAGACAGAAAAGATGGGATACATTCCTTCTGGGCCTTCTAAACTGAAAGTTAAAACATAACCACTAGGTGGAGGAGCATGAAGTGCACTTCTTGCCCAAGTGCCCAATCAGTTTGTCATTATCCCAACCAAAGAAAACATATTTTCCTCTCCATCGGATAGGTTAAGAATGAAATACATACTGTCTGCTGATCAGGGCAAAGTAAAAAATGAGGGTCAATCTGTTTAGTCAGAGGAGAATTGAGCATAGGCTCCTCACACACTGGGTGAGCTCTTCAGCTTCTGAGGTGTGAAGCACACGAAAACAGTGTTACAACTTCTTTCACCAGTTTGAAACAGAAGATTGACTCCTTTTCAACTTTCTGAACTGATAAACCTTACAAATCTAGCATGTGTGATCCTAGACAGTAAAACAATGAACTTTGTGGCACCTTTAGGACTCTCCCTTTCTGGAGGATTCGCTGCTGCCTAGGTTAGGGTCAAGGCTGACATCAGTCAACGTGCTGAAAGCTTTAATCTTCTCCTCCAGTTCCTTATTCCAGGCTGGGGATGCCTCTGTCTTTTTCTTTTTCTTGTCTCTCTCCCTCTCTTTTTTTCTTTTTCCTTTTTTTTTTTTTTTAATTTAGTCTATATGACAGGAGATTAATAAATTAAAGTGAAGCTGTCATACATTTCTGACCATAACAGTGTAGAAAAGAAGTACAAGAAAACCCTTGTTCCAATATGGTGCTATTATGATCTGAAGATCCCATTGCTATAGTTTTGGATAAACATTAGTACTAGCCTCAATTATTGCTCCCAGACAACTCCTTCTTGCTCAGCATTGACCTCTGAAAGAGGTTATGGACCAGTCTGGTAACCGCATGAAATAATCATGTGATTTTTCCTCAACATAGTTCCATCAAAAAAATCTTGAAATTCACTGTTTAAAACACCCTGGTGCATTCTGACCAACACAAAATTATATATTCTAAAAGTCCTCAGCCATTGGATGTGGGGAAGACAGAAACTTTCAGCAAAGAGGCAGTCTGGGAACAGCTAGCAGTAATTTCTTCAAGTCAGCACAAATGCAGCTGGAAAAGGACACATGCTGCAGTCCAAATCACCAAAGAAACAGTGAAACTAGCAGCTATGATGAAGAGCTGAGAAACACTGATACTCTAAAAAAAACCCAAATATAGTTCACTTTCAGAATATTGGGTTTGAACTGAGAACAGGACATTCAGAAAGACAGGCTGAAATGTGAAACTAAATTGAAAGAGACAGAATGGGGTGAAGAGGTAAGCTTGGGAGTTGCCTGCGAAGAGAAGCTAGCAAAAGCTCTCACAATTCTTTACATAATTCAAAAACTACGAATAAGGAGGGAAAAGAGAGGGAAAGCGGGACCCGTGGTCGTATGTTAAAGAGTTCAAATAAGGAAGAAGAGACCACAGTAAACGGGATTCTTAAGTAGCAGCCAGAGGAATAAGAGGAAATCAACAGCAGGAAGAGAATACAAACATGTCAAAATGAAAAAGTGGAAGAATATAGGAAAATGACAGGACTATCTGTGTCAAAAGAAGTTGGTTGACTAAACAGGATAAAAATCAAGAGAGTCCATTTAATTTTTACTTTCATGTATATTTCTGAGAGGTTTTTTGGCCATAGCAATGAAGCCAAATATTAGAAAGATAAATATAATAATTATAGGAAGCTCTGGAAAAGTCATTCTAGGAGCTGACTTGCACTTTCAGACAAAAGGATTACTGAACTATTTGGATTTATTTCGGTATCTTTCAGAAATCTCTACAGCTTAAGTGTGCCCCTATATATCAGTCTTTGGCATTTCATTACAGGACCACAGTATATCACATTACCTCTCAAATAATAATAGCCTGACTATGCAGAGTTTTACCTATTATTTAGCTATACATTTCTAATTTCCAGATTTCCCTTCCATAAAATATTCCTAAAAACCTGCTTATATAAATAAGGTCATTTCAGGTACAACTTTAACAAATTAGCAGCTGTTATGCCACTATTAGTCACTGAGAAATCCAGGCTGTTCCCTCATTCAATTATGATGCTGCCAATTCCATTTCCTGGCTTTTGTCTTTCTGGCCAATCCATGCAGCTCAGGAAAATTCACTTCTGCTGTCCTTATACCTAACAGGGCTGCACCACAACACTTTGACCTTAGAAAATGATGAATAGTTACTCATCAACAACATGGATGAATTTTGGGGTGAAATGCACATAAGCAAATTGTATGGACATCTAATAAATTGTGGAGGAAGACAGGTTATAGCCCAGGACCACAATATAGCAAATTTAACTTGTTAAAATTCAAACTGTTTTGAGATACATCTTTTACTTGTACATTTAGTATCATGTCCAGCCAGCTTACATACCACCTAAATCCTTGTGCTTAATTGATAGGGACAACAAAAAGCAACAGCATTCTGTGATGACCCAGTTCTCAAGTTCTGTCTGGAAGCCATCTATGTTTCTTGCTTTCACTGCTTCTATTGGAAAACCACTCGAAGTAATGATATACTGGTTAGAAAAGCAAGGCTAGTGAAACACAGACAAAACAACAGTATAATCTGTGAGAAATTTGGAAACCTTTTTTTAATTCTTGACTACTTCAGGGCAAGCATGTAATTATTATTTCCTGTTCCAGAATGCTTTGCCTGTTCCAGAAAAAGCTTTTGAACCTTTCTGTCATTTCTGCAATGTGTTGTAACACTTTGCCTTTGTTTTTACAGTTTATATAAAATCCTTCCGTTTCTTCTCTGATCCCCTGAGACAGAAATGCAGTGAATTGTGATCTATTTATCTATGTCTTCAATCACGATCCCCTTCAATTTTTTTCTTAAAGTTAATATTGAAATAATATAACAAGTCTATAATCACCTGAACCACTTTTCCACCCTTCATTTTTATTTAGATACTTCTTTTTTTAGCGCTGGGGTGCTAGAACACAGTAACGCTCACAGAAATAATCCCATATCACTCAACTTTTGGGGGATGGAGCTAATCAGGTTCCCGCCTTCTCAGGCAGTTGAAGCCCTCTTTCCCTCACATACTGATAAAATTCATGCCCCCCTTCAAGTCCTTTACTACTCCACCTTCATCTTAATATTTGGTCAGATTCCGTTTTGCAAAAAAAGATATTCGAGTATATTTTCCTGTCCAGAGTGTCTTTAGTCTTGGCCTATCCTTAGTCCCCAATAGCCTCACTTTTCTTTCCTTGTTCTCTTTCCATGGATGTATGATAAAAAAAAAAATATATAAAAAAATGCTATTTATTTTAATTTCCTTTTTAATGCTAAACTTAGCTTAACTTCTCATGAGCGACCCTTTTTGACTTCTACGATATGCCTTTCTTTGCCAGATTCTTTTTCCATTTCTGTATTTGGTTCTTCTTTGGACATAATTCAGTTAAGGAATTTGGACCTGTCTGGCTGCTCACAGGCAGCACTCAGCATTTTACAAGATCATACCCTGCAATGGAATAAATCTGCATAAACTATCTGTGCATAAATTAAGTCTTAAAACGAAAGCAAGTTTCTTGAAGAAGAAGAAGAAATATGTTCTGAAATGATTTCCCAACAGAAGGAGGGCAAAACCCCTGAACTCATTTTAGGAATAAGATTTCCTCACTCTGTGGAAGAAATTTATATTATTCATAACCTTGCTTTTATTCTTCCTTATTCAAAACAAAACGTCAGTTCTTAAACAAGTAGACATATGAAGCTGCATGCAGTCACTTGTCAACATCTCTTATAATTAAATAGTCTAACCAAGCTAACTCAAAGTGTGTTCCACAAAAAGAAAGGACTTCACCAGTGCAACATGAAATTTTAAACAGTACAGAAGTCTCAGATTTGCTTCTGAATAATAACCCATTCTCTTTTGAAAATATATGTTCATTTGCTGGTTGTTGTTTTTTTTTTTTGAAACAACAAAAATCAATTTGTACATTTATCAGGTCTCTCAGTATACGGCAGTAAATGGAAAATGTTTTGGTTTTCTAATGCTTTACTCTCTCCAGTGGGTCAATCATGGATGAGATGAAATACGCTGACTTAGTATCTTTATGAACTGTCTGGTCTGTGAGGAACTCTCCCCAGACTTGCATTGAAAACTCTTCCCAAAAATTTCAGCCACAGTGTGATGGCTTGCTTGGCTTTTCTCGTCATCAGAGTCTACAGCCAAATCCAGAATATGACAGTTCTATAGCTGGAGGCTGATGCTTCCTCTAAGGCTTTCATTATAATAGCAGCGACCCATGTAAGTGGTATATAAAAGTCGCCACATTCCCAAATCCAGCCAGCAAAATTGTCACCCTGTGATGATATCAAGTTCTCATATGAAGCCAAAACCATATATTTGGGAAGTGCTGGCTTAGAATAGTGTTTCTCTAACAAAATTAAAGCAGAAGGCCCTTACAAGAAAAGAGACTGCCATGCCCTGTGTCCAGACTTGCTTAACAATCCCCAGATGGCAGAGGGAACACTGACTGGAGACAGTCAAATAGGGGTTTCAATGAAAGGGGAAGTTTTTGTCTGCCTTGCATTTCTTTTCATTTCATTCCGTGTTGCTAAAAATTCCTCCTTGTGGTGGACCCGCCACCACATGTGATATTTCTCTGTCTTTAGCAGGATCAAGCAGGCATTGGAAGGGAGGAGAGGTAAGGAGGAAGCTGTGCTCATCAGTAACAGAACTGGAGTCTCACACTGCAGCTCTCCTCTTCTTCAGGATACCCACATCACTGAGCAAAACATCAGGCTCCATCCCTTTTTTCTCCCTTCTCACTCTAATAAACTTTCAGCTATGCCCCATAGTATTCACAGCCAGAATAATGACCATTTTCAGCTATAAAGATAGTAAATGGAGAACAGAAACTTCCCACTCCCTTATTTATTCCCTTTTGGTTTTTTATTCCTTAACAATGAAAAAAAAAAACCATAAATAAACCCATCTAGTCTCCATTTATGAAAACATGACTTATATTTTATGAATACATGATAACCAGTAAGTCTTTACATGTTCTAATGCTTTCTTTCAGTTGATGTATTGACTTTATTCAGGTGAGCTTAAAAGACCTACAATCTCCCTGGGAATTTATTTCATAACAGAAACATAATTGTCTCTACCTTGCATTATCATAGTATAAAAGGTCACCACACCCTAATACAAAGCAAATAAAACTGAAAAAAATCTAGTTTTTGAAAATTAATTACTTTGCCAGAAACCTTTCTCTTTCTTTGGGAGAAAGATATAAAGAGAGCCAAGAAATATGTTTGTCCTATAGCAACCCTATGATTCTATGATTCTATGATTCAGGGAGGCAGATCCAAAATACCATCCCATGCACGCTAACCCAGAGAGGAGGTTCCAGCTAAAGGCTGGGAAAAACTTGACCAGTGTGGAGGTTCAGCCAGGCTCTGCACTGGGAGGGTTGTGAGCAGCAGTGAATGCAGCAGGGTCCATCCTGGGAGAGCCTCCTCCGCAAGGGAGGTTTCCTGTAGGGCCAGGTCACCCTCAGCACCTCCATCCTCTCCACTCACTCCTGCCCACAGCATCCCTCAGCTGGCCCCTGAGAGAATGCAAAATTTTGCTTGCTGAAATCTTCCTTCTGTTTACGTATGTTCAAGAAATAATCAGAAACTCTTGTTAACTCATCAATATCAAAATCTCTACCTCATCAAGCTGGGGAATAGAAAATGATCCATCCAGACAGACATGCAAAGCAAGCAGAGCTGTTCCTATTTTCTAGCAGAAATTCTGTCACGCACAAATTCTGTGTCTCAGACAAATAATGACTTGGATCACTTCACTAAATTACTCCCAACTACTTCTGTCAGCGGTGACTGTAAGATGTAGCTCTCATTTTCAGCCACTGGGAAAATATCTATAATACGTTCTTTGAAGACCTCTGGTGGCAAAGACTGAGCACTGACCTTCCCTCTCTGAGCACTGGGAGGCTCATGCAGTAATTTTGGATGGTAATCCCGTGCATTTTCGAACAGCTTGCACCGTGGCTGACTGCAGTTTTGCTGTAGGACACAATTCCTGGAACTAATATATCACTGTCCTCATAATACCCATCATCATGAACAATTGCATAACTAGAGCTGAGCAAATAATTACTTCAGCTTCTTTTTATGCTTCATGGAGTTATCTATAAATTGCAACTGCTATAGACGTTAGATGAAAGAAAAGAAATAGAGTTTATTCAAATTACTAATCAAATTACTAATTTCAGCTTCTTTCTTTTGCCTCCCTCCCTGATGAACTACAGGGCTAAGCAGGACAGGATAAATGTTTATGACATATTCCCTCCTCTCCTTCACTTTAAGAAAAAAATACCATTCCATTTTCCTTTTGTTTTCTTTTACTTTTGTTGATATTAGTTCAAGTAGTCAAAATGATCCCAGGCACTCTATACAGCTCAAAATCTGGATGCAGATTATTTTGGACACTATATGTTAACTAATAATAAAACCTTGCTTTCCAAGCTGTAAAACCACCTCTCTCAATGGCCCTAACATCTAAGAGGTTTTATTTTATGAATTAACTTGTTGTCAACCTATCCAAACACCTTTACTTCTTGCTCCTTTCCTAAATCAGGATGGTGACATCTACAGAAACACAATATAAATGTCATGAAACGTTAATTGGCATCCTAGTGTTTTTAGACACTTTAGAAGAAGTTTTATTACACCCATTTCTCCCAGACAGCAAAAACCACATATCATAAAGAAAAATGAGTCAGGAGTAAAAGGAAAGAGTCTCTCAATTTGAAGCTGGATTTCATGCAAAAGGCTGAAATTAGCATCCTCTCTATTTTTCAAAAAAAGCAGAAATACACCCTTTCATCTACAGATTTCCTACACATATCAAATGGCCAAAGAGATGTCTTCCCTTCTTCAGTAACAACAGTAAAAGGCACCACTGCACATGACGGCAAGAGCACCAGGGGACTCAGAAACCCTGCAGGCCACAGCTCACACATTCCCCAAAATGCTGAGCACTCCAGCCTCAGAAGTTACTTTTTTCTTTATTTAAAGTGCTGCTACAAGTCCACGAAGCTCTAAGATTAAGCAACAGTGGTCTGAGGGCGTCTGGCTCCACCAATGTGTGGTTAATACACATCTGAACTTGAATATCAGGCCCAAACTGATCATTACCACAAAAAAAAAACCTTGTTTTTATTATAAATGAGAAATGACTGTGACATAGTTAATTTGCAGTGATATCTTCCCATCTTTTTAAATAAAAGATATAAAAATGGGTTTTCCCCATTTGTTTTTACTACTGATTACATAACAGATAAAATTGATGAAACAGATAAAAGAGATGAAAAATGTCAGTTCCGCTGCAGATCTTGCAACTGATCTTTCATCCATTGTGAAAAATCTCCACAAGATATATGGCAATGTGTCCAAATGTAATGGCTTCACTGCCTTAAAAATCAGCCTTTGATTTCTTTTTTAAACTTTCTTACAAGCTGTTCATTGTAGAAGTCACAGTTTGAACCTCAAAGCATGATATACTTCATGGGTGACTAAAATAAGCATTTTGTAATTCTTGTCCTAGTAAGGTATGCTGAGGGGGAAACTACAGGAAAATGAACAAGCCAGAAGGCTAATGAGCTGTATGCAAGATATGCAGGACACAGCAGCAGCAAGACCTGAACTTATTTCAGAATATCAGCACACAATCCATACAGTTGTGAGTGAAATGATCATCAAAGTCATTCAAGTGGTCATTTATCCCTCATATAGCATTATGGGCTCTCCCAGTTGGTCCATATTTCACTAGTCTTCATCAGGGGTGGGCAAAAGACATCAGGCTGGCAAAGGACTGCTGCTTTGACTAGCAAAACAGTGGCTATAAAGATCTGAGATGTGCATTGTTAAGAAAAAGTTGCTTTCACACTTCACAGATTAGCAGCAAGGAAGAAAATACTAACAGCTCATCTCTACCTCAGGAATTGTACAAAAGTTCACAAAAAAACCCAGAAAAGTCTGGGAACACATCTGGTTCAGTTGAAGGTTTTACAAAATAAAAAACATTCAAGCGTCTAAATAAGAGACCCAGTGTAATATTTTCAGAAAGATTCCACTGTTATCCAGTTTACGAAGTCAGAGCTAGTCTCACAGAGAAAATAGAAAGATAAAGAGGGACAAAATGAAACCCCTACAGGTGAATCTTCATAAGGTTCAATTATCTTCTTCAGCAGAATTTGTTCAGAATATTGTGCTGACTTATTCTAGAAGCCTCCTCCTACCATTATATCCTATAAGTATAGCTGTCCATAGAAAAGAAGTTGACAAAGGTAACCTTGTCTCTACCTTGAGCAGACAGGACCACAAATTATTTTTGCTGTTGCCTTAAACAGCATGTTATTTTCCTTATCTTCAGTATTCATAAGCTAAAAGAACATGTGCCAAATTCTATGATTCTATGAAATCCTATTAGCCAAGAAGGCCAATGGCATCCTGAGGTGCATTAAAAAGAGCGTGGCCAGCAGGTCGAGGGAGGTCATCCTCCCCCTCTACTCTGCCCTGGTGAGGCCACATCTGGACTACTGTGTCCAGTTCTGCAATCCCCAGTTCAAGAAAGCCAAGGAACTACAGGAGAGGGTCCAGCGGAGGGCTACGAAGATGATCAAGGGTCTGGAGCACCTCTCTTATGAGGAAAGGCTGAGAGACCTGGATCTGTTTAGCCTGGAGAAGACTGAGGGAATTTCATCAATGCTTATCAATATCTAAAGGGCGGGGGGCAAGAGGATGGGGCCAGACTTTTCAGTGATGCCCAGCAATAGGACAAGGGGCAACGGCCACAAGCTGGAACATGGGAAGTTCCATCTGAACATAAGGAAAAACTTCTTTACTTTGAGGGTGGCAGAGCACTGGAACAGGCTGCCCAGAGGGGTTGTGGAGTCTCCGTCTCTGGAGATATTCAAAACCTGCCTGGACATGATCCTGTGCAACCTGCTGTAGGTGACCCTGCTCTGGCAGTGGGGTTGGATGAGATGATCTCGGAAGGTTCCTTCCAACCCCTACCATTCTGTGATACTGTGAATATGAAATAGGGAACTCCACTGAATCAAGGTTTATTAGTAGCTTTTAATGCTTAAGTACAACACTGTGAAAACAGTAGGCAGAGATGGAAAGACTTCACTCTATATACATATGTAAAACATATGTAATATAACATAACAGACCCCAAAATGTTAAACTAGTTAGCTCCAATATTAGTAATAACCCTCTGACTTCATGAAAATCAGCGTAAGCTCATTCATGCTGATTTTTCTAGGACTGAAATGCAGAGAATATCATCATTACTAATGTGATCTCCATTATTTGAAAAAGTGTGTTTTACATATAGGGGCTTCACGCAGGATGTTGTAAGAATGTGAGCCAGGCAGGTTTGTAGAGATGCAGTGTCTTTCCTTGGACCAACTGATACAGCCAGAATAAAATCAGACAAGTTTCTGGAAATTTCTTCAGGTCTGCAATGTTGTCTGAACTACATTTCCCTCAAGCAAATGTGGAGATATAATTTTCCTTTGAAGCTTAAAGTTCACAGAAAATTGGCTACAGTAATCATTTGGTCAAATCATAGTTCTAAAGCCAGTTCCCATTGGTTCAAACTTATTTATTTCTTCCTTATGCTGGATTGCCAAGTTCACCTGTGATGAGTGAAAATTACATATTTCCCTACTCCATAGGCAGACCACTTTTTGAAAGTCAATAAGTAAATAATTCACTAAAGTGTCAATCAACAGAAATTATAACTTGAGCTATATAACTCCCTCCAGCACGAAGCTATAGACCAATTTCCTTGCATTCTTCCAATCTTGTAAAAGCATATTTGAAAACTGTATTTTCAGCAGTGTGCAGATCTATCTTATGGAACAGTTTAATATTCATTATTTGACATTTACACTACAGATGGTCACAGGAAACACAATATAGTTGTCTCAGGTTCTAAAAACAAGATTCTCAGTGCTTTTGTAGAAGTTGGAACAGTGGAGATTTTGCTAGCTGATTGCTAAGCTTCCAATTCAAAAGGTGTGTTCAGATGTACAGCTTCAGTTTAAGTTCAGCAAAAACAGGAATCTGACCCTAGATGACTTGAGCCACCTAAGCTAGCCAGGAGTGAAACAATGAGGAAAGGTGTGGGATGTTCTAACTTACAAAGATGATCTGGCCATAAGGAGGTCCTGCTGTTACCCCAACTTCATCTGCTTTAATCAGTCTCTTCAGTCCTGAAATTAGGTACCCACCTTCCAAAAATAAGAAGGGAAATCATCACAAACATCTATCAGCTCAGAGAATAGTGCTCTTATTATACCATGGCAAGACTGTCTTCCTTTCCATATCTGATATACTTGCTCCAAACTGGTGCTTTGAATGTCTATCCCAGGTGAGTCTTCTTACCACTGCTTCATTTTTCCAAAGTACATCACTCAAGTTCCTCTTCTGAAGTTTTAAAAAGTATTAACTGGTCAAAAACCAAAATCTATATTCCACAATATAGAAACTCTCTAGGTTCTGGGAAACAGGGATTTAGATCCCTTCTGCAAAACCGGACGAGCAGGAATTTCAACAATGTCTTTCTGCATTCTAGGACAACTCCTTAGCCATAAGTGAAGCTATGCCAAGTCTAGTTCATATTTTGACCACTTTTCTGAAGGCCACTTCTGCTTTATTGCATCTCTCAGAGATTGTCTTCACATGCATGACAGACCAGGGAATGCCTCATCTGAGAATCACTGAGACTATGGTTTTAGATTTGGTTCCAAGTAGTCTGCATGGACAATATCAGTCTTTAGATAGCTTTGTACTACTTGATACTCAAATGATATAATATTATTATCAATTGAGCTGAGAATAAAGAATTCTAGTGACACACCTAATGTCTTAGGTATCTAAAGATGCTTAAAGACATAGGTAGCTTACTACTTTGAGGGTCTAGAAGAACTTATAAAGATGTCCAAATGGATTCATACTGCTCATTCCACATGCCAGAGTAAAACAAATCATCTGTGCCAATTCTAACACTTTGCTTTTTAAGAATGCTTGCAATGACTGTTTTAAATGTAAAAACCTAAGGGGCTCTCTAAACTCTGTTTGACAGATGCTTTTTCTTGCTTAGAATTTGAAGAACAGATTTTACTGAGACAGACTATGAAAGGAGAAGGTTCATAAAACAACACCTGCGATCATTCAAAAAAGAAAGTGAAACCACCTGTTCTGAAATTGTATGATACTGAGAGTGTATGATATCATAAAAAGAATTTAATCCATCCTGTCTGCAGAAAAGTATGGAGATTTAAAATACAAAATAAAAAGTACCATGTCAAAAATTTCTCCACAGAGCTCTTAGCCTAGGACAACTTGAGACTGCAGCAAAATGGGAAGTTCCACTGATGCTAAACAAAGTCCAGTTGTTTTGGGGCATTTCTGCCTCGGGCATTTTGTAAGGATAGAAGACAAGTCCACTTCCAAAACTGACATTTGCCCAGAACTTGAGTTCACTTTAGGTGGATGATGAGTGGCATAATCCATATAACAAAGGAGAGCAAAATAATTCTGCTCTGTAGTCATCCTTTGTGGTCCTTCAGCAGTTTTATCACTGCATCTTGGCAGTAACACTTTAAGCTTTTTTGACTTTCTTTCATTAGTAGTTATGAATGCTGCTTGTCAATATCCTTTCTGGATTCTTCAAATGCTTTCCGTATTCTGTAATACATATTCTACATAATTTTTGGTCTAAAATAAATATTTCCTTTTGAATAATTTATGCAACAACTTACACTTGTATTACAGACCAAGTTTCTTTTCTGTTTTAACAACATACTTAAAACATGATGAAGAGTTCAGGTTATAATCCCAAGCATTGTGTTAAGCCTCTTTTCTGCGATTTTTGTTGCAAGAAGTACAGAAAACAATTGTATTAGTCCATGACTTGTAAAGTCCCCTTCACATATATGTAAATGCTGTATTCTTCTGTTTTGTTGAGTGACACTATGTTTTGACTCTGTGTTTGACTTCCGTGTTTTGTTACTTTCTTAAAAATAGGCCTCAAGATATTTTAAGGCTACGTTTCTTCTGCTATTCTCACCCTCATTGGTCTTGAAAGAACTGGAGCCCTAAATGCATTATCTAAGGAAACATGAGTTAGACAAGCAACTGGTTCCAGTCGCAGGTCATAATCTCCCTACCCCATCAGCCTCATCTTGCTAAACCCTCCTAAATCCCCTAGCTTCTGCTCCTCTAATCATGAGAGTTAGAAGCTGCAAGGGCTGCTTTTCACTTCATTAAAATTTCCTTTTAATCTTCTATAATCTGTTAGCACAGTACATAAACACCCATCAGAAGCTTATTCCTTCAATTTCACAAAAGGGGATAATTTTACTATACATTCCATATTTGCGAAGTTAAGCTTCATTTCACACCACCATAAACCTTGGTCAAAAGGATGAATAGTTAAGCAGTTGGGCAAATGGCATTTAGAGCTACAGCTGGGTGCATTATTCATTGTGAAGCATTTATTTCGTGAAGTTAAACCTCGGTTTTGCTTATGAAACATCCAAAAGCTGATCCCAAATGATTTCAGTACGTGGGGCTCTTTTCAGAAAGTACATTTTGGACTGTGCTGTTGGCTGTGCGCCCTTTGCGTGACTGGCTGTCTAAATCAGACTAGATTAGTTTTCCTTCCTGAAGGGGTGACTAAAACTTCTTTTAGAGGAACAACTGCTTAACCCAAGCACGTACTGAATAGGTCATCTTCTGTTGCAAATTTTCAAAATTTTAGTGAGTAAATTAGCAATTATCTGAATATTCAGTCCCAATTATTAATAAAGATCATTTCCCCTAAAAATACTGTTATCACCCTATAGCTCTACATAACTCATAGAATTTTACGGTCCTATGGCAGAAATGCCTTCAGATAAATCCTCTAGGAAACCACAATACAAATCACAATACACACAATGCAAGCTTACAACATAAACTAAGAAGTAAAAAATCTCAAACAATGGCATTCTTTCAAACTACATTTTCCAAGAAGTAACATGAGAGAGGTCTCACTCATGAGAGCAGTAATTTAGCATCACTTTCCTTCTCTTTCCCTTTGTAGAAGTACCGAAGTATTTAGATTGGAAGGGACTGCTGGAGGTGATTTAGTCCAACCTCCTACTCAAAGCAGATCTAAATTCAAAGTTTCATTCCATTCCATTCTTGTTCTAACCTTCCCTTACAAGCATCTCATGACAGAACATGTTAATGTTCAAGACAAAGGGAACTGGAAAATTTCAACCTGATGTTGGCTATATCTGATTTATTATTCTTTTCTTTAGGTTTCTCTTCTTGGGGTGGATTTTTGTTGGTTTTGTTGGGTTTTTTTTGTAAACACAAAGTATTAAGGTACTGTTTTTTAGAAGCCAGAAACAAACACGAATAAAATGAATATTAAAATAATACTTTATTCCCTGTACCACTGTAACCAGCAGCCATCCCTAGTCATAAACATAGGCCAGCTCCTAGTCTCCAGAGCATTCCCATTTGGAAACACACAAAATTGTGAATTGCATGAAGGTTCTGAAATACTTCCTTGAAAAAAGACTCCATAGAGCTGCCATTTGCAAATTTGATAAGGGTCTGTTTAGCAAGTCTTTTCTGATATAGAGTTTTGATAATATGTAAAGAAATGCTGGCAAGGGATTGATAGATGAGTTGCTAGATGTCAGTAGGATTAAGTATGGAATCATACAGTTCTGCACTCTCATCTATATTTTATTGTACAATGTTTATTTTGCGACTTCTTCCTAGTTTGTTTAATAGTTCTCAGCTCTGGGTTTTTTTGGGTTTTTTTTGTTTTTTTTTTTATTCAGCTTTAACATGCATTCCTACTCTTCCAGTATATGCAAAAATCCCCTTGTTTTCATTGGCATTTCTGGACAAAAAAAGGCAATGTGTTTCCTCACTCACAGAATTTTTTTGGCTCACAGAAGTCAATAACTATTAGGCTTCATACATTTCTATATAGTAACACAGCAGCCAAGCATTACAATTGCTAGTCTACCAAAAGCTTCAATAGACCAACTCCAAATTTATACCAGTGCAACTGAGACTACAATTTGCACACTATTAAGTGCAGCAGAAGCTTCTCAGAACAGCTTCACAGTAAAAACTGAGTGACAGTGCAGTAAGGAACATAAGGTTAAACTCCATCTGCAAACGAGCTCCTTGGTTCTCTTTACAGTATTCAAAATAATCACTTTCCTATTCCACTTTATGTTTAATTTTCTTTTCCCACAGAAGACGGTGAAATGAGTGGATGTTGAAGGAAAAATCACTCTTCTCGCTCAGGCAAGCGCTTTGCTTCCATTAAGTACTCATCTGAAAGTCATGCTGCAAACACTTCTTCCATTCTAATCTTTACATGGCATAAAGGACAGCATCTGAATTTAAAAGGCCTCACCTTTTCTCCATGAAACACATAATGAGGAATCTGCATCAGATTTAAACAACAGCAACCAAGTTTTGAAGTTAACTCTAAGTGACACCAAGAAAAATGATTATGAAGTGGTAGCAAATCCTTGAAATTCAGCAGTAAAAGGTCCATGGAAATATTGTCAGGCTCTTTTAAATCTTCCATCACTATTTGCAATATTGAATTCCCTTAGACTTCAACTCCAACACTCTACTCCATTTGTTCACTCTCTCTCCTCTGTGATGACTCTTTCCCTTCTGTCAACATCACTATATATCGTAACAACTATTCTATCTTCCATAGGAAACAACAGCTGCAACATTAAAGGATTTTTGAAATGGCTTACCTCAAAACCATCAGGTCGAGGGAGGTGATTCAGCCCCTCTACTCTGTGCTGGTGTACGTCCTGGTGTACTCCCAGCTGGAGTACTGCATCCAGTTCTGGAGCCCACAGCACAGGAAAGAGATGGACCTGTTGGAGCAGGTCCAGAGGAGGGACACAAAAGTGAATAGAGGGCTGGAGCACCTCTCCTGTGAAGATAGGCTGAGAGAGTTGGGGTTGTTCAGCCTGGAGAGGAGAAGGCTCCAAGGACACCTTATAGCAGCCTTCCAGCACCTGCGGAAAAGATGGGGACAAACTCTTTATCAGGGACTGTAGCAATAGGACAAGGGGTAAAAGTTTTAAACTGAAAAAGCATAGGATTAGATTAGATATCAGGAATAAATTTTTTACTCCAAGCGTAAAACACTGGAACATGTTGCCCAGAGAGGTTGTGGATGCCCCATCCCTGGAAGTGTTCAAGGCCAGGCTGGATGAGGCTTTGAGCAGCCTGGTCTAGTGGGAGGTGTCCCTGCCCACGGCAGGGGGGTTGGAAGTAGATGGTTTTTAAGGTCCCTTCCAACCCAAAACGTTCTATGATTCTATGAAAACTGGTTTGAAATTAAATATATTTCTGTAGACAGGAGCTAAGCGCATTGATTTTTAAAGCACTGAACATAGTTAAAAATTCCCTTGACTTTCCCTAATGAAATTCAGTAACCTCCTTCACAAGCATGATACAAAGCTTTCAGTATGCTATGAGGCCACATTCCCACTCCTACAAATATTGCTGAAGGCTGCCAAGAAAAAAAAAAAAGGAATGTCAAAGAAAGAACACAGTCAGAGACATGAAGATGAAACAAGCAAAAAAAACCAAACCCTTGGAAATCCATCCAGCTATTCCTTCTAGTGGCTAAGACCAAGACAAGAAAAGTTAATCAGATACTATTATTGCTTTTAAAAATAATTGTTACATCTTTTGCGTTCAACAGTGCTTGATATTCTGAAGGATACAGAGATTTCTGCATGAATGCCTGGGGAAGTCACTTTGACTGCTCAGTCCAGTCTCCTTTCGAACAGCAGTGACTGAGATACCCAGTCACTCAGAAGGGTCCATAAAGCATCTATTGCCCATGCAATTTCAAGCATCAGAGTTCCTCCAAACCAAGACCTATAGAAGAGAAAGAATCAAAGCTACCACCCCTAAAAGAAAGAGGGAGACTGAAATTGTCACTACTACCTTTGGGTAGGCAGTGGCAGAGATTGTTACACTAATTCTCAGCAGGACTGAATTGCTCTTCAGAGGGGTCTCTCCCTCCACCGGCTCCAAGAGGTGAAGCTACTTAGTCAAAGTGCTTCCATTAGGCAAGGTAAGTCTCCATTCTCTATTAACTATTTCTTAAATCTGCTTTAGCAAGCATATCTAGACACCTAAATTTTAAGGTACCTTAAAAGCATAAGAGGGAGAAGGAAACTCCCCCTGCAGGATTTGTGAGGCTGAGCTGTCAGGATCGACCCAGCTTCTGGTGGGATTCACAGACGGGGCTGCTGCCCTGGTTATCGTACCTGAGATGAACTCCAGGATGCACGGTTCAGAGCCACCTGAAAGGGTCTTCCCAGAAGGTATTTGAGAGAAGAAGGGTGTGTGATCTCAGTGGGGAGACTGGCAAGAGCCAGGGAGGCTCCAGAATGCTGGGAAGCTCTAAAAGGGTGAGAAGAAGGAAAAAAAGACCCTATTTCTTCCTCACAATCCTTCACCCGATTACTACAGGCTTCCCACCCATACCCTTCCCTCTAGTGACAGCACCCAAATGCTCTGACACTTGCCCCCATCTCTGAACATATAAATACAGCTGGTAGCAGAGCTCTCTTTTAATCAATCTTCTTCCTAGTGTGTGTCAGTGTGATTTTGGAGGCAAGTCTCTTAGTAAGGACATGCCTAGCCCACGGGTGCCCTGGTTATTTATTGTCAATATCAATTAAATATATTAATACCTAACCAATGGAACCACACAGTTTGCATTATTTTAATCCTGTTTGGCTATTATTTTTCAAAGTAATCAATTTTAGATCTTATAAATAATCTATCCTCTCCTGTAAAGACATTTCTGTTTACAGTTTCAAGATGTACAGTTTACTTTTACACCACTTAGCTGAGTTTGCTTTTAGGAGATAGACTTGACTTCTGTCTTCACAATTCTTTCCTTACCTTATTTGGCTCAGGTGGTACTCAGTGAGGTGTTTCAATCCACCCTGCCCTTTCCTAGACATCTTTTAACACAGAAGGTAAAATGGCAACATCACACTTGACATTTAAACTTCTGTCCCAGTTGCTTCCAGCCATCCACAGATTCAAGGTAATGCCATAGTCTGATCCAATGGCTTGCAACAAAAACAGTTGATTTATTTAATTCTTTGTGCACATATGACATTTTCAGAAAAGCCCAGTAGGTATAACTCCAGAGAGAGCAAATGTCCAAATACACAGTCATTATGTTGATTTTGTTTAGCGTCTCTTCAATGCCAGGCTGGCCATGTGCTAATTCATCTCATCGTCAGCATAATACCGTGCTTAACAAGAGTGAAAGCAGCAAGGTTCAGAAGTTATGTACTGCCGAGTCTGAGCAAAGATGAATGTTTTATTTAGTAGATTTGTATTATAATGAAATCTTGCTGAATGTTTTCAAAAGGCAGATTAGTGTCTTTAGAAGTACATTTAAAAATCATCAAAATATCTATGTATCTTAGAAACCTAAATTAAAATTCTATTAACATTATTAGGATTTAGGAATCTAACCTGTTTAGATACTTCAAAAAATTCTAACCGGAACCTACCTAATTGCAACATTAAGCATATAAATATTTTTTTAAAATATCTAGTCCCAAATGGTGTTCATCAAGAATAAGATGCTATTAAGAAACAACATCAGATTACAGCTTGTTATTACCTTCAAAACTGTAAAACAAAGTCATCTAATAGTGCAAATCCCTTGTGTAAACACCGTTGCAATCCTAAATTGTATTATTCTACCAAAGAGTTTGACTCTTAACTCCACCTCAATTTTATCTTTGTTTTTGGATAATTCCTCTAAGAAGCAGGCATGCATTACCATTTCCCTGCTTTTCATCCAACCTTCTTCACTTTCCTCATCAACTTTAGAAACTTTTCACGGCAAGGTCTGTCTATATATCCACAGGCAGACTGCGTATTTCCCAAAGAGCTTATTTGGGTATACCTTCAGACAGAATAGTGTCCTACACTGGCAGTTATGATTGGGAGGTTCAGGAAAAGTTTGAATTTGAAGTCTATGCTTATATACAGAAGGAAACACCTACATTTATATACAGACAACACAGGCTGAGTCACCACTGCCTGCTGTTGTCTTTTGGGAGGAAGGAGACACTTGGGCATGTCAGAGGTCATATATAAGGAATTACCATATTGATAGGAAGCTCAGAGGCAAATCTGCTTTGAGATAAACTTGGAGAACCAACAATTCAGTGTATAGCCTTAACTGCATTCTCAGTGTCAGTACTCTGCCAAGAAAGGAAGCAGTAATATAAGGGTCTTCTCTTCTGCTGAAGCTATTTACAGCTGCACATCAAGTAAAATTTGTCTATGCTGAATTAATACACAAACATGGATGGCCACACTAAGACCAAAAGAGAGAAGGTCCAGGCCCACTATTTACCCAAATCTCCTCACGTTTTCTTCCTATGCATTTATAGCACCTCATCTACACACTGACCACTAATTCATTTTCACAGAATTGGAGAGTGGTTAAGGTTGGAAAGCATCTCTTGTCTAGTCCACCCAGCATGCTCAGAGTCACCTACAACAAGTTTCCCAGGGCTGACCAGTCTGGTTTTGAGTACCTCCATGAATGGAAACACCACATCCCTCGTTGAGCAACCTGTTCCAGTGATCAATTGCCATTACAGTAAAAAAAATAAATAAAAGAATTAAAAAGGTTAAGTAGAATTTCCTGTTTTTCAGTTTCTGGCCATTTCCTCTTGACCTTTCACTGGATACCACTGAAATAAGCCTAGCCAAATCTTCGCTCTTTCTCATCAAGTATTTATACACATTGATAAGATGCCTCTTGAACCTTCAGGCTAAACAATCCCAGAACTTGAGTTTTAGAATGCCAACTCCTGACCACCTTCAACTACCTAGAGAAATGTGCTGGTGCAGAAACTGCTTTTAAATACAAACAAACAAAAGCCTTTACAGGCTGAAATTCAAGGTTGAAATTTAAGCCAGTTCTGGGATATCGGACTGACAAAAGCATGCACGTTTGCATTGCAGACACTCTTGTGTTAGAAGTTACACCTTCCAACAGGGAAAACGATCCTCTATGGTGTCCCTTGACAGCAGTGATAATGTGTACTGAGTTGACTACAGGTTAAACAAATATTGAAAGCAAAAAAAGAGGAAAGAAATAGAAGATTTCCTTTAAAAGACACACATTAAGATCAACTCTTCTTGCTATATAAGGAAAGAAACAAATGAAATCAAGCATGACTTAGTAGGAATAACAAAGGTAATACAGAGAAGAGGCTGTAGCAGGAGATGTAGTTCAATAAATTGAACTTCAAATAGTTATTAAAAAACCAAGAAGAAATACTGAATGTTCACTCAAAGAATATTTCAGCTGAAGACAGAACCTTCAATTATGCAGTAACCAGGCACAATAAAAAAAAAGAGAGTGGATAGATTAAAAATTATTGCAGACAGTTACAGGTCAATACAGCTGAGCAGACACAATAAATCTGCCTGTTCTGTCTGAAAGAATTATCTATCTTCCCAATAGCATAAGCTAGAGAGCACTTAGTCCTGCAGAGACATAAAGAAGTATGCCAAGTGTCCTTCTACCTCTTTGACTTCTTCAAGGATTTTTGAAAAGGTTGTAAATAAACTCCTCATATGGCATCTGTTACTGGTGGTTAAGTGGCCCATTCTGAACATCGTCAAAGCTGAGGAAACTCTTGTTGACCTCACATCTTCAAAGTCCAGCTTCAAGACCAATGGGTTAGTTACCAGCCTTTAGACTGCCTTCCTTCATTTTGAATTAGATATGAATAATCCCTTTGATTCTAAACTCCTGCTCCTGTAGCAGTATGTAGCAAGGTTGACAACTTCCTCCTTTGCATTAACAAACATGCATTAATAAATGTATTAGTAGTGTCCATATGCTAAGTCCTTGTAGCTTGTAATTCTTTTTAGCCTATTTCTAGATGTAGGACAGCCAAGTCCTCCAAGAAACTCAGTTCTGAAAATTTATTTTACCATGTATTAACCAGGTAAACTTTATATAATTTGTCAATACACTAGAGAAGGGCTGCTGCATAATCTCTGCAACCATTACTGGACTCCATTTACTAACATCCTCCAACAGTTCATGGTCCAGGGTTTCCAGAATCAGAAGAGAATGGGCTTCTTTAATGCTATCTGGAACCTCTCCTGGGGCCACAAAATGATCAGCCCTGCCAGGAACTCCCCCTGAAGATCCACCTGACAAATGTCTGAAACCAAATCCACCTAGACTTGGCTGAGCACCTTGTAATTTCTGTCACGTTCTTGATACAATCTCAGCCTGTATTAGATCATCAAATGCAGTGTCACCTGCACTTGCGATACTTTCACAATAGCAAAAGAGAGGGAGCAGTTACCTGTTTTCCCCTACCAGTCTCAGGCCTATTGTGGGATTCCACTCTACCAATATTCAGTATTATCCAGGAATACCAATGTAATTTTCAGCAATGGAATCGCAGGAACACTCCTTCCTTAGCAACTACCTGCCCTTTCTTTGTCAGGCATTTGTTGTGTTTCGCTTTATAGTGACTGGCCATCTTGCTTTTGGTGACACTTTGTTGGAAGACAGAGAATGTGAAAAAAAACCCCAAACCTGTTACAACTATGGGTCTCACCTCACATTTGCTGTTCCCTGGTCCCAGACAGAGGCCTTCATGTTAGCTGTTATGTACCTTTCTAATTCATGGGCTGGGGTTTTTTGGTTTTTTTGGGTTTGGGTTTTGGGGGTTTTTTTTGAGATCCTCAACTTTTATTTCTTGAAGATCTTGTCTCAGTGGGTTTCTGGTACACTACTAGAATATAATGTTTGTGAAGTCACATACTGTTTGCAACCAGTCTAGTTTTGAAGCTACCTCAAGGTTTGTCATTGCTAACTTACTTCACAGTCTTCATTGTCAGCTAGTCGATGTTCCATTTACTTTGACATTTTTACCCACCTGATTAAGTTTCTTCCCCCAAGAAAGAGCAATTCTTGTGCAATCTCTTCTGCAAGCTTTCTTAGGGCTATGTTTATCAGACTAAGTTTTGATTCACAGGACATTATTCTTTTGTACCAGACCAGACTTTGCGATAACTCAATGCAAAATTCACAGGTCTCCTACTCTGGTGCGCTTTGGTGATACTACTGGTTGAGGGTTGCTCCTTTACCATAGGATGCACTGGAAAAACATTTTCATTGCTTCCATCAGAGATATACTTCCAGTATGCATGGAACCAGTAGGCCAAGCTGTTGATAGATTCTCTCACCAACAGCTGACTTCAAGAGTTGCTCTTGCCTCAGGAAAAAAAGAAAAAATCTCAATGGAGCTCCAGAACAAGGAAACCTTCATGCGCTTCTGAGACAAAAGAAGCAGGTGTCTGATCCAATGACGGAAACCCTGCACACAGAAGGGATATCAGGAGAGAATTCTGCACAACCAAGCAGACACTATAAATGTTGCATCTATTTCTTGTCTGAAATGAAACGTAACTGTCTACCCCAACAACTTGGTGCAACATGACCCTATACAGATACAAGAAAGTTTCAGAGTCTTCTATCTCTTCCTTTCCACTTTCATTTTGGGAAAGACTGCTTAGGCACTTCCATTCTAAGTCGCCACTTGCAGTCTCATAATCTGTAACAACAGTATAGGCAGAATTTCATAGATCAGTAACCCACTTGAAGGTGATACAAGTTTTAAGCAAAATAGTTCAGTACTAGAGAAAATAGTTGCCTCATTATGTAAAACCAAAACTTATATTTGGATTCCACCTTGTGTTCCTTTGCGCATGCTACAATAGGCCTAAGCAGAAATTAATACAGGAAAAGGAATCCAAAGTTGGAGATTTTCATCTTGTGTTCTTTGAATCGCGTTTCTTTTAAACAGCAAACTCAACAAAACACAATGCTAAAGAATGATGCTCCCATGAGACTTAAGGGGTAAAATCATGTGTTTTCTGCTGCGCAAAGCTTAAGAATAGGAATGATGCAGTTTCTAAGCTTTCTGCTTTTAAATATTTAGTAGTTATACAATCTTTAAAGAAAACAAAAGAGCTTTCTTATGACTTTATTGTTCTCAGGCACCCTGAAGAGATAAGTACAAGATGACAGATTGCTGTAGAAAACTGCGTTCGTTATGATGTCTCAACTTTGCCACTGACAAAAAAGCGGAACGCCCATACTTTTTCCTTAGTCGAAGGTAAAACAGTGCCACCTGCTGCTTTTCCAGGGTATCCCCTTACCTTTTGAGACAATTGCAGAAAGCTGAAGTTGGTACTTTGCAATTACAAAATAGCAGCTCATGCTAAGCCTTCCTCCCTTCCTCCCTCACTCCAACACGGGGTTCTTCCACAAGGTTACAAGTCTACAGTGGTATTTCAGTCACTAGTAAAGCTGCACACAGGAAAAAAGTTCTTCTTTGAACTTGACCTACTACAGCTGAAACCTCATGAGAGACAAAGGCCAAATCACAGAAAAATGAGTGGGTTTTTCTTTTTTTACCCTAGAAGCAGGAGTTTCTTTGACTCTGTATGTCACCTTTCCACAACCACTATTGGTATGCAACTCATACCGTTTTAAGCTGCAGGTAATACCATATTGCACCAACTGTAAAGATTGTCTGCAGGGTCAGAATACCCAACTGTTTTTTTTTAATACACTTCCATTCATTTTGCACCATCCCTTTATAACACCAGAAAACAAGTATCAATCACTCACTTTTAAGCTAGGTCACACATCATTCATTCTCTATTATCAACATGTCTACCCAGCAGTTTATCTTCTGTTCCTACATGGAACATTCATTTAATCCAAGGATCAGCAGTGATCAGAACTAGTAGTATTCAAGCAGCATTAAGACAAAAAGAGTGCTTAAGGACTTTTTACTTCTGTTAAAAAGAAACCCGTACACAAGCACATCTTGCTTATTTAGATTATCCTCTGCTGGTGGAGAAAGTGGCAACTATAGTTGGTTCCAACATTAGCAAAGTACCAATCAAGACTCTACAACTACCTCAACTTTCGTTAGCAGAAAACTCTGTAAGCCAGTTTACAACAGGAAGCAGGATCCCAAATTGCTCATGATGAAGAATGTGCAGGCAAGTATTTCAACAAGAGTCACATATGATTCAAACTCCTTGACTCCTAACAAGAACACTGGAAAATTCCTAAAAAGGTCAGTCACAGTGTACAGAACTACGTAAAATTCCAGGCATATTTAATTACCTCAAAACCAGATATACTTTGTTGATAAGTAAATATTCCTAAACAGTCCTTAAATCTTTTATCTTATTAATCAGAGATCCTAGTCACAGTTTGGGCTCAGCTGTGGTCTACTAAAAACATCCAAATATGAGCAATGAAAACATCAGGATGCCTACAGTTGAAATGAAGGCCCCAAGCTAAAGTGAAAACTAGACTAAACACATTTGAGAGTTGTCTCTGTGGTTCCTGAAGTGACAGCTTAATAATGAGTATGCATGTTGATAATAACCTTTGCAAGCAAGTTTCATCATCTTTACACTACTGCTCAATAAATGTCTAAAAATTTCCCTTGCTATGTAACTAAGTTGCCAACCATTCACTTTGAAGAAACACTTTTATTCTGAGATCACTTTCTCTTTAGAATGAGCAAGCATTTAAGGCAACTAGTTTCTTTTGAGGCACAAAATAAGAAAGTTTTCACTGGTCCTGAATAACAAGACAGTAGCTACCTACTGACATAATCAGATGGTCATATGAATTCATACTTTGCTGTGACAGTTCAATATAGAGCATGGATCTGCTAAAATAAAGTATTTACATGACTTTGAATTAGTGCAATACACTTCTAACAGTAAATATACGAAAGACATTAAGGTATTCTAGAGATTTATTTTTCAGTGTACAGTATCATACATTTAAAATAAAGAAATAAGGCCCAGATATCATAAAACCTGTATATAGTGTTTGCTAGACAAATACTTGACTACGAACAAGGCATATTTTAGCCCATACTTTGTGGAGTTAAAATGAAGTTCAGGCACATAAACAGGAATACTTTATCACTTAATGATTTACAACTCTTTTGGCCTGTTTAACAGAAAACGAACCAACTGAAGCAAAACTTCATCATTAAAGCCTTTCACACTACCATCTTCCACAACATCATACAATGGCTTACTGTCTGTACCCCAACAGATATTCTTCCGAGGGTTATTTTGGATAGTTTCTGCAGTTAATGCTAAAGTATTTAGCTGGTAACAAAAGAAAGCGAAGTATTTTCCATCAGTCACTACTGCCTGCGATACAAAAGGATGGGTCACATCTGCTTCACTCCAGAATCCTACAAAATAGAGAAACAAAACTAGTTATACAGGACTCAAAATTCCTATCAGCACAGAAATCTAAACCCCGATCCTGAAATACAGAAAAATACTGTGAATTGCAGCAGCCACTTGTTAAGGGAACAAGTCCTGTCTGCTTTAGCAGTACAAGCATTCTTCATACGGACTAACTAAAATGCAACCACCAATTAAGGATACTTCCAAGATCAGGGACACAGAGGCATATTTGCATTTTGTACACAACAATAGCTCCCTATTGCTGACTGATAAAAACCCCACAGTGATCAGCCAAAGTGACTTCTCAAAATTTCTGAAGTTATTAATGCATACAAGTCCTACAAGTGACCTGAGGGGAAATGTCTTTCGACTATTCCACGCTTCTCACAGCAGCGAACATTTGTTTTATAATAGAAGCATGCTTATGTATGGATGAGCATAACTGACTACACCAACCAGCCAGACAACACCAAGAACACTATGTCAATAAGTATGAATGCTTCAAACAACCCCCACTGAGCATTAATAGCCTTTCTGAAATATTTTCTTTACATATTTATGCACAGTAATATTCTTAAAAGATACTTGCTATCATGTGCAATGAACATCACTAGAAACTGTTATAGACCAAAGAGAAAACTTCATCGATTTGATTCATGCTGTTCTCCTAACTCATAACATGCCTACAACTGTAACCAGCTTTGAAGCCAAGACTTACCTGGCTTCAATGTTTTATGTCCACAAAAAAAAAGTAAAGCTTTCTAACGTATCATTAAATAAGAAATTTTATGCAGAGCCAGCAATATACACCATAGTCAAAGGATTTTTCTTCTATGTCTTGTTTCACAAGTGAAACTACAAACCTGAAGTAAGGCTGCTGACATTTTTCTTTCATAATCTGTAGTTCCATAGAATTGACATTTCTGAAACAAGGGCCTAAGCAACATAGTTGTTTCAGGAAAAAAAGTAAATAAACAAACTACTTGATATCTAACACCCTTCCCTGTAACAAATGTGGAATGAATACAGGATTGAGATTTTTGCACAGACAGCCTTATATATGAAAAAATATTTTTCTGTGTACTTAATTCTCCCTGGGCCAAAGTACTCAAAGACAAAGTCTTAACTAACTCCTTTGTGTAAGGTTTGCTTCATTCATTGGTTCAATTAACTATTCAAAGGCCTACTTAAAGCACGGTCTTCAAAAGAAAAAGCACGAAAAAAAGGTGGTGGGGAGAAAAGGTTAGAGAACTTTATAGTAGGCATTCATCATCAGGAAGATTTTATCAAGTTGACTGTCTCACCTTGATACATTGCTTGTGCTGCTGTCCAGGCAAAGAGACTTGCAATACCATTCGCTCGATAAACAACTTCAATCTGATCCTCAAGATTTGCTCTGACAAACCTTTCCCGTTTCAGTTTATCAGGAATAAGATGAAACTGGGTATGTCCATAACAGCATGGGTCTGCTACTTTTGATCCTGTGTTCCACCCCCCCCAAAAAAAAGGTAAGAATCAGTGACAAGAATGCTCCTTACTATGCATACAAACACATCTTTACTATCTGACTCCAAAGAACACAAGGTTAAAATACTGTAGATCTGTATTAATGTTGAGATACCTCCATTTCTGGGTGAGACTGGAGGCCTCGCCCAATTCCAAAAGGCAGGAGTTCACATACTAAACTGTCTCTGAGGAGATATATCAAAATTCAACACCAGTTTCCTGCCAATGTTCTATTCAACCCAACTTCCGCAAGCAAATCTGGACAGAGTACCATACGCACAGGAGGACGCTACTCCACACTGTCTAACTAACATGGAATCTCATTAGAGATTTAAATACTAGACCTATTTATATAGTATAGTTATAGATAGAAATATACACTATTTTTTTTTCCTGTTGATAGGAGGAGAAAGGTCGGGGGGCACTGTTTCTTTGGGAGTTGTGGGGTTTTTTAATGCAAAGAAGTAGTTAACATTTCATGACAAGAAACTCTTACCTATAAATACCTTGTTTTCATACTGCTTTTTGAACAATGGCAGTTTGGATGGTTTGTGATCAATAACGGGAACATCTCCAAGATCTGACTCCAGCGGTACAAACTTGAAAGCAGAAGAAAGAAAAGCCATCATGAAAGTCAAGTTTCTGACACCAGACTTCACATAGTATGCCACTTTCTGGTCAGACAGCAGAAGGTGCAAGTCTTGCTTACATACACCATGTATATAACTTTAACTGAAATTCGGATTTTGCAACAGAACGTCTTGTCTTGTGATGAGTGCTAGTACATGCATCTTATATTGATGTCTGAACTTTCTGCAATATACAAAAAACATTATGTCAAAAGGTGCTAACAAAGCTGCAAATCGGGACTATCTTCAAAACCAGAATCTGCTTCTGTAGAAAACGAGCAAAAACACTTCTAGCAGCAGTCAATAAGCTAACCTGAACTAGCAGAGAGAGTTTACAACTATTCAGTGTTTTGCCCTATGTAACATTTCTAATTGCCCTTACAGTTCTTCCAAAATGTCAAGGTTTTTAACACCTGATAGCACTAACCTGAGCTAATTGTACAATTAGGTTAGCAGGAAACGTTCAGCATTTACAGAAAGTGGTGCACTGCTTTCTGTTTGTAGTGGAAACTGCGCAATAAACACCCTAACAGGCTACATATTTTATAAACCTACAAGAAAAAGATTAGAATATTGAATCAGCGTCCAGAAAACTGAGCACTCAAGAAAACAACTGTTAAGCAGTACTGAGAGGAAACAGAGCTCACATTCAGATTATACATGCTCTCTGTTACTCCATTCTTTTCTTTTCCATTTCTCTCATCTTATTGTCCTCCACTGAGCAGAGAGCATTCCACATCACTTTTTTTTTTCTCGCTTCCACTTACAAGCATAAAATAAGCTAAAAATTCCATTTATTTAGATGTAACAACATGCATTTTATCTAAAGCACACAGATGACCAACCTGAAGTTCAGAAGACTGTCTCAAGATCTACAAATCATGTACCACAACAAGGTAGTACAGGCATTAAGACTTGAAAAATGCACAAATGTGCTACATGCCTGATTAACTAGGTCCTCCACATACTATCTATGGCGTGGTTTCAGTGACTGTGAGAAACATAAGTGAAAATACATGTGATTAACTTGCTGTTGAAAATATCCACACCTCTGGAAGCTGCTTTGGTACACGGATCTGGAGGTGCGGGTTATCATCTATCTGAAATCGCACAGGATCGACTCTACCCTTTCGATGTCCGTGAACAACAACTTCCTCACCGTGATGCCAGTAATAGTTAACTTCAGGTTTTAGATCTGAAACAGAACAGAAAGATAAACAGAGATCACCCTTTTGCATTTAAAACCCTCACAACTCTTGCTCTGTAGCTGCACTAAAACAGAAAAATCAAAATCCACTCACACCATGCAGGACAGGGGAGACAAATTACTAGTGATAGTGTGAACAACTCAAGTTATACCAGCGACTCTCCTGCCGGGTTCACAGACCGGCCCCACAGCCCATGGCCTCCCACTTCCCTCTCCCTCCCACTCCCGTTACGCACCAAGAGAGGAAGCAGCCAGCAGCGGGTTGCGACCGCACAGGAAAGCGGCCAGGGTGGAGACGAGCTGCGTGAGGAATGGGCCGGGCGTGTGATCCTGATCGCGGTAGAGGAACGGCCGCTTCTTGTTCTGGTAGAAGCTCTCCTGCAGGAGGGCGTCGCATGCGAGGGAGCGCAGCTGGCCCATGTCCAGGTACGGCGCCGCGCCCGCGACCTCCGGAGTTTTCGCAGCCGCTGGTGCCGCCGTTGCCGGCTCCGGGGCCTTGGCGGCCTGAGGCGCCGCGCCCTCCGGGGCTTTCGCGGCCTCCGGCGCCAGCGCTGCCGGGGCTCTCGCGGCTGCCGGCGCCGGTCTCGAGGGCAGCCCCGGCACGAAGACGGTCTTGGTGAAGCTCCGGTACCAGCGGTCGGCGTTGAGGGCGAAGGTCTGCGGGTAGACCATGTACTTGGGCCGCTGCAGCTTCCCGTAGAGCCGCAGCTTCTCCTCGATGGAGGCCGCCGCGTGCACGCGCTGGTTGAAGTGCTCCAGGCGCCGCCGCTTGGCCGCTTTGCTCTTCGCCGTGGCGGACGCCACGATGGGTGGGTAGAGGGAGTCGGGCGGCGGGGGCGGAGCGGCGGACTCCGTCTGCGAGAACCAGCGCCGGCCGTGCCACAGCAGCCGCCGGCCCCGGGACGCCGCCATTTCGCAGAGCAGCCAGATAGCGGAAGGACAGCGTTCAGCAAACCGGGAAACTCTATTGGCCGCTGGTTACCACGTGAACGAGCCAACTGCCAATCGGCAAGCTCCTCCGAGAGAGCGCTGCCGGGACAGAAAGGGGCGGGGCCTTTTAGGAGGAGCGTCGCTGCGTCTCCCGTGCGCAGCACGGCGCAGCCTCTACTCATGCTCAATCGCCTCTGCGGGGAATGGGAACTACAACTCCCAGGATGCACCGCGGGAGGCGGCCGGAAGTGCCAGGTCTCGCCCGGGCTCCTCTCGGGGTGGCCTGCCCAGGTTTGAGAGGGGAATCCGGTGTCAGATAGAGCCGTTGTGGTGCGTAGGCAAGGAGCCTTTACCTGCTTTTGTTCGAGAAGACAACGTTTTTGAACCAATTTTCTACATGCTCATTTTCAGGAGATAATTACACCCCCACCCTGGTTTGAAAGATCAGCTGCCTAATCTAAATGACAGGGATAAATTCTCTCTAAAATAAATAAATAGAGTGAGCCCTTTTTTGTGATAAGAGCTGTCCAGAACTGGTACACAACCTGTACAGAACCCTTTTCTTTATAAGGACAAAGGATTTTGTACAAACAAGAACCATAGCAGAAGTATAGTTTATTGACAGAATCTGGCAATTTAAGCGTGTGTGACTCAGGCCAGAGCATGACAAGCACACCAGGCCTGGGTCTGCATCCGTCAAATCCCAGGCACAAGTCCCGGGCTGGTCTGTTCACTTGTATTGTAGTAAAGACCTGTTTTTACGTGGTAGTGTGTACCCACAGCACTGAGTGTAAGCTGAAATAACAGTGTGTTGGAAGCTGCAAAAGCTGGCTGTAATAAAGAAATTAAATTCTGCTAAAATACAATCTGTTGTGGCATTTGTTTATGAAACTGGAAATAAGCTAAAACTGGCATATGAACACCGCAAGAAGTGCTACAGTTAACTGCGTTTTTATCTCTGAGCTACTTGGAAAAGCTGAGGGTATTTCTCTTTGGTGGGCAGGTGAAGCTTACTATTTATTATTCTTACAAGTTTTCTTCTTTCATTATTGTTTTTTAACTTGATCACTCGCAGTATTCTTGGGAGATGTCTTTTTTCTGTATTTCCATGACACTTCTATGTTGTCTGAAGTGTTTGAGGCATGCAGAGTGACCCAGGGTGGGAGAGGAGCTTAATGAGCAGAACTGGTACAGGGGACACGTTACATACATCCCAGATAATCTGCTCCCTTTCATTAACATGGGCTTAGCTTTCTGATGAATTGATGGTCAGAGCTGCAATAGAATTTGGAGGAAGTTTTGGAATACATGACAAAGCTTGGAAGCCAGTGTTTGGGCTGAGATTTTCAAAGAATGTAGAGTATAAAACCATTGCCTTCTTTAAGAGGAAGTAAAATAGAAATTAAAATGTTGTTAATGCATAGGTAAACAAAGCTGTCCTTTAGTTAACGTTCATGAGGTATTTTATAAAAGACAGATTCGAATGTTAAGTTGCAACTCAGTTAAGTATCGAGTATTTAAACTTTGGATGCTTAATTCTGAATCCAAACATGTCTCTTCACCAGAAAGGTGAAGGGACAAGGCCTTAGATCAGATGGTCTGATGACTATTTAGGAAGCAACCTCCCTCCTTTTCCTCATCCCACGTACTGCCGTCTCCAAGTGTATCTGGAAGCCTGTTTTTCACTTGATTGAAAAGACACTAGCCAAATATGGCCGAGGAAGAGCTATTGAATTTCTTCCCCAGTGACAGCAGCCAGCCATGTCATAAACTTATACAAACTGTTACAGAAAATCACTATTACTCTTAGGCATTTTGCTGCTGCATCTCCCATGTCAAAACTTGTTTCCTTTGGTGGTTGGAAATATTCTTCTCATTTCATGCTTAAATGTATTCATGGTCAATTTATACCTGTTTGTCATTGTGCCAACATTATCCTTTAGTTAATTAGCTTTTTTTCTCTCCAGTGCTTGCCTTCTAAAATATTGATGGAGACCAGTCATATCACCTCTCAGTCCTCATTGATAGAGATTAAGCAAGCTCTTCTCACACAGACAGGTCTCCATTTCCCTGATACCTTAACAGCCCTTTCTTTTATTTCCTCCGGTTTTGCATTTGTCTCAGGGATATGTGACCAGACTGTATCCATTATTTCATACACGGGACTGTATTACCTACACCAGGTTTACTAACATTTTACCACTGTTAAAAACCTTTTTCATCACGTTGTCAAATCAGAATTGCCTGCCTTGTGACCGTAAAACACTGTGAACAGCTTTTGCGTAGGATATTTTAAACCTTCAAGAAGTTCAATACAGAAACTGAATACAAGTGATGAAGTAAGTGAATGTTTAAAGCACCATTTTTATTTTCCCTACTTTATTCAAAGGCTTTAAATGTTACCTGCACCCTGATAGTGACTATAACATTAGATAAGAGGTGTCAGGAACTGGTGCTATGCTTTAACCTGCACTTAAAATCCCTGAACTATCTACTGATGTTCTGGTAACAGGTAATTTTTATTTGCTTGATGTACATTGTAGTATCATTCATTCTGATGTAGGAGCTGCAAGGCTTTGGATAAAAGGGCCCAATAGACAGTCTGGTTAAAAGTAATGACATGCTTTGCTGACAGCTCCATCATAAGTTTTTGATAAAAATATATTATCCAGCCATAGATCCTTCAGTTCGAAAAAGCAAACCAACAGTTCAAAAATTATCTGTTTTCCTTCTTTACTGAGATAATCCATGAGATCCAAATTATCCTAAATCTCTAAACCCAGAGCATCTTTGTGTTCGTTAGATGAATGCTAAAAAAAGAGCCTTTGATTATTACCCTCAAAATGAATCTCTAAAATTGAAAATAGAAAAAAATGCTGCATCTCAGTTCCAACCTGAAGGTCGTTGGAGAGAGTTAGTTTGAAGCCCAGAAGTAGTTCAGAAACTACCGCAGTTCACCTTATTGGACCTACTCTATAGGGAGGGATAACATAGAAATTATTCTGTTTCTGAAACTCAGAAATGAGACAAAGTATGTTCAATGTACTCAGAGATGAGATTGCATAGACATTAATTACTGGGCAGGCTCAGTATCTCCTATAAACCAGTGTAGAAGTGCTTAAGTGCACACACTTCTTCAGTAACCTTCACCAGAAGTGCAGACACAGCCCAAGTGGGATCACAGGGATCATGTAATGGAGGCATATCTTATCCAAGGCCCAGCAGGAGGAGGTATGAGGTCTCAGTGTGGTTCAGCTTGCCGTGGTGTGTCTGTGCTGTGTCCCACGGGAGTCACTGCCAGATCTCCAGTCACTGAGAAAGGGTTCAGCCCTCGCACCTGCTAAGCAATTTCTTCCATACCTGTGCTGCAATGCTGGCACCATGCACCTTCTCAGAGACCTGCGTCTTATTTTAGAAGGCAGAGAAAGCAGATACAGTGAGATTGAAGCCCTTCAAATTTGGAAACCTCATAAGGAAGCCACAAGCTAGCCATGGCTTTTGTTGAAGACTGAGTAACAAAAGATACTGTAGTTTAATTCCAGAGCAGTGATGGCAGGCCCTTGGCATATCTGAGAACATGCTGAGGATTGATGCTCTCCCATTCCAGTTCTCTTAGCAAGTTAGTCAAAAGGTACACCAGAAAACAGGTTAGAAGTCAGTTCTGGAAAAGTCATAATGAAAAGAGTCTCTAGAGCTGTGAAAAACAAAGTTACTAATCGATACCGGGTATTCCTTTTGTAATAGTATCTCAAGACCTTGGAGGAAGACTGATGTTCCATTGTACAAAACATCACATCCTACACCTGCATTGTATTTCTTCATTTTGTAATGTACTTCTCAGTATGTTAGATTGTAGAGAGGACCAACAGGTGACTCTTAGGTTAATTGTACAAGGCAGGCAACATGCCTTTCAAATTATTATTCTGACCAGTTCAGTTTTATTTTAAAATTTGTGCAGAAGCTGCAGTCAGCCAATGTCTCTCTTAATTTGGGGATAGATTTTGGACAGGGTATATCCCTTCTTGGTGCTCATCTTGGAGGATGAGAACCAGATTCCAACCAAACAGGGATATCTCTGTGTTTAACCAGTTAAGATTTACTTGTTTTCTTAGTGACAGTGCTAGGTCCACAAAATAATTAGTGAGGACTCTGCCTGGCCCTCTCACGGCTACCTAAAGGTCTGACTAGTTCTGAAATCTGCCTTTTTGTTGCCAAGGTTAATAGACTAACTCAAAATATATGGGGTATTTAAAAACTAGAAGGAATAGATCTCTCCAGAATACCTTTTCACCCTCTTATTGGCCCATGTCTCTTTATAAGACACTTGAAAAGGTCACTATTCTCCAGAGCAAGCATGGTATTGGATATGAATTGGGGAAAAAAACAGTGTAATACGCATACTTACAGTGTCTGTCTCTGACTGACTTAATGGCTAAAGAGGGGGTGTCAGCTCCCTCCTGCCTGCTCCAGATGAGATTTCTGTGTTTACAGAGGTTTTCTTTTGTGTACAGTCTACAGAATTTGCCAGCTTAGGTAGGTAACATCAGTGGGACTGTATCCTCCATGTAAAATTCCACATAGTGCAATAGACACAATCTTAACTGTTGAAAAGGTGGTTGTTATTTTATGACTTATATCTTTAGCTATTTTAAAGCAGATCACGTGTTCAGCCACAGCTGCCAGATGGTAATTTAAAGCAACTCCTAGTATAGATACATGCAGTAGGGAAAAGCCATTATCATCTTTAATAATTGAAATCAGTGGACAAAACCAAGTTTCTTACATGATTTCCAGATATCTTTATAGGAATATAAAATGACAGGCTGAAGTCTTCCATTATGCATCCATCAAAATTGAAGTGCTTCTAGAAATACATAGCACCCCAAACAGCGCCAATTAGAATTAAGTTTGTGTTATGTTTCAACTGCTATTTTAATGTAGTTTCTCAGACAAATTCCTTCTAGGCTAAAATTGCCTATGTTCGTCTATAGATCAAAGATCACACCACACCCTCCCCCCACACCATTTAAAGCAAAATCAAAGCCCCTTTGTTGCAGGACTGTGTAAATGGGCAAAAAAAGATGTGTTTCTGACCAAAGCTTCCCTTTAATTAGGAAAAAATGTTAAAAGAATTAACTTCAAAGTTGGACCACTTTCTAGTTCTCATGTAAGAGCCGAGAGTCCAGATGAATTTAATGAAAGCCCCTCACATCGTTTCAAATTAAGGAGCCTTCCAACTGGGAATTCAAAAGATGCACAGGCACATTCTACCTTCTGTGGCTTTAGATGCCATTACAGCTGGTGATGACATTTAAGACCACTCTGGCTTCATAATGCCGTAAAGATAAAAGCTTATCTTGAAAACATACTTTGACAAAGCTTAGTTTCACTGCATCAATGCCCATTAGCTAAAAAATCAGAAATCCTTTGGGAAAACTAGATTTCTTAGTCAGTTTTATATAGTATTTCAGTGCTGTTGTAGCAATTACAAAAGAATACCTCACATATTCCCCATGCATTTTGGGGAACTTCTAACTAATGGGCATCCCATATGTGCTGTTTCAGGGCCATTGCATGCAATTTTCCCAAGGTCTGTTTCATATATGCAGAAAATCCAGGAGTATGAGCTAATTTTAAGCCCTACTCTTTGAGTTAACTTAGTGCAACACAAAGGATCTTTATTGTGAAATAATTGAGTAAACTGAAAGAATCAGATACTGATTGACTGGAGGAATTAATATACTGTAATTTTGAAAGGCAGATAGAGCTATTTGGATTCTGATGTGATAGCTAAGTGACAATTCTAGCATTTGCAGTAAGAGACACTGTCGTTTGCACAATTACAATATTCAGCAGGTGAAAGAGGTACATTTTTATATGAAGATTTGTGAAGTCAGCTATAGTGTTCCAAAGATCACACAAAGGGAAGACTGATGAGCAGACTCAGCTCAGTTTGAAGATGAAGGACTGGATGAAGAACACAAGTGTTGCAGAAGAAAGCTAATGTATATAAATATTATTATACATTATATATATGGTATTACTGAGGTGGCAAGTGTTTGTGTTTGTTCTTAAAAGGTGTCATGAAGGGGGAATTTGAAGAACAGCAGGCATTCCACTTACTTTCTCTTTTCTTCCAGTAACGAGGACATCACACCTTTTCATGCAGTTTAAATGGAAAATTGAAAACTTAAAGTCCCATAATTAACTCATAGACTTCTTTTGGCAAATGGGGGCTGATAATCAAGTATTTATCTGCAGCTTTAAAAAAACCCAAACCACTCGTTTCCAAAAGCTGTGTAATGTGAGCTCTGTTTTACCATCTTAGATGCTTATTTTAGACAGCCAAGAGATAATTCTTACTCTCAGAAAGTGAAAAGTGCAGGTAGGAAAAAAGAAAACTTTCCATACCCATCAAAACCCAAAGAAGACTGCCTCCATAGATTGTATCTCTAGTATATCTTCTGTATTTCTCCAGCTTCATAAGTGAGCTACTTCTCATGAGCAGGCAAGAATGTCGGCCTTGCAGCATATCCTGAAACTTCATTTCAGGCTATTACAAGCCTAAGGAAGTTATGGATCTGAAGTGTGGATCTTCAATTAGCAGTGTGCTAAATGAAGAATATCCTGCCATCTGTGTTGTACACTATTACTGCCATCCTGAGAAACACTTGCGGAAGATAGCACAGAGTTGAAGAAAGGCATGGATCTGCTATTTGCAGACATTTAGCTGGTGTGGCATTGGGAAGTGTGCTGCTGTGCTTGACATGGTAAATCCACACACTGGTCTTTCTAGTTCAAACCCAACACTGTGCAAAGAGACATTTTCTGGATCAGGTATCATCTATGTCCAGCCAGCTTGGAGACTGAGCCATTAAATGGACCTTTAATTATTTGTGTAGCTGTAGTATTCAAAAGTGTAATAAACCCAGCACCTAAAAGTCAATGGGAACACTTAGCAATACAAAACACACAAAAAGAACCAAAGGATCATAGAAGGAAGTCCTGGTAAGTATAGATTTCTAACCGTAGCACCAGATTCAGTTTGTATCTGGATCTAATATGTCTGGTTTTTCTGTGATGGAAAAATGTACAAGTGCACATCCTTCTCAACCGAAATGTTCCACACTTGAAGCACCATTCATTTAGTCAGAGTAGCTTGAGGCTTGAGACCAGTGTATTTGGTAATTAAAGAAAATTGCATCTTCTTCTAAACAGTGAAGGAATCTTCATGGCTTAGATTCTCAATTACTTAGACTGTCTTCCCTAACTGTACAAAAATTTTGGTATATATGAAGGTCAGCTGATACTTATCATTGGTGATTAAGTCTAGAGGATGACAGTAAAATGAATACGTGACCTGGTTAATGATTCACAACTGACTCACAGTCAAATGATTGCTAAGACTGTATTTCTAAAAAGAAAGATAAGTACACATAGTTACAGATATTATTTTTTTTCTATATATCCTTAAAGTGCTGATTTACTGACTTCTGGAATGGCTTCCTCTTAGCATCATAGGATCATGCAGATTAGAGGGGACCTCCAGAGGCCACCAGTCCAACCTCCTACTCAAAGCAGGGCCAGTAAGGTCAGATTGCTCAGCACTGTGTCCAACAAAAGGTTTAAATACCTCTAAGGATGTAGATTCCAGTGCTCCTGTGGGTCTCTGTTCCAGTGCTTGACCATTCTCATGGTAAAAACACTTTTTTGTATATCAAGTCAAAATTTCCCAAGTTCTCTCTTGTGCCTGTTGCCTCTGAGCTTTTTATTGTGCTCATCTTAAAAAAGTCTGGCTCTGTCTTCTCTAAGCTCTCCCATTAGGTACCTGAAGACATCAATCAGATCTTGTCTGAGCCTTCCCTTCTTCAAGCTGAAGAAGTCCTGGTCCCTCAGCCTCTCCTCACAGGGCAAGTGCCACTGAACATCCCTCCGCAATGGCCCTCCACTAAATTAACTTCAGTTTGTCAATGTCCTTCTTTTACTAGGGAGTCCAAAATTCGACACAGTACTCCAGATTCAGTCTCACAAGTGCCAAAAAAAGGGGAAGAACGACTTGCCTCAGCCTGCTGCCTGCGCTCCTGTTGTACAGCTTATGATACTGGTGGCCTTCTGCTAGTGGCCAGGGCACAGTGCTGAGTCATGCTGAATTTATTGTCCATCAAGACCCTCAGCATATTTTCTGCAAAGCTGCTTTCCAACTAGTCAGTCCCCCCACCTGTAAGATGCGTAGGGGTTATTCTGTCCCAAGTCTTTGCATTTGTCTTCAGCTTCAGGAGGTTCCTGTAAGCCCATATCTACAGCCTCTCTAGGTTGCAATAACTTCAGTACAGTCATAACCATGAAGTTATATGGACAACAAAATGTCTTATACTACGTATCACATATAATACCAAATCTACTTGGGAACCTGACACTGGACTAGCTAAAGGTGAAGACAAAGGAGGAGGAGTCAGTGTATGCTGAAAATTTTTAGAAATTGTCTTCGTTGTTGCATTGTCAAGCTGCATCACAAACATTATAAGCAATTACCACTGTGTTGGGAGAGCATCTCACTGATACATCTCACCTCACTGGTACATCTCACCTCACTGATACATCTCACATTAGAATAACAGACTACATCTGTACTGGTAACAAAAGTGGCACTGAATAGCATACCTCCTTACTATGAACCTGTCTTAGCTCCTAAACCAAGGGGTCCCACACACCCATCTGTTTGGGTATGTCCCCTGCCCATGCCCAGCAACTATCTGGGAGGGTCCAGAGGGCCCAGATCATGGGATGGTCCAACAGGTTAGTAATTTATATTTTTGAGCTCCAGCAATAAAAACAAGCCCTGGTGCTAGTTAAATTTCTGTTACAGATATTACTTTGGTTTCTCTACATACCCCTATCTTTTATCTTTTGTTGTCCAAATTTCTCTTTAAAACACTTAGACTTCATTAACCTTGAATGAGAGAGAAGCACCAGTCACTTTAGGATGACTCAACTAATTTCAGCTGTCACAGTTAGGCATCTGGGCTATACTAATTAACAAACCAGAGAGAGAAAAGCACCTAAAAGGTGATTTATTCCATCCTTTCTTAACGCTTTTTTTTTAGGAGGGGTAAATCACTCTCTGGAGGTAAGTGTCTACTGAAGGAGTCCATCATGTCATTCTGATGCAAGTAACTCTTGAACTTAACTAATGAATTTAGAGAGAAAAATCTAAGTTGTTATCACAATATTTGCAAAATGTTTTATGATACAGACTACTGGATGACTCCTTTATGACAACTTTTGTTTTTCAGTATAACAAAAAACGGGGCAATTATATTTGAAAAATTCAGAGGCCACTGTGCTTGGTGAAAATCTGATACTGCATAAAGTATTAAAGTTTTCAAAAAGTGAATGAATTGAGTATGTAAAGTAACATGTTGTCTTACTACGGACAACATTTTTCAAGAAATAACGAGAAGGGCTGCGCCAAGAGCAATACCACTAGATGTCACCATCCTTCCACTGAAAATTCATCAGCAACCAGCTGGCTTTTGCTGAGTATGATTTAAAAGTACCACTGGTTCTACCAAAACCACACTGAGATGAAGCTTTAGGTCGTGTTTTGCCAGCTCTGTTGCTTTGTAATACAATCTAAAGCTATGTGGTATCATTTCTTTCTGGTGCCATTGTGTTTAGATAGTTCTAAAATGTTTGATTCTCAGATGAGAACCTGATTTGGGGCTAGTGCAAATTCATGAATCTAAGAAGAAACATTGTTGGTTAAGTTCATCCAGTAATGGTGCTGCAGCTCAGTCCAGTAGACAGTGGGTTGGTGGAGAGTATGAAGTCAAGATCCTATTCCCATCTCTTTTGCTGATATACTGTATGACTTTGGCAAGCCATTTCACCTTAGCTTTTCTGTTTTCCGTTTACTATTAACACTACCTTCCTCAGTACAGGAACTGTGCCCAGTTATGTTGTTTTTTGGATTATCTTTATCCTAATCCAGTGATGCAATTACCCTAATTGCGCAAAGGGTCTGAAAAAAATAGCTATAGAGGTCTAGATGAGAAAAATGCTGGAGCGAGATATCCACCCGCTATTCTAGCCTTACTCATTACCCCTTTGCTTAGTAATCACTGAAACGTCCCTAGAGCCAGGGCTGGGGTTAGAGGACTTAGTGGATCCACTTAGTACTGGACATCTGAAGACATCAGTTACTGCTCCCTCTCATCACACTGAGTGACATCGCTTTGCACTCAGGTTTAAGTTTGTAATATCCTATCTGATACAGATAGGAGATGAATTCAATTCATCTCCTGGATAGTCCATCCATTTTTTATGTGCTCTGATCCAGGGTTAGGTTTCCTTCGTATTTTTTTCATCACTGTCTTTCACAGAAATATGTTTAAGTGGAACACTATAAAAACATCTCATTGATAGGATCTTTTTTTTTTCTCATGAATAGATATGAGCATTTGGAATATAAGGGGAAATATCTAATCTCATGTTTAATAAGACCATGGAGAAAGTGCAGCCTTCCCTGCACGTCAGTTTTCTCCTATCTTATTCCATTAGATGCTTTTGTTCTTCAAAGAGAAAAACACAAAAATAACTGTACATTATCCACAAAAGAAAAGATCGTATCTAAGGTCAAATCAAGTATGTATACTCCACACACAGACACAACCAAATATGCTCAACATGGATCTAATAAGCACTCATTTTCCCACTGGCAGTCCCTGCTCACTCCTGCAGTGATCCTCCCCTTGAGCTGAACTCCCATATTATCAGGTATGGGCAGGTAAGATTCCAAACATGAAATGCTCTTTTCATGTGCTGATGAGAGTACCGTGTTTTGGATTTGAAGAAGAAACGGATTTTTTGAGCCAACTGGCCTGTCCCATTACCACTGCAGTATGAATGACTAGAGAAACAAAAAGTGACTGATGAGGAAAACTACAAAGGTTACTAAATACTTCCTAATATAAGAACATAAATTGTCAGACATAATATGGATTGCCATTGTATTTAATTACACATTTAAATGTTGAACAGCTTGACTGAGACACACTCATGTCTATCAGTATATGTTACCAATGAAAGCCTGTGCCAAACATTTTTCTTGATCCTGTCAACACAGTAGGTGACAACACAAAGTAGTAGTCTGCACTGTCCCCTAGAGGCTGCTCAGTTTGGAACGATGCACAGGATGGAAAACAACGCAGAGACTGCAGAAGAAACAGTAATAAACCCACATAACATCTCACAGACTTTTCTTTAAAATAAGCGCCATGTACATAAACTCCCAGTCCATCATGCTTAATTTTCCTGCAAACACACAGTTTTAGTCTTACACATTCTTAAATGACCAAAGGAAAAATTTATTGTATTCCAATATTAGATTTGATATGTATTCACAAATCCATAACACCAGAGATACTTTCAAAATACAGGAACTCCATAGTCTTCTGTGGCAAAGCATTTGACAGACATTGGTCAACCACAGGATTACTCCTTGAACAAATCTGACCTGTTGTGTCCAGTGAAAGCTGTCAGATACTCAGTACCCCAACTATTTCTAACAAGATAGTCATTATGTCATAACAATAAGCTTTTATTCTTTATACAACATCGTCATGTGTAGTGCACAACACAAATTTAAATGGCTTTCAACTCCTATTTCAGAGCCATTCATTAAAAAGAAAATGGTCTGGAGCTTCCCTCAAAGAAAGCTGCTACGCTGAAATTGGATTGTGAAGAAGACGATTTCTGTACACTTGGGTTTACATGCACTTAGTTTCTGATAATTCATTTCAACACTGTTATATCATATTACTCTCGTAGCCATGGCAGGATTAGTAGCAATACTGCAAATGGCAGTGTCATCAGGCAAAAATGTATAGCTTTGTGGTTTCAGAAAAATGAAGGCATTCAAAGTCATTAACATATAACAGATTGAATAATGGCCTTTACAATAGACTGCTAAAGAAGACCAGATGTTGCTCACAGGAGATCTGAATCTGGGCGACAAGATGTTGCTACTTGTTCATTAAATGAGACAATCGACAATTACAATTGCACTTCCACCAAAACCTCTGTAGATATGTCAGCTCTTCTACTCTTAGCTTTATTTTAACATGACAGCCATGCAGAGAGTGTTATAGTGTAGATAGGAAATTTACTGCTAAAGAAGCAAAAGTGAGTAATTCTGTAGAAAAACAAATCATATTTATATCTGTTGTAGATCAGAGCATAGAGGAACATCTTCTCCTAAACAAGCTTTTTTGCACAGAGACACATTGTGAACAGGTAACTATATTCAGAATAATGTAATGAAAAACAAAAAGATAGTAACTAGGACAAGGTTCAAGGATAAATACATTATTAGCAAACCGTCATTGTATTCTGCTCAGATTAGAAGTCCACTCCTAAGTCTCCAAATAAGATCAGTTCATGAATGTATATGTATAAGCTTTTAAATGAGGATGAAGGATATAAATTGACATTTCGTGAGCTTTTTCAAGAAATCATAAGCTTTTAAATGAGTTTTTAAAGCCATGGTCTAAAATGTTCAATGGTCAGCCCTAGGGCTAACCAAAGAAACATTTACCATTTTTACTTTGTGCAGTTTGAAGGTTTACATATGATGCATTTTATGTAGTCATTTTAAGGACATCTTGGGTAAAATGAATCTCATCAATTTATTAGTATCTATACCTGAGCAGGTGTTTAGGTTAGGTAAGTTGTCCAGGCTTCTTATACAATGAGTGGATATCTAGTAAACAGAGTCAGTGGAGGCAGTTTCTCTCTTTCGAGTAGACACCTACGTTTAGTCAGCTGAGTAGGGTCTCCAGCTGTTCTCTGTAATGGGAATTAAGCATCCAGCCACCATAGCAGACACACACACGGTAGACCCCAAAGTTGAATCCATCCCTGATCATCTACAGAGATAGTACCTTTTCGTCAGCTGACACATTAGGGTTGTACAAAGCTGGCTAAAGGTGTTTTAGCAATGTAGGCAAACTTTAATATTACTGTAACGTGAATGTTCCTGCCAAGGGAAGGAGGCAGCTATTGCTTTCTGGAGGGAATGCCCTGGACCCCTGCAGGAACCACCTCTGCATGCCCCTGCCCCTCTCACAGTCACCCCAAAGGCTGTGATTTATGCAAAGCAAGAAGAGGAATCACTGTGCAGTTCCTGCAAGTGTGCTGCTCTGGGCAATTGCCTTTATAGTGCTGAGGCACAGCCCAAACCTACTGGAAGCAGTGAAAAGTCTGCATTTTATTTCAGAAGACTCTGATTTATGCATTGTTCAAGTACCTGAAAAGGCTGGTTTTATTCTTCGGTTACTAACTAATAGCAAGTATTTAGATAAAACAGGTTTCAGCTACCAAAACTGAAGGGAGAATTAAAAAAACAGCTTTGCTTTCTGTCTGGATTTTAAGACATTGGAGTCCCTCACAACACATTGTTTTTATAGTTCTGTATAACTATATGGGATGGAAACTTCCTGCAAAAAAATTATTTTTCCACAAAAAAATAAATAAAATCATCTTTTCGTGCCAATTCAGAATGGGAATAAGTTTCAACATATCAGAATTTCCTGTTGGAAATATGCCTTGTTTCCCCTTATTTTAGAGCCTTTGCTAGAATGACATCTGAAAGTTGTGATCTCTGATGTACTTCCTTATGTCTACACTGTACCTTTGTGTCCAGCAATTTGCACTTTCCCTCCTTCAATTTTCTCATTTTCTTCTTCTCAAATGTTAAATTAAACACTGAGCCTGACTTACGTTTTTACTCCCACATTTCTTTCAGAAAAAAAGTCGCTTTTAAAATCCTGCTGCTATCGTACATGCCTGTTATATATCAACAAATTATATATTTGTTTGATTCCTAAAGAAGTGGAGTCAGCAGTTGGAACCAGACAATGTCCTTCTTTTTTCTGTTTTTATTTGAAAGTGTGGTGTACAGAGTAAAATATTTATAGCATTTATTGCTCTTATATTTGCTCATCCACACTAAAATACCTCCATTTCAAATTAACAGCTTGGTTTAGGGCTTTAACCTAAAAACACAAATTTTTGTGTGATTACTTTAGTTCTAGTTTTGCTTTTATTCCCTAACAAAACCTAAACTCTCTCCTCCAAGATGTAGCTTCTTCTGGGATTTCAGAAAAACTTTAAAAATTGCATCTCACAAATGATTTTGAAAAACTCAACTTCCCTCAACTTTCCTTTCTGAGTGTCCAAGCTCATCATTTTCCCATTCAAGCAGAGGGAAGACAGTAGGTTTAGCTGTACTTAGGGTGGGCTGTAAGCCTGCTCTTCCTCACTACTATGAGCACGTCTGGACTTATCCTTGGACGTAGACATCTTACCAGTATTAAACACCTCTCAGCACAAAGTCAATAGATAATGTTAAAACACCAAAAATCACCAGTACCTGGACTCACTTTTTACAGCAGAGAAGGCGGAGGAACGGTAGAAAGATACACTAAGATTTGTAACATCAAAGGCTTTGTATTTACCTCCTCCTCCTGCCTGAAAGTGAAAGTTACCCACCTTTGCAACCAACGCTAGCCCATTCCTTGCCTACCACAACTTCTTAACAAGACTCTTCTGCCCACTTTTAATTGCCTCCTCTCCATCTGGGGATGGAGGAAGCCATACGAGGTGGAGCTGCATAGCACACCACATGTACTCTCTGAGCCACCATCTACTCCCATGTCATCGCCTGCCATACTCAGTCCATATATTCTGAGTCTTTCTGTTCCTGTGTGTCCTGAGCAAATAAGGTCTTCTAGGGACCTTAATGTTTAAAGAATTCAAGTATTTAGTATTCATGTCAATGTGCAAATGCTTAAAGTTAAGCAGAAGCTTAAATAATAGAGGTAGTTTACAGAATCAGGGTCTAATTCTGGCAGAGGACTACGTATTGGCAGTATAAGTTCTTCCTCCCAAAGAGCTATATTAAGTCCCTCTGCAGGCCCAGATTCTAAAGCACTAGGGCCAAAATCATCCCTGGAATTACACTGTTAAGCTTCCAAAAACAATTCTGCAAAGAAAACAGTCTGTAAGCCCAGCAGATGATTTTGATTAATAAGAATATGTTCCTAAAAGTAAATTTACAGAGACTCTTAAAAAGTGCTACAGCATTCTTAACTACTAAAACAAAATGTGCAACAAAGACACCTTCTAAGATAACACGCACTTAAGGTTACAAATTACCTGACATATTTCTCAAAAGAAAATAACTGGCCCTAAACAAAGAGAGAGATGCTGAGAGGCAGTACCTGTAAGCGTGTTTTCCCTTTACCATCTACATTCTTGAAACATTTTTGGAGGTTGCATTGCGTGAGGCAGTCAAATCACCCCTAATTTAGAAGTAAGCATGAGATTAAATAAGCTTTCTGTAAAAGCTGGTTAAAAGAAAATCCTCAATTTCTTCTGCTCTCAGCCCCTTTTGTTATCCCTGCTTCACATTCTCAGCATCTTCCAGATGTGCGTGTGTGTGTGTGTGCGAACTTGCATTATCATGAGCACTGCTATTTGCGAGGCACTAGTTTTTATGAATAAAGGAGTCAGAGTTCGTGTGCCAGCCCAACATCTCCCTCCCTGTAATAAAATTAGTTTAAAAAACATGGCACTTCAAAAAACTCTAAATTGGGATTGTGTTTATATAGTCTTGTAGATTTTGAATTGTTTTGCAGGGAGAATGGGAACAGAGTACCATTTATTTGCAACTATTTAAATCTTACATTTCACTGAAGACTTGCAGAAGGCTTGAAGAACTGGAGGACAATAAAAAAAGACATAAAAATAACAAGAATAATGAGAAAATCACAGGCTTTCACAATTCTTTTCCCTTAATCTCTTCCCTTGCTCCAGGATATTTTCCTTTTTTGATTAGCTTGTTTTTCCTTGTATTTACCTCAGAGATGTACACAACCACATCAGTGCTGACATGCCATAAGTCTCTTTGCTGCTGCCAGCCCCCTGTCCCAGCCCCAAACATGATCTTTCACAGTTTGACGATAACAGCCTCTTTTTTCCTTCCCCCTTTATTCCAGTTCTTCTCAACTTTTGTGAGAAAAATGCCTCTTTTTTTTTTGTTTCATTTTGTTTTTCCTTGTACACTCTGATAACAGCTAGTCTGTTGAGCCCCTAGGGAAACTGTGATATTTCCTGTTTTTTTGATTCCTGTGTGGCAGCAGGCTGGAGGTATGTGCCATGCTGCTCTTCAAGAGAGCTATGGGCATTATCAGAGGAGGACCAGAGAACTTCACAAGCTGAGACGCAACAAAATTGAGCTGCCATCCGAATGGGTGGGTAGGGATCCCAGTTTTGGGCTTGCATGACCCAGTTCTGCACCATTCACATGCTGGAGTGCCACTACACTAACAAACGTGGACGAACCTTCTCTCATTGATCCCAAAGCTGGAGGTACTGGAGACATCCACACAGGCTGACATAAGCCAGTCCGTGTCCAAACGCAGTCTGGCAGCATCAATCCAACACTGCACCTGAACTAATGCACTTGGCCAAGGGCTTACTACCTTGGATGCCTCACCACACTAACAGCTGGACTCCATCTGGATCCAACAGCCTATTTTCACAGAAGTCTCGGCTTGCCACAGCTGTGTGGCCACAGACCTCAAATCTCTGATAGATAAGACCTAGTTTCCCTTGAGACTGAGCTCTAAACACATTTGTCTCTTGAGCAGAAATACCCATATGGTGTCGGGAGAAAGAAAGGTGGGCAAGAGACTTCAGCCTGGAGAGGTAAGGGAAGGCCATACAGGACTGCAGGAATAAGGGAGAGACAAGCGAAGAGTGACAGTCTGTGAATAAAGGCCACAATGGCAGACAGGGAATTGTGTGCAGGCTCCCAATGCTACTTGTTGTCATTCAGAAAAATACAGGCATAAAGTTTGAAATTACAGGCAAGCCCTCAATTTTCAAAAAGAAAATGAACTCTGACTTCTGCGCACACAAAAAAAAAAGCTGCAGCTTATATTTAATTGATTGTATTTTTATTTTTTTTTAGTTTCCAAGGGAACAGAACATATGGTGATTGAAAGCACATGTTGCTAAATTGATGCCCTGGAAAAATCCCAAGTGGCTTAATGTCATGCAGCCTAATTTAATTTGCATTAATAGTACAGTTTGCCAAAAACATTGCTGGTAGTGTGAGGTTTGGTGTGCGTGTGCTACTGCAAAAAGAAAAGGGAAATTATATCAACGTTTTAGTGTACTGTGTCCACTGACTTGCACAATACATCCAGGGTCCAGATCCCCAGAATTATTTAGGTGCCTACATGCCACTGTCCTGTCACTTTGAGACAGGGTCTGTCTTGTTATATGGAGGTTTTGAGTCATGTTAAAGAAGTGTTAACAGAGGCATTTTAGAAGTTTGTTACAATGAACTCATCCTAGATATGCTGTAGATTCCGGTGGTATTTCCTATACTTCCAGCGGTCTAAAATATAAAACTCGTGATATCTCTAAAACCAGAATGATGTTTAAGTATTTCCATTCCACAGCGCAGTAACAACAGCATAGCTGCCAAAGGTTAGAGACTGACAAAAAAGGCATATATTAAAATTAGTATCAGGAGGAAAGCTGTTAAGATCAAGCTTAATATGCTGTGATGGTGACAGCCGAACCTGTAGCCTCAGTGACACACAGAAATATCCACACAGCTCAGGGGCTTTAAGATTCACAGCTGCCACTTGCAGGACTAAACAGAAGTCGTGATATCTGGTGACTCCCTCTGCAGATTATTAGGACAAGAATAAATATGTAATTCAAACAAACAGGAAAAATTCAAGAAACAAATACGATGCAATAAGTAATGTCCATGAGGTAAAACAAGAACCATGGATGCCAGGAGGAAGACCAGGGAAAGAAAGGCCTGTTCTGCTGCTCAGCAGAGGGTTAGAATTATCAGGGAGAGTTTGATAAAGAACTCCAAAACATTTAATACCTTTTTCACTAGTTTTCACTGACAAATGATGTTACCACAATTAAGGACATCAACAGAGAAAAATTCTCAGCTTTAAATGGGAATAGATCATCTTAAATATGTTCAAATTATCAGGAACTATTAAATTTCATTTGTCATTCTCAAAGAGTCGCCGAATACAACTTAAAATCCATTATCATTTATCTGTAAATAACTCAAAGTGAACAGATGAATAGACGGGAAACATGGTGGTAGTCCTCAAAAGATGGGGAAACAATGTGTGGAATTACAGGGTTTTGACTTAAATTAAATTCCCAGAAAAAATACTGGAGCAAGTAACCAATCTATTCATGGTCATCTACAAGAAAACAGAGAAAAGACTAACAACCTATATGGATTTATCATGAGTAAAAAACCTGGAGGGTCACACAAAAGAAAGTACGTGTCATCCACTTGGACAGCACCTTAGTCTATTTAGAATCACCAGTGACTTAGATGATGATATATGCAAAAAGATACTAGTCAATAGAGAGAAGTCTGAGGCTCTGCATGTAAACTGAAGTAATCCATTACCTGAATAGAGGATAGGTAACAACAGACTGCAGTTCTGCAAAAAAAGGGTTGGAGGAGAGGGATTAACAGAGGATCAGTCAAGAATATGAGACTATTATGAGAAATGCAAACACCATACTGTTTAATAAACAGAGGTATAGCTTTTAAGACACCTCACATAACACTTCAGGATTCACCAGTGTTACAGTACTGTGGGCAGTTTCTAACCACAAAGCATTAACATCTCTTTGAGCAATGCAGGAATAGGTTGACTGGGGAGGCTGTGGAGTTTCTCCAGTCCTTGAAAACAGGGCATCTGTCACAAATGCCTGCTTATACCTGTATAGCATTCTGAGAGAGGAGAGGAAAAGAAGATTTATGAGTTTAAAAAAGAACTAAACTACTTTAATGAAAATAATAATAAATAAGAAAATAGTAAATAATAATAAAATNAAATAATGAAGTTAGCTGACCTTGGTTGTTATAGCAATAAGTATAAGCAAGAGCCTCTCTGCCTACCATTGCTTGGTATAATCAGGTCTTACCACTCTGAGAGTGAACAGTTTCTGAGCAATATGCTGTTAATTTCAGAGTTTAGTCAGTTAGAAGAGGCCCAGCTAAAAAGCGAAATGACAAAACAGAAAACTGGTTCTGTTTTACCTCAAACCAGGACAGCCAGTCTGTGCCCAGCCTGTCGCTGGGCCTATACTGTATACAGGCTCCTAGTGCAGATTCTACGCAGGTGTTATGGAATCCGGTACTCCCTGGGACAGGTCCCCTCACTCAGGGCTCCGTGCAAGGAAAGAAAAACACAAGGTCTCCCTGACACTCTGGTTGCTCCACACAAGGGGAGGTGGCAACAATTTGTGCTCCTTTTTCACCATCTGTAGGCACACAGTGCAAGTGATCTCCTTACATTCAAAAAGTGTGTCCATGGCTATGAAATATTTCTTACTCAAATCATTAAAGTTAAAGGCTTTTTTTGTACTTTCCAGCTCAGTGTTTTTCTTGGGCGTATATTCATTATCATGTTATTACTGGGGAGATACATGCTGTCTCCTGTGCAGTTGCAGGACGTACATATCCAAAATGGATCATAAGGTTTTGGTCACTTGAAAATAGAATGGAAATGTATCATCCACTCTTCTTTCAAAGCAGATTACAAGTAATTATCATGTGGCACATGTATTGGAATAATTTCATTTCGTTGGCACAGGTCTCACTCCATGAAAGCTCCATTAAAAAGCAAAACTAAAAATCAGACTCTACACTTTTTAATAAATCAGCGCTGAGCTTCTGCTGGGCCCATTTTATTATAATCTATTAAAGATTTTGCAAGCACGTCACAAGTCAAAGGCCAAATCTATCCCTTGAAAACAAAGTTGCAGGCTGAGATTAATTCGATTCACTGTGAAGTGGGCTAAGGTTGGAAGTTAGGGCTTTAGCTCATTTAGCTCCCTTCAGTTAAAGGCAGGCATCTATTATAAAATAGAATTCATGGTCTTCATGCATTACGAGTTTAGTATGCGTTTTGATAATTCTGGAGGTAAGCTGATACTAGACCTTGATTTATCAGGTCACATGCCTCCTGGCTTTCTGGTCCTGGAGTAATTTCTAAAGTTTGCCTCCCTATGGGAAAGCTCTAGTGGCATAATTGTAGTGGTGGTAATGCATTTTCAGTGTATGATTGTGCCTCACATCAGTGCATCCAACTCAATCTTCCTGTGTATTTCTTAGCATGATTAATGGTTTCTATAGCTTGGAGTGCCTTAAAGCTCTGAACTTTTTGTCTTTTGTTAGCTACTGAGGTATTGTTGTGTTTTTATACCTAACAAATTCCCTTTTTGATGCCACAGCTGTGTAGTAGATGAGTTTGCCAAAATACCCAGCTCACGAGTTTGACTCTTTAACCACAATAGCCAAGATCTGCGATTTCGACTTCCAAAATGCCTGGTGGTATGTCAGGTAATATAGAATCTGTTGCATTTCAATTCAGAGGAGGAATATTACCCCTAGCAGCTGTGGCCAAGTTAGACAACTCTTTCCTGAGACTCCTGGTAACTGGGCACCAAACTTTAACACTTTGCCTTGCCTTCGCAGAAAACCACCTGACTCCTGTGACTAGTGAGGGAGCTCAGGGAGACTACTGAATGTAGCTGGCTAAATTACGTGCCTGAAGTGGGCTGGTATGAATCCCTCCAGCTTTCTAATTGAGAAGGTCTGAAGCTGGAGGAAGGGAGCCATTCATTTTTTCCCATAAATTTCTGCGTCTATCCTTTTGGCATTGTAAATAAAGTTAAGGCTGTTTCTTTCTGTAAGTCACTGGCAGAGTTTGGAGAGTCAGACACTTAAATGAGCTGTTTTTTGATTCATCCCATGCTGACTTAGACCCACACTATTCCTTTCCTCTTCTCTTCTCTTGCCATTGTCTCCCAGTCCAAATTTTTTCTCATCTGCCAGAACATACTCATGTGATGAGCATAAAGCAGTGTTCTTATTAGGACGATTAACTTCCATTTCAGGAACTTAGTGACAACATTCCTTCTACCCCCTCACTATCCTTTCTATCCAGTTAACTTCCATGGCATGATTTTTCCAAGTTTTATAAGGTTCAGTTTCTATTACAAGCTTCATGGAAAGGACAATCTTTTTTTTTGGTAATGCATGAACTGTGCCATGAGATACAAGTCAGAGAGATTGTTTTAATAGTCACTTTTTTCAAAGTTAAAATAAAGTATTCTAAAAAATGGACTAATGCTCATACCCAAGAGGAGTTACCAAGGAGCAGAGTTTTCTGCCAGTTAATCTGTTTCCACCTTCCCTTACCTACACTCCTCTGATCAAATTCACCAACATTTTCCCCTACATAAAGATATGTGCCTCTCTGCTGTGCCCTGTTGTACTTCTTTTCTCCTTCCTACAGTTTATATACACGCTGTCTTCCTACATTACACTCTCCTTGTACAGTCTCTCTGAAAAGGGACAGTTTTTACATTGCACAGCATTTTGCACATTGTAGATGACTTAGAAATAACAAATAATACTTAGGGCTGCATGCAAGCTGAGAGAAATGAACAAATATGCTCATAAATATTCCACACAAATAAATGTGCTTAGATTTACTATATACCCCAGAAATAAGAGAGAGAAAAAAACCTGTGATTTGGCACAAAGGAAATTTCAGGCATTTCTGTATATTGTTTGCTACTGTCATATGCACCTACCTTATCAAAGTCCGTTGAAAAATTCATACAGGCTTTGTGGGGCTTTGAAAAAAAATCCTTTCGTTTTTTTCATCTGTTGCATTCATTGTGGAGTTTATAAACATGATTGCTTAAATAGGACTTAATTCTGAAAGTTCACCTACTTTTTGTTTTGTTTAGTTTTAAGTTTGCATACAGGCAAAAGAACATACAGAGGTCAACTCCCTCTCAGGTCCACAGCATGCAGGTAGCAGATGAATCAGACCCTCATGCGGAGTCACACAGTTTTAGAATACAATTTTTGTCCAACATTTTCTCTATTATCTTATATATTTTTGAGCTTCCCGTGTTGTAATTGCTTTTATTGCTGACTTTGATGCCTCTACTATCTATTTTCTGTAATCGCCAGGGAAATTCCTCCTGCATTCCTTGCAGGCTTGACCCACTCTTTACTTTAAATCATGCCCCTGAGTTCTTGCTCTCTTGGCACAACCTCAAGGAAGGTTTACCGTCTGTCCTCTTATTTCCTTCTGAATTTTGTATACTTCAGTCAAACCAACTCATAGTTACCTTTCCCCAAAGAAAACAGACTTTACTTCTGCAGTTTCTCCTATAAACAAGATCACAGAGCTGAGGAACCACATATGAAGGGAAAAAAACCCAAACTACATGGAAATATTTATTATTGTAGTGAATGACCAGGGCAGTAAGGGAAAAACTAACTGACCATGTTTATTTTTCACAGTAGTAAAGTAAACCTCTGAAAAATAATGCTGTAAATATATGTTCATTACATTAAAAAAAAAAGAAAAAAAAAGCCTATTAGTGAATAATTACAAAAAGGTGCAGACACTTCAGTTTGCAGGAGTTATAGCCAAGATTAACGATTAGTGCATATTCTTCTCCCTTGCTCCTCCTCAGGCAGAGAGCACCTCTCTACCATGATACTAATATAGTGTAAACCATAGGAAGTTTCTGGGCCTGAGCCTTAAAGCATTCTGTTGGTGTAATTCCACATTTTTGCGTGAAGTACATTTGAAGCAGTATAATGAAGAAAAATGAACATTCCGTCAGAACATAAGGTTCTGTCATTTGGTTTCATTTCACAGTGGGATGAGAACAAACAAGATCTTTTCAAACAAGTATAATTTTGAAATCAATGTGCAATAGAAATACTTCATCAATAATAATTTTGTAAGCATATTTCAATAACTGCTTATAAATCTTACGTACTAAATAAAGGAAACCCTGACTGTCTTAAAGATAAACCGCAGCTACAAAAGTATACAATAAACATAACAGGTTTGTTTCTCATTATGGGACATACTTTGGTTTTTCCATTACTAAAAATTGGACAAAATGTTATAATCATTTACCTTGAGCTGACAGCACATTGTTCTGGAAAGTCCGGAAAGACATCTGCCACACATTTCTTATTTATCCAAACTCTCAAAAAAATTTTTGAATGTTCTTCATGTTTCTGGAATCTAAAATTCTACATTTTGAGAGATAGCTTTTTTGATATATCTTGATAAAACTTAAAACCACTAGCTTCTCAAATAGTTTACAGGCTTCTTTCTTCTCTCATATTTTATGTGCCATATAAGCAAACTGAAGATTCACTGAATACATTAGATAAACAGATAAACAAGCACCACTCCTATTTCTGTGTTTGTAGATGCTCTGTTTATTGGGTCATAGAACAAATGTTTAATTCCTTCTTCCGTACCATTTTATTACTCCTACATTCTTCTCACCTAATTTTGGTTGTCTAAAAACTGAGTATGAATTTTAAGCCTTAAGGCATGTATACTCCTTTTCTAGCCTATGGGCTGTGAGAGGAATATCCAGAGGGCAAATCATTGGTGTAGTATGTGAAATGGAAATAAAAACCAGCCAGCTACACATGTAAGTTTCACACAGCTGCTGTTTTACTGGAAATTAATTCTGTCCTTATCCCTTATTCCCCCAGCCACAGGCTCAGAGACACCCCACCTCACTTGTATGACCCAAGTCAGGTTCCCCAGGGCTCCCCCTGCATCACCGGGGAGAGGCAGGCCTCAGCGCCATCAGCCAAAGCCATGCCTGCAACCCATCTCCTCTTGCTGGTGATGGGAGGATGAGGAGGATCCTCACCTGCACACCGTATTAGGTGCCTGGAGGTGAATTTGCATTCACATTCACTAGCTCTCTTCACGTTGTGCCTCTCTTCTCCAGCCTCATTCACTGCCTCCTTTCTCCACAGGTCTCAGAGCTTCCAAGGTCCTCTGAACCGCCGGCTCCTCTCAGTCATGGGACACCACACTCCTTTCCCTTTTCCCAGCTGCTGCTGAAATGGCTTACCACAGGAAGATAGCCATCAGCCAAACTCCCTCTCACAACCAAGTGATAAAAGGGACAGCTAAGAAAGGAGCACAACTTCAAAAACCTTTATATCAGCCTAATAATTGCTAGAAATTAAATGCTTCTAAAGTATATTCCTAGCAAGCTTTGGATCAATATGTTTACCTCATGTACATCAAAGCTTCCAAACACGTTAATAAACTTTTGTTTGGGAATTGTTTAAAATAGACTGCCTTTTATTTTACAAAACTCACCCGCTGTTTGACAAATATGGGAATATTTTGTATAACTTTTCCATTTTGCAGAATGTGGAATAAGTAGCAAGTTACACCTATGAAGCTAAGGCAACAAAACCTGTTAGACTCATAGTCTCAAACGAGACTTTAGACACACTTTGTTACAGCAGTTTAAATGAAGTACAATGCCACTAATGCAATTGGAGAGAACATAATTATGCTATGTTTCTGCTTCAGAAGAAATCTGAGATGTATGCTTATTCTTATGGAGGACTGAAAGCCTGAACACAGAGCTTTTATTTTCTGTCTAAAAGTCTTAACACGTTCAGGCTGGATGGAGTTTTACCAGCAATACTGGTCCTTTCTTGCCTATTCTGTCAAATCAAAAAAAGCTTTGCTGTGGTCAAGTAGCAGCGGTAGGTAAAAGTACAAACACTCCAAGTATATACTTGAATAATTCGGTGAATGACTGAAAGTTGTTTAAGACTGCACTTTAGCCAAGATTTGCATAACCAGTCCCTGGTAATATTCCTGTAGAAGCCAATTCAGTTGCTCTTCTTTAACTTTTGTACATAGTCGTTTGGGGAGATGCAGGAAGTGCTGATGCTGGCCTCTCTGACATCTGCACTCCTTCATCCACCTGAAGCTAATTTAAAAATAACATTAACAATGTTACAGTAGCTCCAATAAAGATAAATCTCTTGAACTGTCTATTGAAGTTAAGTCATTTTGTAAATTAACTTGCTTCATTTATCTGAGGTTTATCCATGGGTATGGAGATCCTCACATTTATTCCAGATCAATTAAAGGCTGAATAATCTATGTAAGCAATACAAGCTCCAAAGCCAATTTATGAGCACTTTATTGTAGACAGCCTTGTCAAACATTTCATGAGGAGCAAATGAAGAGACTAAGCTTGTCTCTTTCCCTGTTTACTTCTTAAATTTTTCACCATTTATTTAGGGAACTGAGTTGTGTCTGTGGGATTTCATCTGCTTTGTAGCAAAGATTTCTTTGTAATTCTTGGCTTTTAGTCATGCAAATTACACTATGTGCTCAACTTCCCGACAGATAAACTAATGCGGCCTTGCAGAAGGAGTAGTAATTTGTGATGCTGAGGTTTTCTATGATGGATTAAGGTCATTTCAAGGAATCAGAGAGAGTAGAAGATGAGTTTGTAAGTTCAATGTGAAGTCTTACAATCTTCCTGGATGTTATTTGGATAAGGAAAAAACATATCCGCATGTTACTTTGGCTGCAGAACGTCTATATTAAGCTATACATATTGCCAGACAGAATTTACTTCTACCTGTCCCCTGTTACCCCCAACCAGGTGGGGATTTTCAAAAGCACAAACAGGTAGTTAAGTGCTCAGTTAGAGTGAAAATATATGGAATTTCATTGGTCCACTTTTCTGCATTCAAAAACATATCTTTTTATTAACTTTGTGTCAAATGTAAAACTGGTACAACCGGTTTCATGAATATTTTAGAATAATATTTTACAAAAATTTAGACAAATGTTGATGTCCTTATTCATGTATTGGTGACTATCAGCACTTGCTGAATAAAAAATAATGATTCAACTTTTTATTTATTTATGAGAAATGAATATGACTATTTCAGTATTCTTAAGATTTGCCTGGCAATTTTCTGTTGAATTGAAAGTAAAATTTAGAAAACAGAGGTATTACTTGCACACGGCACTTTGAGCAACAGGTCTCCATGTTTGACATCTGAATGCAACCTGATATTTTCACATGCATTTCTGCTTCCTAAAGGACTGTCATATCTTATGTCTTCGAAATCTGCTTTCTGAGGATGTTTTTGGCTATTCTGCTGCTCAGGGGTGCTGGGAAAGAGTAAATTGCATAATCTGAAGGGAGGATAAAGTGTCCCTAGAGGCCTGTCTGGCCAAGAGAAACGGGATAGCAAGCAATAACATCCTTGTATTTCTACAGCACCAAGGTGAGACAGGATGTAGAAGAGAAAAAGTAGCCTTTTGAAATATCTTCTTTAGTAACAGCAAAGGTTTGGAGATGGCTGAAGTTTATTAGAGCCCTCTTGCCCATAGGCTCAGTTAGGCATGAGCATTTGACCCCTCTGCAACGGAGCCTGTGGCAGAAGAGAGGCAAGATGCGCCAAGCAACATCCACTGTAGCTGCATCACCAACACCATGCATTTGCACTCCTTTAGCTCCACTAGTCTAAAGCAGACCTCAAGATTCACTTTTGTTTGGCAGAATTATGGACTTCACGTGAAAAATGCAGCTTTTAAAATTCCACAATGGCCCCAGTGTATAGGTGACCATCACTTGTGTGACCTCCCACACAGGATCAGTTGGCTAAGCAGCTTTATGCTCTGCACAGAAGACTGGACTCGCCATCTGTCTGAGGATTGTCAAGACTATGATTCAGCCATGCTCTCAAAGGTAGGATGCTCCTTGTCCTTCAGCCAACAGTGCAAAAGAGTTCATTACTTCAGCGACATCGCTGGTTGCATGAACAAGTTGCCCAGAGAAGTTGTGGGTGCACCATCATTGATAATGTTCAAAGTCAGGTTGTATGGGGCTTTGAGCAACCTGATCTAGTGCAAGATGTCCCTGATTGTGGCACAGGGGTTGGACTAGATGATCTTTAAAGGTTCATTCCAACACAAACCATTCTGTGATTCTATAATAATACTGATTGTGTAGTAATACCATGAATATGAAGAACTAGTGTGCCCTATGTCAAGCGTATGGAAAGAATACAGCAGATAGGAAAGGATTCAGGGATCCACTATGGTAATCCGTGACAGGTGTAAACATGGGCCATGAAGAAAGTGTTTCAAGCGTGTCGTAACCACAAGCCTGTGGACCTTGACAGGCTTGAGAGGTGGGCCTGTGCGAACCACATGAAGTTCAACCAGGCCAAGTGCAAGGTCCTGCACCTGGGACATGTGCCTGCACCTGCACATGTCAATCCCGGGCACAAACACAGGTTGGGCAGAGAATGGCTTGAGAGCAGCGCTGAGGAGAAGGACTTGGGGGTGCTGGTGGACGAGAAGCTCAACATGAGCAGGCAATGTGCGCTCGCAGCCCAGAAAGCCAACCACATCCTGGGCTGCATGAAAAGAAACGTGGCCAGCAGGTCGAGGGAGGTGATTCTGCCCCTCTACTCTGATCTGGTGAGACCCCACCTGGAGTACTGCATCCAGTTCTGGACATGGAGACCTGTTGGAACGGGTCCAGAGGAGGGCCATGAAGATGATCAGAGGGCTGGAGCACCTGTGCTATGAGGAGAGGCTGAGAGAGTTGGGGTTGTTCAGCCTGGAAAAGAGAAGGCTCCCAGGAGGCCTTATAGCAGCCTTCCATTATCTAAAGGGGGCCTACAGGAAGGATGAGGAGGGACTCTTTATCAAGGAGTGTAAAGATAGGACACAGGGTAACGGTTTCAAACTGAAAGAGGGTAGATTTAGATTGGATATCAGAAGAAATGCTTTACTGTGAGGGTGGTGAGGCACTGGAACAGGTTGCCCAGGGAGGCTGTGGATGCCCCATCCCTGGAAGTGTTCAAGGCCGGGCTGGATGGGGCTTTGAGCAGCCTGGTCTAGCGGGAGATGTCCCTGCCCATGGCAGGGGATTTGGAACTAGATGATCTTTAAGGTCCCTTCCAACCCAAACTGTTCTGTGATTCTGTGATTCTGTGATTTGACTAGACACTATCAGGCCTATGCTTTTAGTCTCTTAGGTGCATGTAGGCACTAAGGTATATACTACTCTGAGGCTTCCTGCTTAGTCAGGAAAAGCCTGGAAGAGGCATAGAGGCAGGAGCTGACGGGCACAGGATGGATAGGCACTGAGAACTGTGTAACAGGTTCTGTACCAAAAACTCCCTGCCTGCCAATCTTGACACCCAAGAGATTCGGGCCGAGGGATCACATCCCATAGCAAGATCAGAAATATTAATCTACCACTCATTTCACAGTCTCCAAAGAGTGACTGTTCTTCTCTGGTTCCCAATTAGCTCCTACAACAAGGGGGGTAAGCAAATACAAGGAATATTTTTATTCTATCTGACACAAGACAAATGATCACCAGTCAGCAAATGAGGTATCCTGGCTTACCTCAAGTTCTTGTTGTCATGATGTCTCCAAAAATCTGCAATTGATGAAGACTCTGGCAGCTCCAGACAATTACTGGAAAATTGTTTTCAGGAAGATCTGTTCTAAGAATGCTTTATTTTAAGAGATACATACAATAAAAGTACCTAATTTACGAGTGGCTGTATTACTGAAGATGACATGCAAAGTATATGTAGATGACCAAATTTAGCTGTGCTAAAAGGTACCGGACATTGCTTTGTATTAACTGATTTCCGCTTATTGCAGTAAATTTGAGTAGCCAGTAAGCCATTACTAGACTAAAATTAATATATTTAATGCTAGATGAGGTAACAGACACTGTAGTATAATAATATTTTTTTTAAATCAGCCTAACTTGGACTGTGTGACAGATGTATACATGCTGAGTCCAGTTGCTAAACTTTAACCAACACTCTAGAAAAATTTAAATTGTTTGGGATGTGACGATACTTGTATGCTGCCAAGAAGCAGAAAATTTACAAACGAAAAGACAACTGAAAAACAAACTCAGGTCATTCTATCAGGGGAAATCTGGAAGGAAAAATAGAAGTTAGTCATAAAAGTATCATGTGAAAACTAGACAATATAGTAAAATAAGATATTTTCAGGCTTATAGATGCAGTATATTCAGTTACAGTGTGGGTGCTTTTCACGCCCAACCTGAAAAAACAAATTAAAGACATTTTTCAATTTATCACTACATAGAGTAAAAAAACCCTTGAAAATAGCACAGACTGCATCCAAATATTTAGAAAAAAATATATAGGATATTTATGTGATTAGATGATCTCCTTAGGGTGAGCAAGAATGCCCATTAGAATCTCTATATTAGGAAAAAAAATCAAATTTAAAATTATTGTGTACAGTAAACACGCAGAGACTATTAAATGTTCATATTTCAGCATATTCATTGAATTTGCTTATATAAGCAAATCTTCCGCCTTAGGTTAAGTAAGAATTTTGAATTATGGCTGTGATAAGGCAACATTTATCCTATGCATCTTATTAAAAAAAATCAGGCCAGATTATATGCTGATTTACAACCTGAGAAATCCCCATGGAAGGTGACTTCATTATGCAGGCTATAAACAAACACAGAACTTGTCTTACTGTATTTAATTCAAGTTATTCATATAACCCAAAGAAATGCTTTCACTTACACAGACTTAACCTCTGTGACTTTGGTAGGGCAGGGCGTCCAAAGATGAGATCAGAACTGAACTCTTTAATTTGAAAATATTGAAAGGAGAAACAACACAACAATTACAGAGTATATTCCTTCCTGTATTACAAAGAAGGAAACCAAGTTTAATGAATATACCAAGCTCATACTAAAATTCTTTTCATTACTTAGAGAACACGCAGAACAACATTTTGCATTTTGCTGTAAAACTAAATTAAATACTGCTAAGTTAATATACTAATTAAATCTAAAATCATTAAAAAGAAATCTGACAAGCTATGATAACTAAGAATTGATGTTTTCAGTCCTTTTCTGGTTACATTGTTCTAGTACCTATCATTACTTTACATTGAAATTCTGTAAAGTACTCCAACTATCTTCTGTGTCTTTCTATTGCAATGAAAAAACTGAATTATCTAGGATGATTAATTAGGTAAATTGTGGAACACTACACAGCTCAAAACAAATGTGACAATTACAAAAGTAACTTTTATTGTTATAGTCTCTTAGACTTCTTTTAATCTTAGTATGTAGAAAACTCGATCTTAAGATTTTATTCTACCCAGAATTTCACAATACATTCAACCAAGATTTTCAGTTATACCACAATCTGTTTAGATGGTGTTTCAACACCGGGAGGTAATAAAAAAAGGATAAGCTTTATCAAGTGGGCTTTTCCTTAATGGAAAAATCATTAGAATTTGGAATAGATAGGTTCTGTTCACCTGAGATCAGAAACTAAATTTGCAAATTAAGGGTCAATATGTCAAAACTTTTATCTAGAAGTTTAAATATGCATCTGGTAGGATTTTCAAAATTAGATACTGTGTCCCTTTTAAACCAATGCAAGCTCACTTAATTATTTTTTTAAAAAGCTTTCTGCCTCTGTCAGTATTTAAATAACTTAATAGCAAGTTACTACATTCTTGCTTAATTACATGATTCTAAAAAAATGCAAGTAAGAGAAAAATTTAGTTTACATTTTGGAGGAAAAGTAAAAAAAAACCTGTGCAAGTCAGTAGGTCAAATATGAACTAGGAACTTTGAAAGAGAAGCTGTTTGTAATTTTGAGGTTACCTATAAAAATAAAATATTAAAAACACTTACTTCACTCCCATACTGACCAGGCTCTTGTGTCCAAGCATGCCTTTTGCTTAATCTTCTGATTGCACTTACACCAATATTTGCAATATCCTCTGCTGGGCGGGAAAATATTATCACATCTTGCAGAGGAAACACAGAACCTCTGCACGCAAATTTTGGCAGATTAAAACATTTCTCAGTTCATCTTTTGGTTTTGATTATGGCCGTTAAAATTTGCCTCCAGCTTTCTGGGTACCATTTTTGTTTCTATAATCAATTGCAGACTCAAAAGCAAGGAAAGCTTGGTTTTGCACTTTTAGCAATTCAGCTCCAGTCCTGCAAACATCTCTGTGCAGGTGGACCCAGCCTGCTTAATCCTTCCACTTTAATTGTCTTCCATTTTTACCTGTGTATGGTCTTCTTTTCCCCAGAGAGATGACTGTCACTGAGGAAGATGGTGACAGGGATGCAGCTGAGCCTATGCCAGGAGATGAAGAAAATTTGCAAGATCACACCAAAGTGAGTTTTTCAGAGGTGTTAATCATCAGCTCCTGTGTACACACCTCACTCCCATGGAAATCTACTGGCAAATGAATGTAGCTGTCCTGAACTGTTTCAGGAACTGGAGGGCAATAAACAAAAGGCCAGCTGGAATTTGAGATAGGACCACCTCCACCACCACCTTCTCTGCTACAGTGCTGTACTGCAGATTACTCCCTCTGCAGCAGTCAGAAGTGTTTACCTATGTATCACTGCCACAATTCGCAGACTCTTGTAGTTGTAAAAAACCCACCTAAATTATCAGGCTAAGTGAACACGAACTGTATAAATCTCCCTTTCCACCATAGCTACCAAGAGGAGATAAGTTTGAGCACAGAAGCATGGAGCTACGCCCTTGCACAGCTAGTATAGTTAGAGCTGTTAGAGCTTGCCTAGGAGACCCAAGGCATAGTGAAACCAGGAAGACTTGGGTCACAACAGGCATTGCTTTTAATTATAATTAGTAGCTATAGACTGTTATTAGCTTCTCAGTATTTCTAGGCCACAACTTGAACTACCTTTGGAAATCCAGGCCTTGGTGCCTCAAGCCCTTCTGAAACTCTGTTTCAGACTCCTAAATTGTTTACACATATTTTTAACCTTAGTAAACCTTCAGTCAAGCACCACTTCAGATATTTATGGTCCCTAAGCTTTTATTTTGCACCAGCCAGGAAAAGAGTTTGTATTTGTGAACACTGTGACTAAACAAGAAGTCTAAAAATTCAAAACATATTGCTGCTCTGATTTAATTTAAGAAGACTTAAAATTATTTTAGGAATCACATCTTTCTAGCTGGGGGAAATCTCCTGCTACTAGAGATAATGCAAATCAAACAGCACCTGGGAGGAAAGTGCACGCACACACACTGAAATCATCCTTCTGTGTGTGTTAATCCGTGGATATTTCAGGCAGTCTTAAAAGCAGTATCTTCTTACAATGGGATGAACTGAAGAACAGCAAATATATTGTGTGAGGATTAAAGCAGTTTGACACTTCGTGGATTCAGGTCTTCCATGACTTCTGTCCTTTGGGCACCCAATTAGAAAGTGGGCACTGTGGGCCAGCACTGTGCCCTTGTAGTGAAGAACGCCAGTGGTATCTTGGGCTGCATTAGGAGGAGTGTTGCCAGCAGGGCAAGAGAGGTGATCCTTCTCTACTCAGCACTGGGCCCACCTCCAGAGTGCTGGGCCCAGTCCTGTGCTCCGCGGTACAAGAGAGAGATGGAGCTACTGGAGATCAAGTCCAGCAAAGGGCCACAAAGATGATTAAGGGGCTGAAGCTTCTCCCGTAGGAGGAAAGGCTGAAAGAGGTGGGACTGTTCAGCCTACAGGAAAGAAAGCTCAGGGAGAATCACATGGTGGTGTACAAACATCTGAAAGGAGGGTGCAAAGATGACAGAGCCAGGCTTTTTTCAATGGTGTCCACTGGCAGGACAAAAGGCAAGGGGCACAAACTGGAACGCAGGAGGTTCCATCTGAACTGAGCACTGGCACAAATTTCTAAGAGAGGTTGTGGAGTCACCGTCCTTGGAGATCTTCAGAAACTGTCTAGACACGGTTCTGGGCACATGGCATTAGGTGACCCTGCTTGATCAAGAGGCTTTGCAACCTCAGCCATTCTGTCATCTCTGGGGCTTTCCCATCAGTGACACAGGGTAAGTCCTTCTCCCCTGACAGCCCTCAGATGAACTGAGTCAGTGCTCTCTGTTTGCTCCAAGGAGGTCTCCAGGGTTCCACATCTGCATTGCTGGGCTGCCCATTGCTGGGCCCTTGTGCTTGGGGCATCAGACTCTGATCACAGGACCTGATGAGCCTGAGGTGAAACCCCTGACCCACCACAAGGCAAGGCCACATGAAGATGACCAACATCCTGTGAAGCAGAGCTTTCCCCCTTGGGATGTTTGCCATCCTCACTGAGCGGTGTTTGGGGGGCAGCCCCAGAGACATCTGCGATGTCACCGTGGAGCAGCTGTGACTGCCCGTGACCTCACTGCTCTTTAGCAGCCCCCGTCGCTGTCCCAGCATATTGTACTCAGGGCTCCTGTGGATACATATGCACGACATGCACACTCAAGCAGGACTGTGGGCTTTGGCTTGAGTCTTGGGTTTGAGGAGAGCAGCAGCTCTGGGCACTGAGCTGAGGCCACCCCTTCCTGAACTCCTCTCCCCACTGCTCGGCTGTGGGGTGGTGCTGGGGGTCCTACGCAGCAGCTGTCCCAGCAGTGTGGGCCCCACTGAAGACTCCCAGTGAGTTCCTCTGTCTTCCCTTAGCACCTCCTCCTTCAGGTACACCCTGCTAGCTCGAGCTGTGCTGGTCATCTGGGAGCTGGGGCAGGGGGTTGGGGCTGGTGGGCAATATGCTGTGGAGGAGCTGAGGGGGCAGGTGTGGAGGGTGGCGCATGGGACTGGGTGTCCCTTCAGGGCTGCTGCTGCGGCTGCTGCTTTTTAGCCCTCTAGGAGACCCTTTGGGAGGCCCTTACTTCCCCCCGCCCACCTCCTGCTTGGGTTTCCTCTGCTTTTCTCTTCCCCTAGCACAACGAAAGCTCAGGCATGTTGCACATCGGTCTTTGCAGGACATGGTGTTGGATGCTGACGAAGCTCTGGAGAAGAGCAGCTCTGCCATGACAGCCAGTGGGAGCCAGCTGCAGTGGGCAGGGCAGTCGGAGGCATCAGAAAACAAACCACGCCCATCTACCTGGGGGAGGTCAACAACGCAGCCTGTGTGGCCTTGTGCTTCCATCGCTTCTGCTTTGGCTGCATCCAGCAGTGGGCCGCAATGAGAGCTGTGTGCCCAGCAGATGATGAGGAGGAAGAGGATGGAGATGGCTCTCTTGCTTGCCACCAGAGGAACATGGCAGGGAAAGGTCCCAGTACAGATCTCCCTGGTGGCGCTATGTCCTGGCTAGATCTGCCATGACTGATGAGACCCCAGCTTGGAGGAGGAGGCCTGTGGGCAGCAACCGAATGTAAAGGGGTGACAGAGCTCCAGTGCTCCCAAGCACCACCTCTCAGCAGGTTCCTGTACCCAGCGCTTCCTGGGCATGAACCCCACCAAGTGCATGGGAGTGCATGGTAGGGGTGATGTGCGTAGGCTCCCTGGGGATGGAGCTATGCCCACATCGGCATGCTGGGGCTGCCACCCCTGCACATCCAGCTCTCCTTTAGGTGACCCCAATAAACATCCAATTGCTTTTCACATGGCGTTTTTTCAAAACCAAAGAACATCCCATTGCAGGGAATATTCGCCAACATCATCTCAACAATGTAGGAAATCCAGAGGGGAGAATTTCTGGGAGCGCGCAGTGATTTTACTTAACTGTGGTAAGTTGACCTTGGCTGGCTGCCAGGTGCCCACCAAGCTGCTCTGTCACTCCCTTTCCTCAAATGGCGGGGAGAAAATACAGCAAAAGGCTCCTGGGTCAAGGTAAGGACAGGGACATCCCTCAGCAATAACTCTCATGGGCAAAACAGACTCGGCTTGGAGAAACTGATTTAATATATTTCCAATCAAATTCAGAGTAGGATAGTAGAAATAAGAACAAATCTAAAAACACCTTCCCCCACCCCTCCGTTCTTCCCAGGTTCAACTTCACTCTTGGTTTCTCTACTTCCTCCTTTTGAGTGGTGCAGGGGGACAAGGAATGGAAGTTGGGGTCAGTTCATTACACATTGTCTCAGCCGCTCCATCCTCCTACTGTTCCAGTGTGGGGTCCCACTGACAGGAAGCAGACCTTCACAAACTTCTCCAACATGGGTCCTTCCCATGGGCTGCAATTCATCATGAACTGCTCCAGCATGGTTCCTTTCCATGGGGTGCAATTCTTCAGGAAACGATTGCTCCAGTGTGGGTCACTTGCAGGGCTACAGGTCCTGCCAGAAAACATGCTCCAGCGTTGGCTCCTCTCCATGGACTGCAGCTCCTGCCAGGAACCTGCATCTGCATGGGCGTTCCATGGGCTGCAGCTTCCTTCAAGGCACATCCACATGCTCTGTTGTGGGGTACTCCACGGGCTGCAGGTTGATATCTGCTCCATTGTGAACCTCCATGGCCTGCAGGAGGACAGCCTGCCACATCATGGTCTTCACCATGTGCCCAGGGGAATCTCTGTTCTGGTATCTGGAGCACCTCCTCCACTCCTGCTGTGGAGGCTGTTTCTTTGGATATTCTCACTCTTCTCTCCCATCTGCTCTTGCACAGCAGTTTTTAACCTTTCTTAAATATGTTATCACAGAGGTGCTACCAAGATCGCTGATTGGCTCAGTTTGGCCAACAGCAGGTACATCTTGGAGCCAGCTGGAACTGACTCTGTTAGACATAGGGGCAGCTTTTGGCATCTTCTCACAGAAGCAATCCCTGCAGCCCCTTCATTACCAAAACCTTGCCACACAAACACAATACATTAACATCAGTGCTGCAAGAGGGGAGGTGTCGCTCCTGCTCTCCCAGCTTCCAGGCATCAGGGCTGGGGTGTCCAAGCGCTTTGGTCCTGAAGACCATTAGAAAAAAAATATTTTGGCACAATAAGAGCATCAACATTTATTAGCTTAAATGCTAATGCTAGATGTTGGAAGAGCACAGTCTGTGTGAGGTTATTACCCAGACAGGCTTAAAGATGTCTTTGGATCAGGGTGCCATCTTTGTTACTCCTGTTTGGATCGAGACATAACTCCTGGGATGTATCAGGTTTTTTCACTGATAATATACATTACAGACAGCTTCACTAGTTTCCTTCCCATGATATGAGTCTGTAGTTTACAACATTTTGAAGCAAAAGCTCAGCTGATTACAGATTGCTTTCTAAGTGAAGAGATGCAATTACAACACCTAGTTGAACTTGTCTGTTTAGGAATCCTGTGATAGGCTTTTAAATACACAGTCAGAGGGGTGGAAGAATTAAAGGACTCAGACAAAGCAATTGTGTGGATCATGATGAATGCACTGGTGGAATGACTTTGAAAGTGTAAACTCTTGAACTGAGCCTAGAAATTCTTTTAACTGTGGTTTATATAAACATTTCACATCCTGCTCTATAGCAAACCTGTGCCCCTACTATGCTAAGATAAGATTAACTTATAGTGCTTGCAAGTATGCAGAAATTATTTAACATATGACCTTATAGCATGTTTTTACTCCTTTTTAGCAGAACATTTACATTTTATCTGAAGAAAAAGTAATATCCTGTTGTAACAACATTAAAGGCTTGTTGGAAACTTTAATAAAGCAAATATAATACTGGCAAAGGTTTATACTAAAATATGGCATTTAATTGGCTCAGTCTCATGATAACAGCAGCAAAGCTATTGTTATGTTCTCAACCACCATTTATATGTGCTGTTATATTAATCACTGCCCCCCAGCTTGCTGCCCTTCCACTGAAGCAAGAAAATTGTCTGCTTAAAGAGGAAGAGGGTATAGAAGGCAGGACGGGGAGGGACAGAATTTAATGGTTTTCCATTCAGGACCTGTGATGGAAAGTCAGGTGATGTGGGCCAAGAATTTCCAAAAAACTAGATTCCAGATTCAGGCATCTTAAATCCATCCAAGCCCTTTTCCCTAGTGTTTCCTGTTGACTGAGTCTGGGCCGCAGGAGGTGCCCTGCCAATAGAAAACACGAGGCACAGAGAATTAGGTGGAATTGTGGATGTGGGAATCAGAGCCAATGCCTATATACAGTCATAGAAACGCAGTCATGTTGCCATTTTAAAATCCCTTCAAAGACCCCACACAGTCATAGGAACTTAATTTTAAGTAAGTTGGCTTTCTTTTTTTTTTTTTTTATTTTTCACAGATCTTTTGGTTTGCTGCAATGAGAACTGCACCACATACAATTATTCTGAAAATTCACAGCTTTTGAAAAACAGTACAATAACAACAAAAAAATCTAGCATACTGCTTAGTTTGCTCTGGAGTAAGCACAAAGGAAAAGTTGTTCTTAACAGACAAATGATGCCTGTCAGTTTTAATTTTTCACTGATTTTTGTCTTATGAAGATATGTGGTATACCAAGAGATCCAAATGGTCCAAGGAAAGAGGTTGTCTGTGGAGCCTTGACTTTCATAAATTAAGGGAAGCCACTTTTTCTGGAAAAAGCAAAATATGTAGATTGTAACAACGTACTCATACTTTCAAGAGCAATTAAAAACTATTTTTTAAAAAAGTGCCAGATGTATTTTGCCTTTTTACAACATCAGAATGCTCTGTACCTTTCAAGATTACGTTAAATAAGACATTTTCATATATGTATTCAGATTATATAGTTTATTTGGGGAAAACTATCTTCTTGCTATCTGTATAATCTCTTGTCTTATTTCCATTCTGCACAAAACACCAGCTCTGATGCCTCCATGCTTGATCCTTCCAGGAGCACGTCTGTGTCTTGTGGTACCATTAAGAACCACCATAGCACACTCCTCTCTCACTAACGGTCTGATCCAAATTGTACTCATAACTTGCAAATCACCCACTTGGCTACCAGAAGACTTCAGTTCTCATCAAAATGCTTACCATATCTGCCAGCCCATCTGTAAATACATGAACAGACCACATTCAGCAGGACTTTATTTCTCTGAACTTTTAGATGAAGTATCAAAAAGCCACATTGTTAATGTAATTCCTTAAAGAACACCGAGATTTAAATGAAGTAAGTGCATAAATGGCACTGTGAATGATGATATATTATTAGCAGAACATCACAAGCACACTGTGATTCAACTGTGGGTTTCAGCTAGCAAAGAGAAGAGGCAGAAATAGAACCACATGCATTTAGTTCTGTTTGTCTGCAACCCTGAATGGAGGATGACTGCAGGAGCCTTAACTCAGCTTGTACATCTTGTCTTAGTTCTAATTTAAGCACAACTATTTTTGATGCCATCTGCATTCAGGATTAGAAGTAGACAATGTACTAAATTGGAAATTTGTAAATCCTGAAGGAGTAATATGTCTTCTGTTGCATCGTGTCCCAGTCTTCTGTGCCTTGCTCCCACCTAGGGAGCGTGGACTTTTGTGTTCATTTACATTGCCAGTCTAAAAACACCATGACTACTCAGAATGAGAAATTCTACTCAGTGGGCCACCCAAATGATGATTTTTGGCCACCCAGGCTCCTGCAGGTTAGCGAGATCCTAGAACTCCTCCACACAGTTTGACCATAGGAAGAATTATAGCTCTGCTGCATATGCCCTCCACAGTGATGGCTTTGGGAGTCCAACTAATGGGATAGCGTCACCATAATTTATATATATCATTAACCCCTGTGTCATGAGAACCCAAGTCTTCTTGCCAATTGCAATTATCCTAATTAAGAAGCATATATCAGGCTAATTATTACTCTGCTTTAGTGTCTGAAATCATTCTATCTTTGGTCTCATGCCTGAAAGTCTAAAGAAACTGGCTGCAAGTTAAAAAAATACTTTAAAAACCTCAATATGCCAGTTGTAGCTGGGCCAAGCAATGACTAATAGGGACAATGTTTGCAAGGATCTTCAGTGCATAAACACGAAGGAAAGACAGTTGAGTTACATTGGGTGGTCCAAAGAGGTATTAGCCACAAAACAGGAAGGATGTAAAACAAAAAAATCAGATTCGATTACCACGAATCCCCCTGTTAATAAAAGCAGCAACTGCTTCTCCAAAAACTGGAGAATGCAGTTTGAAAAGGGCAGATACAATCAGGATTTGGACTTGAGAATTAAGAGGGAGTAAATGTAGGACTCGTTCTTTCCCTCCCTGCATCCCTGCTTGAGAACATTCTTCCATGAGCAGGTGTTAGGAAAGGCGAGACACCAGAGTTGTGCCACTGGCAGATGTTGGGGCCTCCCATTCAGTGGGATTCCCACTCAAAATGAAGTGAGAGTCCTGAAGGTCTAATGGAGAAAAAATGGTCCCACTGAACTTTTGGCCAGGTTTTTGTCCTTTCCTCAGATATTCTACAAGGTTTTACATATCATGGGCTTTTTTCATCTGACCTAAATCTTTTGGTGCACAGCCTCAGATCAAAGGCATAATCACTGGCCAAAATTTTGAAAAATACTTAGTGGTTTGGAATACTTCAATTTCTGGGCAGAAGAACTGAGTGAAACTGATTTATAATAAACTGGGAAACTGCTTTCAAATGAAACAAGTTTTTCAGATTGTTCCTGTCTGTATCGGGATTAAACCAAATCAATCTTTTCATGAAAAAAAGGGAAAAAAACCCTCCTCCCAATTGCCTTTCTCACCTCCAAAAAAATGGAATAGCTCCAGAAAGAAACAGTTCATTAAGATATACTTGACTGGTACCAATGCAAGACAACATGCTTGAAGTCCACAGTTTATATCTACAAAGAAGGAGAATGTGGGTTGGAAACCACTGATTTAGAGAAGGCCATGTGCTGTCATCAATGAGAGTGTCATCCCAATGTGGCGATATAAAGGACTAACTGACTTTTGGTTAGTTAAAGAGAAAAATGTGCAATAGAAACAGAAAATCCTTGACATAACATTGGTACAATCAAAATTAGGTTATTGTGCCATTTCTAGTCCTGGTACCCAAACATAAAGTAGAATATGGAAATGTTGAAGAGCTGGGGGAAAAAAAATAACAACATAAAAAAGATAGAGAAACTAGAAAACAGTCATTATGATATGATATACAGTATATCTAGATCATAAAAGAGAAAGTTAAGAGGTAATTCGAATCCTGCATGTAGGTCTTTGCACAGCTGTTACGGAAAGGTTGGGGTGTTCATTCTGGCTTTAAAAAAAAGCATAGATCTAATAGTAGGATGCTGAGTAAGATTTTAATTTAACTAGAATACAAAAGACAGAATAATTTAAATTTGAATAGAAAGAGAAGTGATGAAGTCACCAGTTCTTGGAGTTTTTATTATTCTATAAATCTTTCTTAAGCGTGCTTTCCTCAATGTTTTGTGAGAAGTTTTGCAGCTCATGAGTTTAGGCACGTGGTCTGCACAGCCATATTTGAGCTTGGATTCACTAAATCCCACATTTTAACCCTTCTTTCATGGAGGAGTCTTTCCTCCTGGTAACTGTAAGTTAATGAAGTCTCAACCTTTATGGTTTCAGTTCATTGACTGGTAAGGTTAGAGAAGATACATTTTCTCAAGTGTTTATCATAAGTGCCATGATCAACAGATGATAAGGTTTTTTTCATCTTTTTCAACACTTAATTGGCAACTAGTCTAAGGTAATGCAAAGAATTCTTTCCCTGGGACACCTGGCTAACATCTTTTGCACACATATTCAAGCTTAGATTGCCAGATTTGCAACTGGGAAGGAACTCATTGCCAGGTCAGATTGGCAAGGACATTGGAAACTTTTTGCCTTCTTCTGCCCCGCTAAGCATGGATTGCTTGCTGGTTTATCTGTTTCTCACCTGATCGGATCTTGGGCACTGGTGGAATTTGGACAACGTCTGCTTTCTCTCCCTGGCATGAAATAATTTAGTCTCCTGGACACTGAGGAATTCCAATGTAGACAAAGATACTGAGGGCAATGCAGAAGTGGCTGAAATCAAATGGTTGACAATATTTAGTCTAAAATCAAGAAAACAATGGAATCAATTGGGAGTTCATTAATTAGACTTCCAGTGGGGAACTGCAAAAGACTGAACAATAGGCACAGGGAAGGAAAATTAAAGTAAAGACTCCATAGGTCTGAGTCAACTCCAAAGTCAACAATAGCAGAACGAATTCTAGGGACAGATCCCTGAAACAGTATTGTTTCAAGTATAAAAAAGCAATGTCAACCCTTTAAGGAATAAATTCTTGCAATTAATCATGTCTTGCAATGTAGGATAGTAGGTCCCAGTGCTATCAGTGAGTAGGCAAAAGAGAGTGATCTGCTAGCTGCTGGAGAGAGGAATTCCATATTGCTGTTCTGCTTCCCAAGGCTGAGTTTACTGTTTTAATAGCAAAGGAAGGAATGCTTCCATTTAATGATCAGAAGTTCATTACAACATCTAGAGATCTGTTTTTCCTTCAGTATTATTGGGGCAGCTCCACTGATATTATGACAAATTACTGTGTTCAGACTCAGAAATCCAGAAGTAGGTCCTATAATCTCCATTCATCCATCCTTCCATACAAATGCAAGTACATCCATACATCCATACAAAATACGCAGTGCATTTTTTGCATACACAGAATTTCTTCAAATACAGACCAACATAAGAAAAGCATGAGGTGTCTTCAACGAAACGTCACTCAGACTTTGTTTGGAGCATAGGTGGAAATCTGTGTTTGTATGAATGCATATGTATATGTTTTATATACATACAGATTTAACTACACTGCTTGGGTTTTAGAGCCAATCCATCAAACATTGCTCCTATCATTTGGGATCCTTCTGTGTAAAAATACTATCTCTTGGACCCACAGGCAGTAACAACTTTATTTCTGCTTTTTTGTTTGTTTGGTTGGTTGGTTAGTTGGTTTTGTGGCATAGAAAGAACGCGCTTCCTACACTTAGAAGTGTTTGAGTATTCTGGGCACCTACCTTTTATTCACAATTCCAAAAGAAAGGTTTAGGAGAGCTAATCCTTTCTCCAAGCAACTCCCTCTGTGAGGTGCAATAGTGATTTCTCCTCTTCCATCATCCATTTTCAGTACATCATTTTATGGATGTGCCCAACAGCAACATGGTTCTCAGCACTGCCAGGCTACCCCAGTCCGCTGATCCAGTTTTGGTGGAACAATGAGAAGAGATGATGAAAATTAAAGTTTTACATGTGTAGAATGGCACACTGTTGATCCAGAGCAGACAAGCAGAATTGCTTATTTTACTTCTACAGGCTGATACAATTCATAATGGCAAACAGAATGACTAATTTAGAAAGCTCTGTGCAAATGACTACCTGAAGCAAAGTGGTGGTGAAAATTATGAGATAGTCATTTATTTAAGTGACTGTTACTCAGCATCTCCTTTCTTTGCATCAGATTTACCCCACGTTGCACGGGGAACTGCATAATTCTGTTGCTCAGCAATGTCTTGCAGATGACTCAACTGGGTTTGTCTGTTTCCATCAAACTTTGAATTTCAGGTCTCAAAGGACTGATGTGCAGAGTCCCATCAATAGATGTGTCTGATTCAGATATCAGGGGATTGCAGCCTTTCCATGTCTTAGACTAATCCTTCTCTTTCTTCTGGTTTGATATTTTACAAGCACACAACTTAAGAAAAAAGGTGAAAAAAACACATGACATCATGACTAAGCCTCAGGCACTATACGTTAAGTGATCTGTGAAAGCCATAAACAGCTGACTCTCTCATTTTATTTAAACCCCTGTAAAATACGTGCCAAATTAAAGCTTGGAAACTTTTGTTTACAGAGGAAAAGAAAACTGAATCCTAGTTCCAATGGCTGAAGAGCTCAACATGATGAACATGCTTAACCTGTGAACTGTGAGTTCACAACTTAGCATTTCTTTGACAATATTGCAGATTTCTCTACTTTTTACATCACGTGTCTGTCTTTTTTCCCAGTGCCCAGAGCAGAGATCCTGGCAACAGCTAATCAGTACATTACAGTTTTGCTTAATGAGTTTCGCCTGGCACATGGCTCCCTAGTTGTAAGGCAGTGGAAAGGGACAGTGAGGGAGGGGAAACAATAGCATGGTTCTCCATTCCTAGAGCAGGGTATGAATGTGTGCCCCATTATGTTTATCTGATACAACTATTTTAATCAAAATGTCATGTGAAATGCAGTCATTTGACTTGGAGAAATTTAGGAATAGAATATCAAAACAGTATCCTTTATCAGACAGACTTGTGATCTTGTTTAAAAAACAAAAACAAAACCACACAGCAGGTTTTTCAATAGAACCTATTTTCCATGAATCACAATGACTGGAAATGATTATATTTTTAGCCTGTCAACTTTCTTGTGTGGCCGTGTGAAGCTACTCAAGTTTAGTAACTCATGCAATAATCCAGCATGCTGAATTTCTTTCACCTCATTCATGCAGGTGTTTTGTCATAAATTGCTGGTATGCAGGATCTCAGGCTTAATATTGTAATGCCTAATATTTACCCATACCCTTTAAGCAACCCTTTAGGCCAAGGAAAATCTTTAATCGTCACTGCTTGCATAAGCTCAACTTGTATAACTCGTATAAACTGGGTGTCTGCAGCCTGAAAGAATGCAGCCTGGCAGAAGACTACAGTAATAATGGGCCAGCTTGAAAAAGTGTCATTATTAGCAGAAAAATCATGGCATCTTGATTCTAATTTTTTCCAAACACAGCTAAACCATACAGTGCAATGGATCATTCCAGGCACACTTTGGAGGCATAAGCCACAAAATAAATGCAAATAAACTAATGAAATTAAACAGGAAAAATGTGATTTCTTAGAATAGACACCATCTGGACAGTCTTGTTCATTCCAGGTCCTGCTCTCCAGTCTCTGGAAAATTTCAGTATTCCCTCCATTTTTCTATATCTCCTGTAATACTTTTTTTTTCCTGAATTCCTTGTATTTTTATATCTGTTCTTTTGAGTGACTAAGGTGTGCAGTCAGAAGACGTAGTTGGTTACACTTATCCTCAGGAAGTGGGAGTAGCCACGAGCTAGCTGATCCTTAATTACTATCTTGAAATCAGTCAAGTAAAAACCTCCAAAACTAGAATCAGTAAAATTGGCTTCCTCACATAAAACTCTCCGTTATTACTTTTTCTTTCCTTATCAGTCAGAATCTATTTTGGGTAAGCTTCAAATACAACAGCACTGGCAGCCAGCTCCCCTTATACAGTAGACCCAAGCTACCCACTACTAGTCTTAATAATCCTGTGACAGAAACAAAACCAAACCAGGCCAGCCCAGAGTCTGAGTCCCCAAAACAGAATATCATTAAGCACATCCATCTCAAACAACCTTGTTCCATGGCTCATAAAGCATAAACATACCACCCAACTTGTAGAAATGTAGAGTCAATTAAAATTAGTCAGATTGCCTCATTACAAAAACTTGGTAGGATTAGAAGGGATGTAATAAATGATATTGTTATACAGCTACCCAAACTGACCTTAAACTACTTTTTCCATGGAAAGGTCTTTGGACTTCTGTTTTGCTTTTTCTAAGCACATTTGTCATCCACAGAAGATATCTTTTAATTCATCTTAGAACTGCATTATTCCACACTGAGCTGCCAACAGCAACAGTTCATTTGATTTCATTTTAATAAGAAGATAAATGACCTTTGGAAAAAATAGCCAATTAATAAATACTAAGATGCTTTACTAGAGCCTCTTCAGTTATTTCTGAGATATAAACATGCGCTCATTTACAAAATACTTGGAGACTGAGGCAAAACCACCAAGTGTGTGATAATTCCATTCCCTGAAGATCTCTGGCTCCAGTTTTATAGGGAGAGAGAAGACCTAAAAAAATCCAAGATGGCTGGAGTGACATTTGCCCTATGCATCAGTTTCAGTTTCATCAAAACAAGAGAAAAATTGTGGAGAAGGCATATTTGTTCTGGCTCAATCCGATTTCCCCCCAGTCTTTACAGTTATTTCATTATTCCCAGTATACTTATGTTCTCTCTGTCTGATTGAATATTCAACCCATTTGTTGTATATTCTTTTTAAAAGTGAGATAAATCCACCAATAAAGTCTTAATAAATAAGATGCATATAAAAAATTGTTTCTAAAACACGGTAGAATGACTGGCCCAGTTTTATAAGGGTATTCATAGCACAGGCCCAATAAAAGCAAAACTCCGTAAATATCACCTGCTTTAGGAATTGTGCAAGTATAGCCTTACCATTTGGAGCAATTCTGCATTCTTGAAATTGTTGTGTTATTTAGCAATTCTTCTTTAAGAATAAGATGCATCTCTACCTTACAGGACCCTACAGATTCCATATCTCCTATCAAATGGTCTCCTCCCACACCACAGTGCTCTTTTACAAAACTAAAGACACGTTCTCAGAAGACTCCATCCTACTTTGCAGAAGGTAAGAAGATAGATGGCACCCTACATACAGAGCATGTAGACATAGATACCTCTGAAAAATGTTTCCTCAAAAACCTCACACAGAGTAGAAAGTCATTTAAAGTCATTCAGCAAGAAACATTGAGTGTAGAAGTATTTCTGTAGGAGGCAACTCCCACACCTCTCAAGCCTAAACCTCTAAAGCATAGTGGCACGTTAGGTGCCTCCACTACTGTCAAGTTACTACCCAATCTAGGTACCTATATGAGCAGGATTAATTCTTTTTAAAAGGGGTTATAGTGGCCATTACCTTTAGATAATTATCTAAAATACTGCTCAGCACACTAATCCAGAAATAGGAGGCTTGGGTCTATCTGACAGTAGCTTGAATGCATTCAAACTGACATCCTGGAAAAATGCCTCAAATGTAGTGCTACGAAGGCAATGAGAGAACAGCCCTGTCTCCAGCCATTGAAGGGGGCTATCTGCTGTACACCAACAAACAAATAGATAAATGGAATGTTCATTTCATGAACAGAAAAGAGAGTGAGAAGAAGCGGTGAATTCTAAATTCTGGTCCTTCCATAGTCATAGTTCTGGAATTTGGTTTTGATTTAAAGCTTCTTTTGGCTGTCTAGGGTGAAATAAACAAACTACGCAGGAGCAGCTCCCCTGCTTCGAAACAGGACCCAGCACACCAAGTCAGAGAAACTAGTCTCCTCTCTTTGTAATTCCTGTGGCCTGTCCTCAGCTAAACTAGTTTGTGGCTCCATGACTGTTGCAGTCTTCTGACACTCGAATGATTTCACCCTTCCAAGCTGAGGTGGGCCCCCACATTTTCTGAATGTAAATAGAGCTGGACACCTACAGAATCACAGAATTACAGAATGATAGGCGTTGGAAGGGACCTCTGGAGGTCATCTAGCCCAACCCCTTGCCAAAGCAGGTTCACCCAGAGCAGGCTGCACAGGAACGCGTCCAGACAGGTTTTGAATGTCTCCAGAGACAGACTCCACCACCTCTCTGGGCAGCCTGTTCCAGTGCTCTGCCACCCTCAAAGGAAAGAAGTTCCTCCTCATGTTGAGATGGAACTTCCTATGTTGAAGTTTGTGCCTGTTACCCCTTGTCCTGTCACTGGGCACCACTGAAAAGAGCCTGGCCCCATCCTCCTGACACCCACCCTTTAAGTATTTATAAGCGTTGGTAAGGTCCCCCCTCCGACATCTTTTTTCCAGACTGAGGAGACCCAAGTCCCTCAGCCTTTCTTCATAAGAGAGGTGTTACAGTCCCCTAATCATCTTCATAGCCCTTTGCTCTAACCTCTCCAGCAGTTCCCTGTCCTTCTTGAACTGGTGAGACCAGAACTCGACACACTACTCCAGATGCGGCCTCACCAGGGCAGAGCAGAGTGGGAGGATGACCTCCCTCAACATGCTTGTCACACTCTTCTTGAAGCACCCCAGGATGCCATTGGCCTTCTTGGCCACAAGGGCACATTGCTGGCTCATGGTCACCCTGTTGTCCACCAGGACTCACAGGTCTCTTTCCACAGAGCTGCTCTCCAGCAGGTCAGCCCCCAACCTGTACTGGTGCATGGGGTTATTCCTCCCCAGGTGCAGCACCCTACACTTGCCCTTGTTGAATTTCATAAGGTTCCTCTCCGCCCAACTCTCCAGCCTGTCCAGGTCTCTCTGTATGGTGGCATGGCCTTCTGGTGTGTCAGCCACCCCTCAGAGTTTCATATCATCAGCAAACTTGCTGAGGGTACTACCTCTCTCCTTGTGTTTTTGAACAAGAAGTGACTGTTGCTACTGTGTTGTTTACTTAACTCCATGAAGCAAATCTCTGTTCTTCTAAGTGAGGGGGTGGTATAGGATACATTTAGGATACTTCCATACATGGAAGCTTCCTCCCTTCTTGTCATGCTCGATTTTAATACAAATTGTCAGAGGAGGCAGGGGTACAAAATGTCATCAGGATCTGATCCTGAAGGTTTATAACAGGTGTTGTACATTGCACATTGTCATTTCTAATGTACCTTATTCCTGAATTCTAAGGTTAACAGCTATGGTAGAGACTCCACAAATGCAGTAGGACTCAACAGTGTATTTAACAATTATTTCATTTGATTTGCATAAAATCTTACAGGCCATTAGTAGTTTGCAACAAATGGCTTAAAGGTGAATTGCTTCACAGTCTGCTACCATACCTCCTGGGCTACCCAGTCCTCCCTCATAGTCACCTTTTAGTATATTCTCCAGAAGAGACAGGACCATTTTACATCTGGGAAGAATGCCTGATCTCTTTATCCAAGGAGAAGACTTTAAAGCAACCCTCCTGACTAATCTCTCTCAAGCACTACAGACTGCTGATTTGTGAGGTGACTATCTTTCATATATACCACATCCAGGCCAGATGTCTCAGCTATTGTAAACCTCATCATGACTTAATGGGACAGTTAAAAATTCTGTGCATTTAACAAAATTCAGAGGTCATTAGCATCAAACATAAGGGAAAGAGTAAATAAATTAAAAGCTCTGATATGTTATGATACGTATGAAAAACAAACTCCTTCACAAGGCAGAGTGAAATATCTTCAGATAACCTGGCGAGTTTTATCTTGAAAATAAGAATCTTGTTTAGAAGTATGTGCATATAAGCAACATAAAACATTGGGACAATGACTTTAAATTTTTCAGAGAAAAAGTTTTCTCTTGAATTGATAGTTTCCATATGTAATATTATGGAAGCGATGCATTATTATGTGATACTCATAGCATATAAGAGGATGATTACTTTTGTGCTTATTCTTATTTTTTAATGTTGCTTAAATTAGATGAGTTATAAAAGCTTGTTTTATGAGAGAAGGAAACCTACAATGACATTTCTCTAGGGAGAGACTCTTCTTTGTTGTAGTATGAAGAGTTAGATGGAACAATATTTATTGACTATTTCAGGCAATCTGTTGCCAATTACTCCTGCCTTATTCTGTGTTTGAACCAGAATCTCTCTGTAACTCCTTTAATAATAGCTAGTGATATTATTCCCTAGTCTCTAAGTACAACCCTGTTACCAGAAAGTAAGCATCTAAAGGGTTCTACAGTAAACTTTATAGTTAATGAGCTCAGGGGTCGCAGAAGATTTCCATTTAATCCACCCCCTAAGCCGACTCTTCCTCATACTCTCACCAGTCTTTTTCTCTATATCCTCTTAATGGAGGAGAGCTTTCAGAGTTGTTTTCGTAGTGCTCCTCAGTAGAGCTGCAGATAGTGATCTGCATTTGGCTCTTAATCTCACCACTGTCTCTCTGTCCCACAGACATTCTTTAAGGCTTTTTTTTTTGTGGAAAAAGAATAGCACTTCTTGCATGAAACTTCTTGCATAAGGAGAGACCTCCACAAATAACTTAACATTTACGTAGAAATTCTGGTTCGTACATCTTGTGGGATTTAAAAAGAAGGCTAAGTTTTTGTGAATGAGTTTTGGCCTCGATCAGCAAGTAAACCAGTAGACGGTCAGTAAAGAAGCCTGTGGTCTCTTTGGAGCTTTATAACCTAAAGCTAAATCTTTTCCCTGTTCTTGCCTATATGTTTTCTTCCCCTCTACCACTTTTCTCCGTCTTCCACCTTTCTACTAACCCCTATGATGCTGATGTTCGTTGTGAAATCCCTAGAAAAACGGAGATCCAAACCTTTATTTACTAATAAACCTCATTACATCAAGTATGTCAATTTGAAAGCACGTAGAACAGAATCACAGAATCATAATTTGGGAGTTAGAGGATGCTTCTGTTTCCTTTTCATCCTCCTGACCCTTTTGTAGTTGTTGGTGGATTAACTTTGGGAAGATGGCTTAGCTTGTTTCTTTAAGTGGCCATTTTGTTTGCAGCAACCTCTGTCCCCTCCCTGATCTCACCACTAACCTCTTCGGTTATATTCAGGGAACAAAACGCTGGCATTATTGACATAAAAACAATCTGAGCCCACTTTTCTACTTGTACTGAGAGTTCAACAAAGTGGGCCCAATAGAATGTTTATGTATGAACTTTATAATATGTAATGGGAATTCAACACTTCATAGAAATATTTTTATATAGGAATTCACTTTACTATCCTCGAGGCAAAGAGACACTTCGTGCTTACTCAAATCCCCTCTCATATGTTAGGTGCCCTTCTGCTTTGGATATGCTTTAAATAGGTCTCTGCCCTACAGAACGGGATTTGCTGCATATGTTTAACTGTTCAAAACTAAAGGGAACTTTTCAGCTAAGCATGATTTTCAAATGCACAGGTGATATTTAGACCTCAACTCACCTTTTTATCTAGGAAAATAGCTTTCCTGATTACTTCTTCAGTAAGATTATCTTTCAATGAAATATATCCCATGGCAAGCTGGCATGTGTTTCAACACGAGTTCATGACATCATCACCTGCACAAGTCAGTGACCACTGGTCAAGTGAAAAGAAACCAGCAACTATTCCGTATGCTTCTGCTATGAGAATAAGATACATATTTCTTGTTTATAGATGGTTAGCTATGTAAACTCTACATCAATGAATACAATATGTATCGTCATCAAGAATTCAATGTTTGGAAAGAAGAGAGTGCAGTATCTTCCTTTGTTTTGTAAAATTTTCCATCTTTTTAGTACTTTCATTTCACTGTAAAGTCAAGTCCCTACCTTGGTATCACCAACATTGTTTGTTATATAAGCAGTATGTTTTCCTTAACTGTAATTAATTAAATACCATATTTTTTTACCTTTAGAACAAATCAGAGCTTTGTCGCAGTCATGAGATCACCAGCAAATTAGATTGATCTCACTCCACAGAATGTGACAGATTTCTGATAAAACAAATGGATGGATGGAAAGTATTGCACAATAATCAGGTGGTGAATAGATTGTAGATGGCTTTTCAAGATTGTTATCAGTTTTAAATGATCTTGTGCTGCATCTGCCCTGAATTTGATGTTCCATAACTAAGATTTCTACGGCAATTGTTCCTCTGTTACACAATGCTGACAATCACTTTGACATTGCGTTGTACATTTACAGGCAATGTGTAGCGATAGTTCTTATTTAAAGTAAAGTTAGATAGTTTTTCTAAAACATATCCTTTACTATAAATTATTTTGAAAAAAAAAGACCCACAAATTTTAATTAGTAGGAAACACAGAGATGTCTGTACATTAGACTTTTAATAGATTTGGAAATATTATTTGATGGTTATTATTTGTGATGTGAGCTTATTATTTGCTACACTGGAAAGATGAAGAGACCAAGAAGTCATCTATCTTCATTTGATGTTTCTGTTATTAATGAAGGTCCTGGCTGAAACAAATAGCTCAGTTATTAAAATGAAATCTTTCCTCTGCACACCACCTGTGTGTATCAATAGGGATGTAGGCTGAAAGTACTCATATTTAGCTGTGTAATTTTTCAGACGCAGGAAAATTCTGGACAGATCATTCCAAGCCCTGTGACTTTTAATTTGATCAACATTTCAATGCACACAACAGCACCAATAGTGCAGTCTGAAAGAGGCCAATGGAAAGAGTGACTAACTTGACTCTAACCAGCGAGCTTTAGGAAAGGAACATCATCATGTAAGTCACAGTTGCTTGAGGGGATAAAGGGGAGAGAGAGATTGAACTGATACAGAGGCCACTCTCTTGAACTCCGTTCTGCTATGGTTATCTGTTTTGTAATTTTCCCACTTGATTTTTGTGTTAATGAAGCTCATTTAAGGTAAGCCATATGTCAATAGTTGTCTGTTTCTGTCAGCCTACTGACAAGGGAAATAAACACTTCCCTTTCCTTCTCTGTTAAAGTCAAACCAGATTCACTCAGATATTTTGTTTCTGTCACATGGACTGGTCTGTTGTAACACATCAATCTGTTAAAGGGCAGTTTAAGGAAGGCAAAGCACAGTACTGTGCTCTTTAATCTGTCAAGGTATATTTTCTGTTCCTTTTGAAATGTTCCTGTATCCTCTGTCAAAGGCAATTTTTGTATTTCACCCTAGAATTCATATTAATTAATCTTTAACATGTAATTGCCCAGGACAATGCCAGTTGTGAAGAACACATCTTGCCTGTCTTATTTTGCTGGTGCTGTGAGTATATTGCACCTGAAGCTGCTTTACATTTTGCAGACAGAGAGAAGACGTTTTAGTGGTCAAAATAGGTGAAAGGAAGTTAAGACTAAAGCTAGATTCACTTGACTTCTTTAAAACTTTTTGTTTCTCTGCCGCAGGATTTCTTTGCGTTTTGATGACACTTTTGATAGCATGTGTAAGTCAAACAGAAAAGTGTCTGATTTTTACAATAATCCAAAGCTCCAAATAATGGTTTAAAGAAAAGAGACTTTATGACATCTTGAAGATGAGTTTTGTCACAGAAAAAAAAGCAAAATTGACTTCAGCAAAGAAACATAGCTACCTTGCAAGAAGTCTTGCAAGAAACTTTCCCATTAGCTGTATCTAATTGGTGTTTTCATGTTAGCATTTAACACTAAGTGCATTTTGTTTGTCAGATTTTCTGTGGAAAGTCTGATTATCGGGCAAAATTACAAGGGTCTACCCCCTGCTCTGGGACTGAACTAGTTTGACCCCTTTTGGTGGGTCACTTTGTTGATTTCCAAAAGCAGCTTCTGTTTCTGGATTCCATCTTTCATAAAAGCTGTGCAGTGAGTTGTCAATGACACTTACGCTTTTCTGACTCCTGTATGTACACGACTTAAAATCTACTTTCTTTATGTAGTGTGCCTGTCAAATAAAGGATGTAATTACTCAAACTTTCATTTTAATATATATCCAGATTAAATACTCACACCATAATGAATAATTCATTTAAAGGCTTATGAAAGTAATTAATATGATCTAATACCAATGTTTGGTGGTCGTGCTTGTTTGCCTGATGGAAAACACACAAAAGTACCAGTCATGACCTTGAATGATTTATAATCTATGGCACTGACACTCAAACAGAGAGGCAGTGTAAAACACAGCCCAAACTAATGAGCTGTGCTGCAGCTGGAGAAAGGAGTCAGTAGCAGAAATTAGGAGGTAATTACCCAGTGGCACAGATGAAGAAAAGGCAACATCAGTGGGACTTGGCTAAAAACAGTTGGAAACATTCATATGGAATGTCTTACTAATTCGCTTGCTAAATCTATGTGGAAACTGAGTCCAGATCCTGTGTTACCTTCTACATTGCTATCTGCCAGTTACTTTTTCCATTAGAAGTATTAGCCTGCTTACCTCACTTGCATGAAATAAGAAAAAGCAACACCTTGCCCTTAATTAGAGCATTTTCCCATATAATGGATCTACTCCATTGAAATGTTTTTATAATTCAGGTTTAAGTCCAGAGTCCACGTATTTAAATCCAAAAGGGTGAAGGACACAGAAGAAAGAGGCACATAATAATGCATCTTCATGCTTATGGGACAAAATTAGGGAACACAGAGAAAGTTGAAATATCAGACTCTAGGATGATTGAGTAATCTCTTGTTGAGTACAAAGTACACTATGGGGTATTACATGGACAAGGAATATGATTAAAACTAATTTTTGAAAAATCACTTCCCAGATCATAAAATGTATAAATCATCTATAAAGCAGCATTTCATGTGGAATATGATTAAGTAGACTTTACAATGTAACAGTAAAACTTTTTCTAAAGATTTTTTGAAAGGGAATGCCAGTTTGGATTGCACTAAAGGTGCATAGCTTGAGAATGTGGGTTATTAGATTTGAACAGCACCTTTAGGATTATATTATATCGGAGGGACAACATGAGATGAGCAGACTGTCACCTGTAAAGTAAAGCAAAACCTTGCTACCTCAGAGAAATCCATCTGAGCAACAGCATTATAATTTTAGGTTCCCCCCGGTTTGAGGACTCCACAAATGCTCAATTGTCCAGTAGGGTGGGAATGGAAAGAAAATCTCTTCTTCACTCTTAATTTCTTTTGGCAGCTGGTATCACTAATGGGAGAATGCAATGCATGTTCTTGTAGAGTCAGGAACATCTGCTAACGTGACAGGCCCTATTACCTGCCAGGTGTTACCTTTTCAGATGGTAAGTCTGGAAAAGACTTTTTTCTGTTTTTCATTTTTAGGTGCTGGATTTTTTACTATATTATTAGAAAAGAAAAAGTACTTTGTTATTATTCAGGGTATGCAAAGTAGTAATTTTCAAAATTATATATGAGACATCTCAATGAATAAGTGGTTGGTTTTCATTGAAGACAGAGGGTCTGTGTTTTAGTGTAGACTTGAACTGGTTACACACAAAAACCTTGCTCGGAATACTCAATATTTGCAGAAGCATCACTTCCGGTTGCTGCCACTACATAGTGGATCACAATTCATGTAAGAAAAATTACTCTTGTTGCCAATTTCTGTGTTGCAGGTTATTCTTCTTAGTCATTATATGGCCCTAGAGCTCCCTTAAAAATAGTACACTGGACAGCCTATTTAAAAAATATTGGTTTGAAATTGAAATTCACCAGTAGTGTTTATGTAAAGAAGAAGAAATCTTTTAGAAATATTCATTAGAAGCTTGAGAACATTTTAGTATCACTATATTCTTCATCTACAAAATAAAAAATTAGTTCTAATAGTAAAAGTGTCTTTGACCATCTTTCCAGGGACTCTTCAGTCACATGTAATGATACATCATGGTCTCTATTGCCATTCCAAGTCATTGTAATGGAAAGAACGAGACAAAGACTGTGATCCCAGTGGGAGGTCTGCTGTTCTTGGCCTCTGTTTTCCTTCTTCTCTTCCATTTCCAGCTATGGATTCTTCTCAGAAGAGTGGAGTAAGGAAATCAACAGCTTTACTGGGAACACAGACATAATACATTCTGATTCTGATCTTGAATATCTTTCTCTTTTTAAAAAGGCTGACCTAAATTAAATGACTAGCAAATAATTTAACTCCTTATAGAAGAAAGCAACAATGTGAATTTTCTCTATTTAACAAAATCACATGGAAACCTAGGACAGAATCCCAAATCAAGCAGTTATGCTTTCATGGGAGGCATGTAAAACTTAGATTTTACTTAATTTGAAATATCTGAAATTATGTCTCCCACCCAAAAAAAAAAGAAGATAAAGAAGAGTTCTCACTTACAGAAAATCATAGACAGCAAATCAGGAACATTTTTCTGCTCACTCACTTAGCAGTGAACTCTCAAAATCTTGCCTAGAAGAGCACCGAGGAAGGAATATGCATGTTTTAAGGAAAACATGAAGAAAAGAACTTAAATACACTCATTCAGTACATTAATTCTGTACAATTTGCACACATGCTATAAACAAATAATACATTTGGATGCATACAGCTACTCATCCTTGGCATGTATATATGGGAGTGAGATGCAGCCAACAAACAACTTTGCAAATAAGGAACACAATGTTGCCTAGAAATGATGCTTTTCTTTGAAAAGATGAGTAATATTCCAAGATGAAAACAATTAGTATTGGACTCGTATCATATTTTTTTCCGATACTTTCAAAAGAACTGGAAAAGCAAGAGACATACTACAATAAACTTATGAAAACAAAAACATGAAAGGAAAATTAGTGAAGCTATTGAGAGCTAAGTATCTAAATTTGGACTTCTGAGTCTAGAGTGAAGCAGCTGTATATTAGACCTGATTTTCCAAAGGACTGAGATCCAAGCATCTTCTATTGAAGCTGACATTTCTGAAAGTGTGATCACCTACGTAAGTGTTTTCACCTGGACATCAGCTCATAATGCTGTTCGTTAGTCCTCGGGAAAGCAACATAAATGCTGTGCAAATAGTAAAATGTTATGAAGAAAGGAAATACAAAGAGAGAAGAAAAATAAAGTATTAAAAAACCCCAAAACAATAGCAAATAAATCTGAGAAGTCAGCCTTTATCTCAGTACTTTTGGTTATCAAGGAAAGCAATGCTGTTATTTTTCATACACCTGTTTTTTCCAGAATACAAGGTGGTAGGATCAGACCTAAATGTAAAAAGATATTTAAAGATTCATCATTTGACTGTGGAAACATTTGACAAAACTGGTTATCCAGCCTTCTCTAGTCTGTTGGCCTGTGCTACAGATAGACTGAGTCTTTTGAATAGCCAGTTAGTGGTAAACATCTGTGAATCTCTTCTGTTTTAACAAGTGTTCTTCATCTCAGATGCTAAGTGTATACTCTTCAAAGCCAGCAAAAGTAGTTCCTACTTGACTTATTTCCTGAGTTTACATGCACAGTGGTAGAATGGGCTCAATTATGAGTTTAATGGAACTTAGCTCATTGCACTATGTCACTCCTGATGTGAATATAGTTTTCTTTCAATTCTTTGGGGGACTCTGTAAAAATAAGTTGTTTCTACATGCATTTATCTTCCATGAATGTATCATAGAACTTTTATATTTTAATATAACATACAATTGGGAAATAATAAAGTATATGCAATACATTTATTTTGTCTGAGGCATTTCTTTTTGTTTAAGTGTTATGCAATATCACAGAATCACAGAATGGTTCGGGTTGGAAGGGACCTTAAATATCATCTAGTTCCAACCCCCCTGCCATGGGCAGGGACATCTCCCTCTAGACCAGGTTGCTCAAAGCCCCATCCAGCCTGGCCTTGAACACTTCCAGGGATGGGGCATCCACAGCTTCCCTGGGCAACCTGTTCCAGTGCCTCACCACCTTCACAGTAAAGAATTTCTTCCTGATATCCAATCTGAATCTACCCTCTTTCAGTTTGAGGCCATTACCCCTCGTCCCATCATTACACTCCCTGATCAAGAGTCCCTCCCCATCCTTCCTGTAGGCTCCCTTTAGGTACTGGAAGGCTGCTATAAGGTCTCCTGGGAGCCTTCTCTTCTCCAGGCTGAACAGCCCCAACTCTCTCAGCCTGTCCTCATAGCAGAGGTATGATATGTATTGCTTGATTCACCATCCTTTATGGTTATCTTCTGATCGTTATACCATGGAGATAAAGATTCACAAGAAGCAAGAGGAAGCTCTACTCTGCAATGGAATGCATCAGCGGAAGCAAGGCAGAGAACAAATATTGGCATTCCAGAAACAGTGACTAGATTAGTTTCCTTGTGGGAGACTTTCTGGCAGTAAGAACCACATGCACCCCATGCTGTGTAGAAGAGTGCTCAAAGTGTGCAAAGCTGTGTTACCTAATGCAATCCCCTTTGCTGAAGTGACATATGTTAATTTGTTTTGGTCTGTTGGATGGGGTTTTTTTTCCATTAATGGTAAAGTTCAAGTTCTTCAGCGGTCTTTTCTTCCCGTGTTCTAGTCATGGAAAGTCTAGAAGCACCTTTTTTTCTTTCATAGACCCACACCAGATTCCTCCAGAGATCACCTTGACAGAAGGAAAAAGGAAACGATAAAGGTAGGATTGTCATAAATCAGGAAGTAAAATAGGAGTCAGAGCTGAAAAAAAGAGACAGTCACAGCTAAATAAGATCCAGTTATTTTTGAAGGGCAAGAGAAAAGCAGTGCCGGGAATTATTTGATTGTTATTTTTAGGGAAGCGTACATTTTCATACAGACAACTTTTCCAAGACTGTCTGTCTGCATATTAGGTGGCTTCAAAGAGCTGCTTAGCCCAGGCAAGCAGATCAGCTGATAACATACAGAAATGATTATTAGCCCAGGTACTTCTGTCTACACAAAAAGTGAAATTTTGTTCAGACAAAAATAGAGCGAGCTCTCAAAACAAACATATAATGGCTGCATGTGTATGCTTGCCCGCTCACATAAAATAATTATAAAAGGAAATTAAAATTAGTGATATTCAATATCAGAAAAGATAGAGGAATACTTATCATGACTCATATGTAGTAGCATAGGGTCTTAGATCAGCTGCCAGATGAATGACTGCTGTCCCTGGGCAATGCAAAGGCAAAGGCAGATTTTGTAAAGGCAAAGGAAAGCCCTTATAAAATTTAAAGTCTTATTTGGCTGAAGGTATTTGTACCCACAACTGATCAATTCAATCTAGGGTTTAGGACTATTCCTGTATTCCTTATTGACGCAAAGCTCTTACGCAATGTATTATCCCCAGTCTGTGCTTTCTGGAGCGTCACTCTCCAAATAATTCTGTCACATACTAGCAGATGATGATTTAGCCTAAATTACTCAAACTCTCACCACTTTTCAGTTGAACATGAAGCATTAAGTGCCTATGAAACCCTAACTGGTGTAAAACATCACAGATTGTCCTCTCAGTAATACTGACTACTGTAAACAGCTCAAACCTGCATCCCATTCTCTACAGTAACAACCCATTAAATTTTCAAGAGTTCAGTAACCCAAAAACAGTATATTAGCATTATCACCTAAAGATCCAGGCTTCCTTTAATAAATTCCTGCTCCTGAGGCAATGGCACTCACTAGCAAAAGCATAACGATTGTCTGGGAAAGGGACAGGCATTTTCAGGGGCTGATCCAACAGCAAGCAACACGTTCCCCAGAGATGAAGAACTAGCTTGCTACCTTCTGCTCTGAATTCCACAGCATTTATTTTTTGCCTCTACCATAAACATGCAGCAACATGAATCTAGCACTGAAATGAACCCAAAACACAGCACTGCTTGTGCCTCTGCGACTGCGGAGGAGGTGTGAGAATGAACATGTGGCAGATGTTACTTATATTGCTTAATGCATTATTGGAAGGTGTTCAAATATTGGTGTGATAAGATATCATATGGAATACAGTAGAAAAGAACAGAACACATGCAGAAATAAAACCTGGGAAAGTGCAATTGTGTTGCAAGCTTTATGGATTTTTTTCCTCTTTCCTCACAGCAACATTTCCCCCAGTTTAATGATCTCAGTCTATTAACCTTAGCAGAAATCAATGTATTATCACGAGGTCTTTTTCCTCTTTTTCTGACCTTATCTAAACACAAAACTTTGAATGCCTTCCCTTTTTTTTTCTTTTTTTTTTTTTCCTAGGTTCATGTGGAAATTTGTTCCCTTAATGTAGTGTTTAATGGAGCTGTTTTACTGCTTCCTCTAATATGTTTATGGTTTGTTCTGATATGTAGATAGATTAATAGAACCGAGGGCCCAAGGTGACCTCCAGGTCACCTATCTAATCTGACTTCCTGCATATCATGAGCCACGAAGGTTATGTCTACATCTTACAATGCTGCATGATGAAGAGATGCCTGAGCTAACTCCAGAATCATAAATATTTTTGTCACATCATTATGGCATTCCTCCTGGGATGATTAGCTCAGTTGGATCACTATATAACATAGCTACACCACTGCTGGATACAAGCTAATATTTCTGCATGAGACCCCAAGGACACCCCAACTCAACATATTTCAACATGAGGCTGCTTGACTTATGTTGGCATCCTCTCAGTTTCACTTAGTTTCTGATGCTTGAAACAAGCTAAAGATAATGCTGAATATATATGTTTTTTTTAATTAATCCTTGCACATAATTCATAATTTGTATGTTTTGTAATATAATATTAGATATAAGTGAAAAATTAAGATAAGAAAGCCTATCTTAAGCATTCAGCTAGAAAAGTCCTGACATATATGAAGACAAGAGGATAAGCAGAACATGAAATTATTCCCATTGTTTAATATGCAGATGCTTGTAAAAGGACTAGAGACATGCAAAATTGTGCACCGTACAAAAGCAGTAAGTGACTCTACTCCAGGATCTTGCTCTTCATTTGCTTGTTGAAAATAAAATGCGGAATGCTTCCACTGGCAGAAGTTAACCTTAAAGTTGTTTGGGATGGCTCCGTGTTTCCCGTGGAGCCAGGAGATCCCCAATTTAATCATTACAGCATATAATCCCAAATAATGAATCTCAGCGATTCCACTCCTGAGCAGCTTGAAGAAAATCTGGCAGTAGTTTGACCTGTCTTTCATTACAGTCCCTACAGATTTTATTCATATGCCTGGTATGCATTCAAACCTGTTCATTTTCAGGTTAAGGTAGTTCCAACAGATCAAGCTGACAGCAAGAAAACAAGATAATACCCAGGTTTTCACAGGCTTACTCTGCATTAAAGAGCCAGCTATACAAGAATCATCACAGACAAGATAGTCACTGTTGTGATGGGGTGCAAAGATAGTAAATTGTATAAATTGTGCTAAATGACATCTAATTTTAAAGCTTTACTTGGTTGTCTTACTGAATGAACTTCCACTACTTTGTCCTTCTCGGAACCTTGCATGATTTAGTCTCTAGTGAAGTGACTCTTTCTGGCTACTTCACAACTTTAGGGTGAATGTATAGTGGGCTAAAAACATATGGTTCATGTTTCAATAGAAACACTTCTTTCTCTATATACAGTCTAGCAGGGTAAATGTTAGCTTTTATTATGCAGATGCAGAAATGTGCTATTGTTTTTATTTTGACCTATGATTTTTCCCCCTATCGTCCTCTTGAGTTCAGTATCATCTATAACTTTCACACTGAAAAGCAGTGATATGAATGTAAGAAGTCACTCCACTTTTCATCAGACTCCACTTAAGGTAATATCCATCTTCCCATTGGTAGCCCTACCATGCAGGGTAATAAAAGGGATTTATGAGCCACCAAACAGTTACAAATGCATGTGTAAGAATCCGTGAATGAATCATGAGCATGAGTCAGGAGTAACTGGAGTTTGAAAATGGTTTTAAATGCAGCAGTCTCTTTGGCTCTTCATTCATAACAAATGTACATGATCACTAAATAGAAAATAAATTTGTTTACAAAAAGTAAACAAAATCTGTCAATGGGAAATGATAACAAAAGAAGCACTGTGAGACTGATGACTATATTCTTCAGTTGCTTCTGTTGCCTCTAACTTGCCATTTGCTTTCTGACTTTCAGTCACTGTGCCCTTTTTTGACAGATGAAATTGTATGCTAAAAATCTGTTCTTCTAATCAACCATCAGTCCAAGGACCTCATAATTGGCTGGGATCTGAACACACTTGCATCCGCTTCTGTAAGAAGATAAAGTGGAGAAGTCCTCCTGCTGTCTTTGAGATATGTAGCAACGCAACTCGGCCTTCATCCTACCTGAGCATGAAGCCGCATGACCAGTGGTCATATTCATAAACTGGTGCATGCAAAACAAAATACATTCTCTGACATAATACATATTAACTAGTATGTTCTTAATCTTTTTTTTTACTTTAATACGGCATCAGATTTCCTTCTCTATTGGACTTTAAAAGTGTTTGGTTTTTTTTTTTCAAAAAAAAAAAGAGAAAGCAACTGACCCTGAAGTGTATGAGCAAACAGGGCAAAACATACCTACACTGACTTAAATCTCCCCTATAAGCTCAAACCGGGATCTAAGCTATTTTGTTTAATTGAAGGCCAACAACACATAGTAATAAATACAGGGAAAAAATAAGGTGATTTTTGCTCACTTTTTTCATCATAATAATCTTAGTTGCAACTGGAGTATAAAAACAGGGCAGAGATGTGACCTTTGGTTTGGCTTCTTTACTCAGTTGCTTGATTTTTAGAAACATAGGAAGATAACTTCAAAATTTTAGACTTCCTTACCCACGTTCATTCAACTTACAGCATTGTCTGTTTTTTAAACCCTTGCTTTAATGAAAAATTCAGCCCCTGTGCAAGCAAAGTGCAATGCTACAGACAACTACAACTTTTGTTGTTCATTTAAACTCAGTGTTTCTGCCGTAAACCAGGCTCTAGCACTCTGTCAACACTCTGTTGATGTGGTACTATGCTCTCATTTTCCAAGCTATCAAGATCTAGTCTGTCTTTAGGAACAAAATTTGAATGTGAATCAGACTGTTTCCCCTCTTCTCCTCATAATAGATTTTCCCTGACTGGAAAATTAGTTGAGCTTGATTACCAAAAGAGACAAAACACAAGATAAAATAGATTGCATGGATATTCAAAGTGCTTTGGCTTGTGTGTGATCTTGAGTCCTAAGTTTGAGCATAGACAGATATACTCCTCAGGACACACATGCGTACACAATGAAAAGATGGTTTCTGTTGCGCAGATATAATGCTGTTTTATACTGGTTGGATTTGGCCACGAGTGTTTACTTACAGCACGTGTTTTTTTATTTACTACAATTTCTTGGATTTTTTTTTTTTATTTCAGTTGTATATAATTGGACTTCTAGTTAACAGTTTTAATGTTCTTAGTTTGGAAGCTGTACACCCTTATAATTGGTGACATTTTCTATAAACATTTATTTTGCTGATAGAAAATCTCACATTCTGCAGGACACTGCAAAGTATGCAGTGAAAATAAAGAGATGGCCCATTTCAAACAAACAGAAGAAAGTCAAGGCAGCAGATATTTAATGCCTCGATCCATCTGCCATTTGAAGACAGAGAATGTCTGTTTCTTGTCAGCTCGCAATAGGAAGCAAAGCAGGATGTAAGGGCTGCTGCAGTACGGAGGAAAAGGGCACATCAAACATCATTCATGTCAAGTCCATTGTTTGATCCATGCTTCTTTGTCCTTTACATCTTTGCATATCCATGTCATTTAGGTTTTGTCTACATGAACCTGACATCCAGCTCTTGAGCTTACAGTCAGTTTTCAAGAACTTCTAATTTACATCCTGAACATGTAGCTAGTTATCCTCTAAGCTTATTCACACGACTAATAACAGTTATAATGCTGTTAATAACTTCTGATCATGTGTTTAGTTAGTCAATGTTGTCTCCATAAAGCAACAGTGAAAAAATCTTCCATAAATAAAGTGTTCCAAAGCTTTCAGAAACGTAATTTCTGAAGACTTCATGACAACTCTGTTGTTCACAATTCTTGCGTCATGCATTACACTATCTCGTCGTTCGAGATCTCAGAGTCTCAGGTGACTCAGCAGGAAAATTTCCATGCTTACTTGAGTGCATTTTTGGGCTAGTGTCATAAGATGTTGCTTGCCGTAAGAGATATTACAGGTAGATGGAGAGAAGATTTTGGAAGTAGACATAAACTTTGCATTCTTTAGGTTCTTCTTCGGCTAGTAAGATGAGGGGAAAATAATCATTAAGAAATGTACAGCTAGAGAAAAACAGACCTAAAGTGTCAGCATTTTCTCTGAGAGCAAAGTTGGCAATTTGTGTCCCTTTAATAGTTCATGAGGAAGACAAGGTAAAAAATGCTTGTAGTATAAGTTTGTTTATATAAAATTGGCTGCCGGTAGTGCTTTTCATGTTACTAGTCTGTGAGGCTTCCTTGCTTAGAGCTTGAGTTCAGGTTGATTTTTATACCCCTCCCATGTAACGAGTAGCGCAAGGACTCTAAATTTCGGCGCTGGTGCAATATTCCTGTGAAGCTGGATATAAAGTTTGGGACTCAAATTTTCCGTATGCAGAGATATTTGCTTTTCAGTGCAAGGCGATATTTGCTTGTCAATGCAAGGTGTGCAACATACCTTTAGAGTATAGGAGTGGCGCAGGGCCGAAGACACAGACACACAGTGTGTAGCCAGTACTGTGTACTGTAGGTACCTATTTCAAGGCTATGCCCATTGAATAGAATCATAGAATCATTTAGGTTGGAAAAGACCCTTGGGATCATCAAGTCCAACCATCAACCCCACTCTACAAAGTTCTCCCCTACACCATATCCCCTAACACTATATCTAAACGATCATTTCATTGAAAAAATGATCAACTATAGTAAAACAAACAAATAAAAAATAATCCCATAAACAAAGTTCTATTTCATCCTTGCAGTACATTGAGAGGAAAACTACACTTCTTTTTTGTCCTTCTGCTATGTAATCTATCTCATGGTACTCATCCACACGTTAGGACTTGCAGCAGAAGATGAAAATGTTACCTTCACTCCCGTAAGAGAGTTGGCCTATCATTAGATTATGCATGTATGAATAGAAAGCCCAAAAGCTTGCTTGTCTTCACTTTCCAGGAATGAGTCCATTTAGGATTACCTCTGCATACCTTGCTTCCTTGACACCTTCAGATCATTGCATGCTCAACAAAACTGTTGCTGCAGAGTACATTATGGTGAGCGTAATCTCATCCCAAATGGCATGGACATCTTACACTGGAGACAGGGAGTAAGAGGAAAAAGAATCTCCTCAGATCCAGGCCTCTAAACATTGACCTCTGAGACACAGTCAGGAGACAGCCCTGTATGGTTCAACTTGTTTAGTTAATCATTCAGTATTATAGCAAACACTTGTACAGCTGAATCAAAGTTAAATTTACTTTCTCAAGAAGCTACTCAGGTTTAGTTTATGGGCTTATCCAAATATTGTTGATAGGAAATATTCTTGGCTTAAAAATCCTCTCCATGACCAGAAGGGTGCATTGTCTGCACAGAATTAATTACTGCAGAACTTGAGACTATGAATACACATACCATGTACCATGGGTGGAGTCTAGCTAAGTATTTCAGTGTTGAAATAATGGCATAAGAAAGGCATCTTTTGACTGTCTATTGTAACAGTGCATACCCTCATGTGGAAAGCATTTTTACATCCTATTCATCAAACAGAAAAGCCTCCATAGACACAGTACAATTGTAAACAGAAAGATTTTAAGAACCTCACACAAGAAATCTGACTGTAAAAGTTTATGGTACTGCTGAAACTCCTGTTGATGTCGTGTTGGCAACTGGTTGACTTCCTCAGCATCTGGTGCTACTACACTTGATCAGATCAGTGGTGACTGGATACCAATACCCTAAGAATGGGAGGGCTACTTCTAGCTTGCTCTGGGGATGCAAGTCAAGAAGCTTTAGGGCAACAGAGCTTAGAACAAACACCCCAGAATTAAAAAAAAAATATCAATGACTGCAGGCAATGTCCAGCAGCTAACTCTGCTGAAAGGAAATGAAGCAAATAGGAACATTTCATGCAGAAAGCTTGTAACTTCAAAGGTAAGAGATGAGAAATTTCATGACACAGTGTCTGAAGAACAATTTCCCTGTGAATGCTGACGAGACCCATAATTGGTTGCTTATATGTTGTCAGAGGCAAACACAAAATTCATATGCTGTAACTGAATCAGCTAAAAGATTTTGTAGAATTCAAAGAAGCAATACATAGGACTGCTTCAAAGACAAACTGAAGTGATCCAATCTAATTTTCGGTCCAACTGTTATTTTTATTTAATTCTAATGTTAGACCAAACTGATATCCACTGCAAGGTTGCTGTCAATTTTCCTTTAAAAATGATTTCTCAGGATTTTAGCACAGCTGTTCAAACTATAGTTTCTTCTCAGAAACTATAGATATAAAAAGGAAATTAATCTAGAAATGCTGAAACTCTACCATATGCTATGCTTACATTCACAAAACTTCATCTGCCACTGCAAAGGTCCATTTTTCAAGGATTCATGAACACGCCATGAATATCTACAGTTCAGAAAATAGCCAGCTATTATTCTGGGAAATTACATGGTTTGTTGACTGCCCCATAACATTCAGTTTAACTGCTGGTTAAAATGTTTTCCAGAAGTACAATTCATATTTCAAGTCTTTCTGCAGGCAAAAAATAGAGTCCTACAAAAATAAAATCTTTTTTCATCATTAAACCTAAAACAGATATTTTGTCTTGTGTTGATACAACCATGTTTTATGACACTTGTCCAGTTATTTCTAAGATAGTTTCTTCTATCCAAGCTGGCATAAATCTGTGCTCTGTCTACTTGGTAGTAAGAATTATATAACAGAGCCATATCTGAGGTAATAACCCCTGGCAAAACCAGTTCTTATGTATATTAGAAGGCATATCAGTGGAATTAGCAGTACTTTTATTTATTAAAATTTAATTATATCTGGAGTAATGAGATTGGTGTAGAGTGGATGGCTAAATTCATGTTTTGCTAATTTGGCACAAAATACTAGTGTCTGGATAATATTAGGCAGAGTACTAGGAAGGCTGGCTGAGGAGAGGATTCATCACTCAGACCTGGGTGAGTTTTGGGCAAAGCTATATCCGTATTTCATGGAGTTCATGGCATAACATGAGTCCTGGCTCTATAAAGGCTTATTCCATACTTCTGAATCACATATGGGATCTAGTTAAGGGTAGAATATTAGCATTTTGATGGGTCACCAGCTGGCCATGGCAGGGAGGTTGGTGCAGCTTGATTCCCTACACATTAGCACCATCCTACATGGGATGCCATCCTGACCCCTCCTTCTCCTTTGTATATGCCTGACCCAAACACATTCAGAAAGCAACCTTTATAAATTAGAAAAATTGCAATCCATATGAAGGCTAATATTTGAAACAGGAGAGAATGTCACTGTAGTTTACATTAAATCCAGTATGGAACAAAGTAGTTAATGCATTTCTGCTTATGTCTCTGTTTCTTACATCTTCCAACAGAAATTGGAAACTTGCGTTCCATCAGAAGTTCTGCAAACATATATGAAATTACTTTTGCCATCTCTACACAGCTGACCATTTTTACAGATACTGCATCAGCTCCTTAGCATGTGAAAGAGTAAAATATACTCAGATTTTAAACATTTGAATGTAACTTAGGTTAAATTAAGCAGCATATCAGATATCCCATGAGGCCAATCTAGAATTTCTAATTATTTTCCAATTACATTTATCATTTCCCTCTGCAATGTGAAATGGAATGAAGTGGAGTAGGTCAACAGTCAAATGATTATTTCTTGAGAAAGACCAATTCCTTGTCATCCAACCCAAGCATTAAAGAGAGTAGTTGAATGCACTTTTTAAATTATTTCAATACCCTTCTGTTTAGATTTATTTTATTTTTCATTGTTTCATTTGTGAAACCGAGGCTCCTAGGACCTTGGTTTCCACTCCTATATTCCTTTAAAGCTCTATATGCTTCCAGAGTAATGCATATGTCTGGTATAAACACATGTAGATATAACTTTCTGCAAACAAGATTGTAGAGTGCACCTTCTTACAGAAGGTAAGCTTTCGCTTGGGAAAGTGTCCAATTATTATAAATAGATTCTTCAGTGAAGCACAAAATACTTCAGATACAGAAGACGTAGCATTATTAGTCACTGCAAAAAGCCCTGTGATCATTTTTTCTTTTAGTTTAATCAGAACTGATTTGGAACAAACAAAAAAAAAAACAATCCTGCAGTATGCTATTCTTAAGCCAAGCCATTCACAGAGGTTTGGATTTATACAGATTTGAGAGTGGAGAGGAAATGCTGAGACAACTAGTACAAGTTTTCTTAGAAAGTAATATCTGAGAAACTTTGATTTATTTGGGTTAGAGAGTATGGTGCACAATTGCTCATTGTTTAGATTACATGGAGGAGGTAACCTCTTAATGTGTTACAAACTTTGAGTATAGAAAACAATTAAGACTAGGCAAATGTTGAAACCTGGTTGAACAAAGGCTAGGTAGCAGAGAAGGGAGCTTCTCAGCTGATTCCCCTTTCATTTTAACTTTGCCATAAGTAATGTAGGGTCTCTGAGGGACAGAATGATTTCTTCTTCTGAGACTCTTCACAGACTTCTCCACCAGAAGAGTTTTTTATAAAAAGTCAAATGCAATTGTCATTCAAATAGCTTTGGCAAAAGCAATCAACAAATATTTAGCTAACAGATCCCATATCACTTTTAATGTATATTTTATGTGCATATGTGTGTGTGTACATACACATGCATGCATAGTTATACAGATTTAAGGGAAATTACTAGTTCCTGAGTCTAACACAATCCTGGTACATATCCACAGAAATATTTTAGATAAGACATAGACTTAGGCTCTAAATATACTAGATTTAAGATGTTAGAACAAGTCTTATTCTAAGTTTAGGACACACTTCTGTGCTTGCTGTGGCTACTGCATAAACCTAAGGAGAGCATCTCCAAAATAGGAATAGAAGAGAACACTGTTTGCAGTCTTACTAACCCAGGCCTGTAGGCAAGTTTGTTTGGGAAATTAACACTGCTAACTGAGCGATAACTGTTGGATACTAATAAAAACAGCTGTCAATTTGATGTGAGTCAGCTTGGGCAAAAGACAAGTGCCAGAAGAATCTTAGGATATAAAATTTTGACTGTTTTCCTCTTTTTCCCATGTAGTTTCACAAGCTGGCACAACAAGGAATCAAGACATCACATTCCAGTGCAACAGTAGTAATAGTTTACTTGATAATTCAGAAACCACACAAAACTTTAGTATGGTTTGTAATAGTAATATATGCAGTAAACATCATAAAGGTCTTGTCTAAACAAGGACTCTCAAGAAATATAGGGTAAATCAATTAAAGTATTAATTTCAAGTGCAATTGCATTAAGCTCTTGTTCCCTTTAGACTGTCACATTCAGGGGCACAGTGGCTTTATTTCAGTTTAAGCTACTCCTATCCGAAAAGAATTAAAGCTCCTTTACTTCTTTAAGAGGTTACAACTAATGGGTAAATCCATTTGTACTTTGTGCCTTAGCTCTGGTTGATTCCTCCTGACTTTTCTTTTTCCTGTACAGACTAGCCTGAGCATAATTTTTGTCCCCCTAATCAGGTACCTGATTCAGGTACCTGATTTCTATGCTGGTTTCCAGGCATACCTGTAAGGTATGTAGGTTAGAAAAGTCCCCCCAAAAAACCAGAAGTTTCTAGGAAAGCTCTCTATAGAGTTGTCCTCCACAAGATCTCTTTTCCATTCCTGCAGCACTGGCATAAAATGTAACTATGTGAACTGTAAGAGGATACAAGTCGTAGGCCTGCTTAAAATAACAGCAAAATAGGTATCTGTCAGCAATATGTTTTGCATTACATTGGACAGAACATAAAACCAGAAAAACAACATAAATCACTGTATAACATAAGAAGCATTGTAACAGCGCTATAATTTATGTCTGTGTTTCACAGCGCTTGATTTCATTCCTGCTAGCCTTCATTTTCTCTTTGCTATGGTCCACATTCTCCTTTGGAAACACCTTGCTAATTTTAATATCAGTAGGACAATTAACCCCAGAGAGAGAAATGGCAGCTAGATGCATAAGAGAGGAGGTATGGTTTAGCGACAACAAGGTGAGCCAGAGGAGAAAAGAACAAATGCTGACAGATACAGATAGGAAAGGTCAATCTCTTGTTTCTTCCCAACAAAAGGAGAGAAAACAAGGAGAGTGATGAGGAAAGAAACAGAACTAGAGTCATGGAGAGGGCAGAACATAATAATTCTGTTAAGTCTACATGTTAGAACTGCACCCATAGTTAAGCTGGATCTATCAAGAGAGTGAAGCACAAATAGGAATCCTACCAAAACACAGTGTAGTTTAAAAGCGGGAATATTTTTTTCAGGGACAATTTTTCTTGCAGCTTCTGTCCCCTTGCCTTTGGGTTTTCTGTTTCCGTCCAGCTTGTATTAGTGCTCAGAGACAGGAATGCAATAGTATCACAAAATGGTAGATTTTCTCTGATAAATAATAGGGCACTTTGTTTTGGAGTTATACATGGAGCAGGAAAACCCAGGAATGACTTAATTAAATGACTAAATATCTAAAGCAGATATTTCATTTGCAGTTTGGTCACACAAAAGTCACTTCCAATCATGGACACTAAAGATACGGTTCTTTTCTAACACTCTCCAAGATATACCTCGTATCTATATATGAATTACTGCTAGTGATTCTTTTAGTAACTGGAAATTAGCATTTCCCTGCACCTTGTTAGTTTCATTCTGACAAGTAACTTTTCACCCTTTTTTTAAGTTTAACATGCAGCTAAACTTAAACTCTCCTGGTTTTATCTAAGGATGCAGTTTGATGTTACAACAAAACTGATCTAACCATAAACTGCTGTCAGAAGAAGCAATCTTGCTTCCTCTTTTCTCCCGCCAGCCATTTATTCCACCCCCGCCCCCCCTCCCTTTGCCCTAGGGAGAAAAAGATTTTCTTTCTCTTCCTTCTTCTTTTTCCTTTCTTTTTCTTTCTCTTATTCTTTCTTTCTCTTTCTTCCTTTCCCTCTTTCTTTCTTTACCCTCTTCTGTCCTTCCTCTCCCTTTCTCTCCTCCTCTTCCCATTCCTCTTTTTCCTTTTTTTTCTTCCCTTCCTTTGCTCCTTCTTTCCTTCTTTCTTTACCCTCTTCCTCTTTGGCTCTCCCTTTATCTTTCTTTCTTTCTTTCTTTCTCTCTCTCTTTCTCTCTTTCTTTTTTTTCTTTTCTTTCTTTCTTTCTCTCTTTCTCTCTTTCTCCCTCTTTCTTTCTCTCTCTCTTCTTTTATCCTTCTTCTCCTCCTCTTCCCTTTCCTCTTCCTTTTCCTTTTTCTTCTTTCCTTCCTTTGTTCCTTCTTTCCTTCCTTTGCTCCTTCTTTCCTTCTTTCTTTACCCTCTTCCTCTTTGGCTCTCCCTTTCTCTCTTCTGCCCGAAGGACCTCGGCGGGGCTGGGGCTGGTGGCGGGGCCGGAGGAGAGGCGGGGTGGTGAAGGACGGCGTGGGGCGCGGAGGCGACCGCCCCCGGTGGCGAGCGGGGCTCGCTGTGCGCGGCCGCCGGCAGAGGGAGCGCACAGCGGCCCTTCCCGGTGCTCCGCCTCCGAGCCTGGTGGCGGAGGAACGCATGGAGCCGGAAGAGGGCTGCACGTAAAAGTCCTTTTCCATCTATTACAACACCAAAAGGGAGATTTACAGCAAGCGATGGATTAAACTGAGTAACAGCTTTTCCCTTGTCCTTATAGCAGGTTTCGTACGAGTCAATTAGAATAATCACTGTTTATTTAACCATTTGGTCAGGATTCAAGTCTGTGATGTGTAAACACACATGAAATCGCTTCTAAAGAACGAGGAGGTAACAGAGTAACAGCTCTGGGAGAGCCAAAATTGGCCTTGCAGCTATTACAATTTCCATAAAGCAAGTAAATTTACGTAAGAGGTATTTTCTTACGTTAGCTAGCTAACACAAATAAAGCAACATGGACTCAAAAGCCAGGAAAGCCAAATGCTAAGCTTTAACTTCCTCAGTTTTAACTCTTCACATTGTATATCCTGTAGTTTTTATGGCAGACCGTAAATAACAAAATGATACATTAAGGTTTCCATTTAATAAGGAAACCAGGAATAGAAAATAACACGTGTACAACTTGGCCAAGTAAACACTGTGGAAACAGTCTTAAATTTTAGTGTTTCCTGAGTCTGGATCGAGGATGTTTTAGACACACATCTGGATCAAATGATGTGACTTGAGTCCTTCTCAGATATGAAACTATGGCATAAGATATTTTCTTATACTGGTATAACTCAGCTCCAATGGTTTGGGTGTATGGTTTTTTCCCAAATTTTAGCATATTTAGATTGAAAAGCAAAAATTATAAATTTTACCATCAAAGTAATTAATTTGGAAAAGTTGTAAGGCACTGGAAAAAGAGTGACAAAGTTAAGGAAAAACAACCTGTACCGAGAGAAGTTTTTCTTCTTGAGATACCCGTATTTAGACAAGAGAATGTGCAGTTAATTGCACATGATAATGATCTCTCTTGCATGAAATTACACCAGAACTACTACGTCAGTTGCAAGTGAATTGCTCCTGATTTACACAAGCACAAGTGCAATTAAACAAGACCTTTGGTTACGTTTAAAACACAAGATCATACTTTCCAAGCGCCTATTTTTTGGTCATAATAATTTCCTCTGCCTTCGTGGTACTCATAGCAGAAAACTCCCACAATGAACTCCAGTTCTCCTTTATTTGTATAAAATAACATTGTCTTTTTTAGGGCTCAGCTGAAGTCTCTGGAATGTGCACCTCTTGCTTGGTTTAGAGCTCTAACTTTGAAAGTGTCTACAATCAAATTTAAAAAAAGGGCAATATAGGTGCACAAGAACATAAGTATAGATGAGTAATTAAAGCATTTTTTTGAGACTCATGTTAACATAAGAAAAATCAAGATGTATCTGGTGTATAAGTACACTGTAAAGTATCCTACATAGGTAACAGTCTTCAACAGCTGCAGAATCCCTGAAAAAGGGTCAGGCTCAGTTTTGAGCTGAGACACTCAGAGTAGGCATGGTTACGGTGATGGCCTCAGATGTGTTATCACACCCACCTCGGCACATCATACTTTCCTCAGAGAGTGGGACTGAAGAGGATTAGAAGGAAATGTATCTTTCACCTTCCCAGTCCTTTCCCACCTGGACTCCAGATGGCCTCCAGGGGCCTCTGGGGTGTTTAAAGTTACACCAGCTTCACTTATACCACAATGTCCAGTACATCATGTAGGGAACCAAGCATCCAGCTTCAGCCATTCTGGCTGCTAGAGTTACTAGCTATTTTTGCTCTAAGACATTGGATGAACAAGAGGTGTCTTCCATAGCACCTGCGGGTCTTTTCCGTTAAAACGTGGGGTTTGATTCATGACAGCTTGAGGACTCTCCAGTTCCAGAGTATGTGTCTTTAAATTTGAGGCATTTGCTCTAACATGCTGTCACTCAGATCTTTGCTCAGATGTTTTGTCTGAAGGCATTCCTCCAGGGTCAGTTCTGGCACCAGTGCTGTTTAATATCTTTGTCAGCAACATCATGCTTCCGCTGATGCATTCCATTGCAGAGTAGAGCTTCCTCTTGCTTCTTGTGAATCTTTATCCCCATGGTATAACGATCAGAAGATAACCATAAAGGATGGTGAATCAAGCAATACATATCATACCTCTGCTATGAGGACAGGCTGAGAGAGTTGGGGCTGTTCAGCCTGGAGAAGAGAAGGCTCCCAGGAGACCTTATAGCAGCCTTCCAGTACCTAAAGGGAGCCTACAGGAAGGATGGGGAGGGACTCTTGATCAGGGAGTGTAATGATAGGACACGGGGTAATGGCCTCAAACTGAAAGAGGGTAGATTTAGATTGGATATCAGGAAGAAATTCTTCCCTGTGAGGGTGGTGAGGCACTGGAACAGGTTGCCCAGGGAAGCTGTGGATGCCCCATCCCTGGAAGTGTTCAAGGCCAGGCTGGATGAGGCTTTGAGCAACCTGGTCTAGTGGGAGGTGTCCCTGCCCATGGCAGGGGGGTTGGAACTGCATGATCTTTAAGGTCCCTTCCAACTTTAACTATTCCATGATTCTAAGGCCCAAGGATGTTTCCATATATACCCAGCCCACGTTTAAAAACAAAGGCTTTACTCCTACTAATCCAGAACTGAAAAGCCCTAGACAGTTCCAGTTGACTGGTGGACTGGCAGTTTGGAGGTGTTAATGCTCCTGCCTCTGAAATTCTTGAATTAAAGTTCTGACCACTTGGGTTTCTGAAAGGAATTTGTTTGTAGTACAGAGATTATACAAAACTGTGAAATATTCACCACTAAAGTTCACTTGGAGCTTTAACTGGTTCTGGAAAAAAAGAGTTGCAAGTGTTCCAGTAAAACTAGTTATTTCTTTGACATGTTTGATCACCTCTCGCTCTGTCTAGATTTGTCTATAGTATGGGTGGGACATGCCCAGAGATGCTTTTCTGAAAGGAGAACCAAGTGCTCACAGCTTCTCCAGATCAAAAGCCTGCAAACAAGTTCCCAGATACCAGGGATACACCTCTACATGTGCTCCAAAGACATGGTCTGCTGAAAACAGGGCTCGTGCACAGCAGAGCACTCAGCATTGATGCACATTTGTTCATCTGCCACAAGCAAAAATCCCTGCAAAAGTCTGCCTGCAAAAGACCACAACAATGCAACTGTGCACACAGGCACACAAAACACACAAATCTTGCCCTGCTGCAGGAAAAGGAACCCCCAGCAGTTCCCCAGAAGTCTTTCTGGGGAACTGCTACATTTTCTGTAAAAATCAGGAACATCTTGTATTCTTTTTCTCTCTGTAGTCATTTCTGTTCTAACCAATACTCTCAGAAATTAACTTCCTTCTCTGATCACCACAAAAACTGAAAGGCCCTTGGACAACCTGTCAGCTTGTTGTCCTATTTCATTTTTTCAGACCAACACATCATTCTGCTATAAATCAAAACTTCATTATCATTTCACATAAATTCTCTCTGCAAATATTTTCAGGTGGTTTTATTCCTGAATTATTGAGCCATATAAAATACATCTGTAGTCATGCCTGCCAGAGTTCTTGTAACTCAGTGGATAAGCACTAGTTACACACACTAAAGTTTCCTAAGAGTGGCTTTGGCAGATCAGAAGTGCTGAGATTTTAAACAAGATTTCATAGTGTTTTGGTGAAGGAACTGTTTGCCTGGTGGATATACTACACTATATACTTCTTGAATATATTTTTGTTTTCCTACATGTTCTGGTAAGGTTCCCAAAATATTAAATAAGCTCATGAGAAAAACTAAAATATGTCTGAATGTGCAAATATTTCTTTGCCATTCCTTTTTTAAAGCACAACTTAAAATGAAAGCATAGGGTAACTTCCACTTAGAGTTTCCTGCTGTTAATAGCTGATACTGCGTGACTTTGATCCAAAGAAGGGAGAGAATCGTCAGGGAAGAGACGCAGACCATCCAGACCTTTAGACCTTGAAGAGGTTTTTGCAAGAGCTCATTGAAACCAGTGATGCGTGGTGCATGTTGGGTGGTGTTGGTCCGAAGAGCTGTTTTCCCACTCTGCCTGGGCATTTGCTCCACCTCCTCTTACCCATGTGGAAATTATTTGTTCTCAAGGCTGTGAGGGCTTAGCCCTTGAGCAGGGGCCTTGCAGGGTGGTACCCAGAAGATGGGGTTGGGAAGAGGTGGCTGAGGAGTCCAGGGGTGAGACTGTAGGCAGCCCAGAGGTTTCTCAACAGTTGCACATGGGGCAGCCGCCTGAAGTCCCTAAAGTTCATAGCAGCTTCTCTCCTCCATAAAAAAACCATAACTGCCAGTTTCACTATGATCCATTTCAAACCAACCATTTAGCTAGTTGGGCAATATTCAAGTAACGTCTGAGCTGCATTACAGGTTTCACTTGCTGTAAGTAAATTATAGTTTTAGCTGCAATTAAAAAGCAATGAGTATGCTAGTGTACAGTAACATAAGATTTACATAAAATGTGATGGAGAAGAAAAACACAGATTTTGGTAGCCAAAATGAGCTACATCAAAGGATTTCAGATTGTGCATTACTAAGTCCTTTCTGAGAGTGCGGACACTTAACAGAACATATTTCCTGGAGCCTCCAGCACCAGCAAGAGCAGATGGGACAGAGACCTCTAGGAAGGACACACATCCTTCCTGGGGTAGTAAGCCAAGGTTGTTCAGCTCCTGCCAGCAGATCTATTGCTACCCAGTCTTCTTTGCCAAGTTATCCACTGTATTACGAATTCTATTTTTATGGGGTCTTTTCCTATTATTTTTAATATATACTTAGAATGTTCTCTGCAGTATTATCACAGCAGAGGGAGTAATCAGCATAAAATAGACATGCCCAATTCAATTCTTTCAACTAGTTAGCTGTGGTATGAGTTGTTGTCTAGCTACTCAGCATGGTCTGATTTATCTTGGTCCTCAGTGGGTTAAATCTATTCAAACAGAAATATAGCAAGAATCTGTATTTTATCCCCTTTTGAAAACTTATTGGGAACCATTAACATCTACTTATCATGGCTTTCTGTACAATAGTAATGAGGTTGCATTCTTTGTAATGTTTTCTGAGAAGTTTTGAAAGTTAAAACTGCCTTGTTCAGCAAAACAGCAAGTGGAAGGCAGAAGGAAAGGGAGTATTTTAAATATGCAATTGCTTCAGGGCTCCTAAGTGCCAGTGTTTTGGAAACATATTCTGCATTAGTCTCTCTCTCTCCAATAAAAATTGGTGAGAGTCCAAAACTCCAATCTTTTGTGTTTGAAAAGTATGCCCCTGTTAGACCATTTTATGCAATAAAAAGTTTAAACATTTATTAATAAAGAAGTGTCTCTGTGTCTCTGTTGGGTTTTTTTTCACAGACACGGGGGAGCTTAAGGCCTCAGTTTCACACTCGGTTTTCCATTAGATGATTTTTGCATCTACCCTAGAAATAAAAATAACAATAGAGACAGAAAAACATTACAGGAGTGGGGTCTTGCAGAGAAGCTGTCAGTTCTAATGATCAGTTTCCGGTGGGCTCCAGATAGGACACAAATAACATATATAGCGTAACTAGAATACCAAACATGAAATACAGGACAATGTTAAGTAAGGAAATGAAAATCATTCATTCCTGCAGTTAATGAATCTGTGCTGCAGATAGAGACTTACCGATGGTTTTGGAGTTGGTCCATGTATGTAAGGGTTAGTACAAAGAGTGGAGGAAGAAACATGCAGCTGGGAACAGAAGGAGGAAAGTGTTAAATCGTTTCAGCCACAGCGTTAGATTAAGGCTCTGAATTTCAGAAGTCAGGGAAGCAGGCGGGATCTAGAACATCACAAAGTCCTTTCTCTAGGGTTGGTCCAGCAAACCCTCACTGACGCTGTCATAGATGCACTTCACAGTTAGAAAAAGATGAGTTAGTAAGAGTCCCTTACTGTGCTAGGGGGATAGTATTTTTCATTACCAACTTCTACCTGTCTTGGATGTGACTATTCATAATATAAGTGACTCTGCCAGAAGTCCTTCTCAATTTGTTACTTTGAGAAAAAAAAACAGCATTTTGCCTTTAAAGGTCCTCCTACATCAAGTTCTCTTAGACTCATATCATAACCCATTTTTACAACAGAAATCCCTAGAGAAAGCAAGAGGAAATTTCAAAAGCTCTTTATTTCAACAGAGTTGGCTCATCGCAAGCAATTGTCTCAAGTACAATTATTTGACTTATCTGAAGGCCAGAACCTTAGTACACAGGAAAAACTGATATAATAAAGCTTATATTAAAATATCTCATTTGCAGAATTATGGCCTATTGCTAAATGTGGCATATCTTGTAACCGTTGGATGATTACCCAAGAGAACTCAGTCATTAACCTGGATTTTTCTGTGCTCACTTTTTTATTCATTTATGGCAAAGCCCTGAATCTTAATCTATGTAAACATGTAGAAATGCCTGTCGAGGAACAGATTAATCATTTTAACTCCTGCTTAATACATCGTCCGAACCTGTTATGACTTGAGAAGGCAAATAAAGCTGCCCAAACCAATATCAGATTCACCACAGGGTTCATCATTCCTGGCCCGTGACCCAGAGTGGCTGTCAGCAAAATAATCACTTATTTGTCCAACCCCTTAATAAAGTTGGAGTTTTCAGTCCATATTCTCACATTATGTTTGGCTTAAAAGACAAAGATACGTATTGCTGCATTGTCTGGTCTTCGAAGACGAGCAATATAAAGTTAGAAGTCCCTAAAGAGCAGAAGCAGGACCAATAACAAATAAGAAGGGTATCATTTAGCTTTTTCAGAGTAGATTTTTAAAAATTCATTTTAAATGTGGTTGCAGGAACACACATTTGTTTCTGGAAAGGCTCTTTCCTGTAATTTATGAGCTACATCTCCTCAGGGGCTGGACACAGCCCGTGGTGGATGAGCTGTACTTGCAGCTTAAGCTGTTCCTCAGAGAAGGCTTCAGCACGCCCTGTCCCCCTCAGGAAGTGGGGAGAAGGACATCAATGCCATCTCCTCAGCTTTCTTTCTAAGCTACAGATCATTGCCAGTCATCAGCTTCAGTGGTCACCCTGCTGAAGAGGAGTCATCAACCTATTTCTTCCATGTGCAAATATCAGGTAAGCAATTGCAGCCCTTCTTTTCTAATCCGTCTCGCCAATTCCGTGATCCACGTTTGGTGTGATCACTGCAGTTGAAGCTATATCCTGGTCTCAAAGACGAATTCAAGTAGATGCAAGTGGCAGTACCGTTTTTTTTATGAGAAGGCTGCTCTTGTTTGCTGACTGCTAGGAGTGGCAAGCTCTTACCAGTACTAGGTTAGCCATGAGAAGGTTTTGAGGAATTGAAAATGAATGTATAAATGTGTAGGCGAATCTTCTGCATCTGGTCTGTTGTCTGATATATTTTGTGTTTTTCCTTTATGTGTCTACAAGAACTGCACATGCACAGAATTATGGGAAATGAATATATTTCAACGTCACGGTTACAAGATTTTATTTTAAAAAATACAATATTTTAAAAATACAGTCATGTTTATCAATATCTTACTGATTTATGTTATAAAATATAATGTTATATGCATTTTACAAAACCATATCATAAATTCTAAAATTATCATTATGAAAATTATATATAATATAAAATTGTTAATTTGGTAATTATTTATTTGGAAGTTGAACAAATGTGTACTGTCTCACAGGTAGGAACTCTGAAGAATATGCCATTAATTTCAGAGAGTTAGTTAGAAGAAGCTTAGCTGAAAAGTAAAATTATTGAAAAGAAAATTGGTTATGTTTTACCTCAAACTAGGAAAACAGGAGGTCCTTCCAACACCACTGGGAATTCCTACTTATGATGTGATCCTTCCTGGAAAAGTTTGTACTAGGTAGAACCTAATTTTTTATTCTTTGCTACATCCATTCAGTTTCACTAAAAACATATATGTTAAAATATGTGTTATTTAATCTATTAAAATAACATCTGTTAAAAATACACATACATTAAGATATCAGTTAATTATATTCATTGTAACCAAAAATCTGTCTAACTTTTTTGAAAATACTGAAAATATTCTGTGAATTGGTTTTCACCACAGTATTGTTTGGCATCTAAGGAGTGAGTGGTAATTTAGTATCTAGGTAAATATCATGGTAACGTTTTAAACAATTGTAATTGTCTTTATTACAATGAATATTTTAGTTATTGATATGATTTTAATTATGAAACTGCAGCTATTAAACCATTTATGTCACCTTTAAATCTTTCAGATAGTGATCAGCAATATTGCCAGCAGTCAGGATTTCACAATCACTTTGTTAACTATCTAATAATTTCTCATGCAGCTAATGCTGATTCAGGTCATAGCACTGTTGCTTTTGAGCACTGTACTAAGGTTTGGAGCCAGACTTTCATATATGTTATTCCAGCAACAAAATTATAATTAACTCTTTCCTGTGCTGAGACCCCTGCTGAACATTCAGATCTATTCCTTTTCCTATGGATTTGAAAGTCTATTTCTGATATTGCTCCTTGGAACAGGTTGCCCAGAGAGGTGGTGGAGGCCCCATCCCTCCAGGGCTTGATGAGGCTCTGAGCAACTTGATCTAGTTAAAGATGTCCCTGCTTACTGCAGGGGGGTTGGACTAGATGACCTTTAAATGTCCCTTCCAACGCAACACATTCTATCATTCTATGAAATTACTAGATTAAATAAAGTCTATCTGTACTGTGATATTCGGGTACACGAGCTGAGCAACCCAAACTTTCACTAGATGCAGGCAGTTGCCTCTGGAAGTTCAGTTGCTTCTGGAAGTTAATGCCTCAGAGAGAGATATTCCAGGAAGGGGAAACACTTTCAGCCCTTATCAGAATTAAAACCTTCAACTGATGCAAGTTAAATAGTCCTTGTTTCCCAAGCTGTGGCCCAAAGTGATGGGTTTGAACTGCTTGCAAACTTAATGTAGGTTTAAGACTTCCAATAGAAGAGGGATGTTTCTGAAGGGCATTTACATGAGGGCTGTTTGGGAATTTTCTTTCAAAAAACATTTTTTTTCAAGTAGAAATTTCTATTTTCATTTTAAAAAATCACAGTTCTTCAGATTAATAAAGTCAATTCCAACTTTTCAAATTGTTTTGGGGAGGATGTACAAAGTGCCAGGAAATAGACTTCTAGCACTGTGAGTCTGGAGAGCCTTGGGGGCTGCCAGCCTCAGAGCCAGGCAAGGTGTTCAAGGTCTCACATTCAGCCCCTTTACGGCAGAGCTTCCTGGCCTTGACTGCTGCTGTGGCTGAGCTGACACTTCCAGGCTTCCTGATTCTGCTGTAGGGCAGTAAAACAGAAAATACAGACTGCTACTTGTATTTAATTTTGTCAAAAAAAAAAGAAAATCCATTTCACCGATAAGAATTTGGGGGGCAGGGGGGGGGAGGGTGTGACTTGGGAAAAAAACTTGACTGTTTCTCAGTCCGGCTTTAATTTTAATTGGCACTAAAAGGAATAAACCTGTCCTCTTTCAATAAAAATGTTGAGTAATATTTGAATTTTATTCCTACTGCACTCATTGTCACAGGCCTGACCTAGAATGTTATTTCATTTTGTGCTATGCTTGCTGCCCAAAAAATATAAGCTTATGCTTTTCTGGTGTTTGGAGAAAGGGACAAAGACCAATTTTTGTTAAAATGGAATGAGAAGCCAAGTCTGTGTACAACTTGCTCTAGGGATGATTTGTAAAACACAACTGAAACTGTGTATGAACACAAGGAACCTGGGAGAAAAATGGATGAAGAGCTGCTAGTCCAGGATATGAAACCAGAGATGGCAGAAGTAACAAAAAGCTACTGTAACTGAAGCCTAGGTGTAGGATTTAAAGGAACTAACAAACATAAGGGTGAAGGTGCCAAACTAAACACTAGTGAGGACAGACACTGTGAATAAGAACTAATATAAATAAAAGTACCTCTAATTGAGTCAAAAAATCAGTCTCTGATGAGGAATTATGATGCAAGTTTATTGGGATCGTGTTGGAAATCTCTGTGAATCCTTTAGATTAGATTTGGATATAAACAAAGATTATGGTAATTTTAGTTGAGACAAATACTGCTGCAAATGTATGTCATTATGGGAGACTATAACATTGGATATCCAACCTATGAATAACATAGGGCTAGTTAGTCCTGGATGGCATAGGTCTCACCTGACAACCCACTGAACCCATGAGAGGTGAGGGTCTTTCAGACTTTGTTTGGGCAAGTAGTAAAAGCCATCATAAAACACTTGGCCATGAAAAACACAAGTGATCATGATTTGCTTTTCTTTAAATGAAAGGGCAAAGAAAAGCAGATCTGCATTGCAGATAGGTGAACTAAGAAACTCTGGGAGCTAGTTAGTGAAGTCAAATGGACTAAAAAGGTAAGGAACTATATAGGACACCTGATTTTTTTTAAAACAAAAATGCAAACAGTATTCATGGTTTGCATTACAAATAGTTCGAACAATAAACTTAAAGGAAGTGATATTCAGATGTAATCCAGTGAATTAAGAGCTAAAAAAGGATATCTGCTTACTCGGAAGAGTGGGAGAAGAAGACTGATAAAAAAAGCTTAAAATTCAGAAATTATGGGATAAGGCAAGAAATATCAAGAATTTACAAGCTACTTTATAGCAGACTAATATAAATCATAGGAAGTTCTCTAGCCACATAAATGACAACGAAATAAAAATAGAGGGCTAAAACTGCTATGACACAAGATAGAAAATAAAAGATAAAATAAAATATAAACTAAAAAACTAAACTGAAGTAAAATAAAAATATAAGTAAATGTGAATAAAAGTCTATGTAACATCTTCAGCTGATATTTTCCCTCAGTTTTCGGTAAAAGTTTTGATGCTGAATACCAGAAAAAATGGGGGAAAGAGAATAAAAACATCACAACCCAGGTAGACTCAAAAAAATCATTGTGTTCAATATCTCATTTAATGGGAACAGAGTAATCCACCTTGCAGAATTCTAAAACTGAGATAAAACAAACATCTCAATTCAAAAAGTTGCTGAGGCACAATATATACACAGTCCTCCAGGCATTAAAGCTCTTTCCAAAATATGCAATACTTCAACTTATGCCCCCGCTTTGTATGAGCAAATTTGATTATACGAGTTCATTAGAAGGGGTTCCCTGATTACTGAATTATGCAGTATTTTGGCTTGGTGATAAAGGGTAGTCCCAGTCCTTCATTTCCTCCTTGAGTCAGTAAGCGGGTTTGGAATGAATTTAGTTTCCATTTTGGGACGCTTAGTGGAATTTTCTGAGTGGCAAATATTTTGAACAATAAGTAGTGGCAAGTGTTAAAAAATGTAGTCCTAAATACTTTCCACTGTCACTTGACAATGTCTATGTAGTTGTGACCATGTTTTGACATTTATGTCATACTTAAAAAATAGGGATTATTATTGGAAATCTCTGTGAATCCTTTAGATTGGGTGAGATGTACTTACAAAATTCACTTGTAAATCTAAAATATGTAATCTTTACATGGCAATGAGAATTTGAAGGCACAGATTTGATTGCTGTTAAATGACACAATCAAGTTCAATTTGAAGGCTCTGAGTTCTAGATCAAAGATCCTGCAGCCATGAGTCACAAAGTGTTGTTGCATTATAAAATCACCTGGTACCTCAGGTGCATTCAAAAAATATTGCTTAATTAACTTGTTACCTATGGGGTGTATGCCAAATACTGTGTCTTTCCACAACTAGCATAAAAACACAAGGCCAGCATACATTCTGTCCCTGTGCTTTGGCTGATTTGACAGCAAGATTCCTTGCCTGTGCCTGGTCTAGAACCTATCTACATTTCTACAAATTGGACTGCAAAGGCATAGAATGCCAAAAAGACACATACACAATGCCCAGAATGAGATATGATGCAAGCCAATACAAAAATAAAATAAAATAAAATAAAAAACACCACCAAAACTCTGGGAAAAAATCTTGAGAGGGAGATATATATATATATATATATGATTGTCAACTCTAAGATAGTACAGCCAACCCTCACTTTTTCATTTTATCTAATTCAGGATACAGAGGTACCTCACTAAGTGTTTTGATTCTCATTAGCTCTTTGCAGCACTTCACTGCCAAGGAACACTTGAAGGGATCAGAAGTTCAGGTTGTTGAATATCCAGACGAATTCATTACATTGGATCATAAAGTTGCCATAGTTGTTAGTTTCCAGTATTGCACTCATGGTTGAATTGGAAAAGCAGTTCAAACAGCAAATGGCAATTAAAATGGAGAATTTTATAGCTCTGTAGTTTTTGGAAAATGAGTGAAATCATAATTGACATAATGAAATCCTTGTTGGAATTTTAGTTTAAAATCAAGGTTTGTTTTTGTCAGATTTAAAAGAATATCCGGCTCCTCAAGTAGTTCAAGGAACATTCATTGTAGAAAACAAAATGCTTTGCTACCTCAACTTAAAAAAATTGATATGTTTAGTTTTCTACTTTCTAATATTTCAGTTTGTGTTATGTCTGGAACCCAGGGAGATGAATCAATAAAATCAAATCTTCTCTCTGTGGGAACCCAGAGAGAACATACTGTACCAGATGTTATTGTGAATAAGCTGCATAAGCAGAGCAAATGCCCAGTTCGTAAAATTCACTAGAGCAGAAGCTTTCAGCATCTTATTTAATCTAGCAGGATTTACCAAGACATGCTCCGGCAAGAGCTACTTACAAGTTGTTCATTCTAGTATTCTTCATCCAAGATAGTACTAACATCCATCTGATGATTTGATGTGGAGAAGCATTGCTATCACCAGAAAAGATGGCTTCACAAATATCTTAGTGGCAATCATACATATGTATATGCCTTTAACTTCTAAGCTCATTATCAGTCTATCAATTACAGTAAAATGGTTTTAAGCCTCCAGCTTTTCCTTCCAATTGGGTTCCAGTCTCCCTGACCTAGGTAAGAGCTTCTGCTTTACATCAAAGAATTAGCCGCGGTCTGAACTCTCTTTTCATACCTGAAATCAAGTAGTTAGTCTAAAATAAAGCAGGTGTCTAGGACAGTAGAGAAAAATAGCTGCTGCAACAAGTCTGTAAAAACATGTCACTTCCACCAAATATCTCTTCAGTGGATGCCAGCAAATCCCTATCTCTTGTCTCCCACTCGAATGCTGTGGTGCCTGTTATGAGAAACTCTGTTAGGAAGACAATTCAGAAGGGAGATTAGGTTGCTGCTTCTTAAGGTATTTAAAATGGTAACTGGAAAACTTGAGCTGTAAAAAGTTGAACTAGCTACTGCTTAGCGAGTGTTCTGTTCTGCTTATTATCCATGATGGCAGCAAACAAATTCTTCTCCACACTAAATTCTGATGATGGGTTCTCCTATGATTATGAAATCCAAGGAATGTTTTCACCACACAATTGTCAGACTGAATTTGGTGTAGCTCTTTAAAAAAAAAAATAAATAAAAGGGCTCTCTTTTCTTCGGCTAGCTGGATACTTTGTTTCAAATGTACTTACACCCCTGTAAATCATCTTCTGCCATTTTTTCATGTTGTTGTTAGGAGCATCACGAGCTCATAAATCAGTGGACTTTTCACATTTTTAGGATTATCTCTAGAAAATCTTTATAACCCTTAAGCTGACTCCCACAGGAGTGTTTACCACGCTTAAATGTCTTATGGGATAGTCCGCCTCCACACATTTAGATCACATGGCCAACCACTTCAAATGTACATTAGAGAAATCCCCGATGCATTTGTTCTTAGTAGGACTTCAGTGTCTGCTACCTCCTGCCACCAGAGAATTTCCATGGTCTTTGAGGCAACTTAAGGAGAAGTGAGAGTTTCTTAATGTGGCTGTGTGACAACACACTGGAGATGTTACAACATTGTCTTGCAGGACTTAAGTTTTGTTCTCAGTTTGATGCCTCCTCTCTTCACAGTCTCATCCAGAGTCTTCTAAAACCCTTAAAGCCTTTGATAATCTGTGGTTTATTTCATCATGTGGGCATGCATCCTATAAATGATGCTTCTTAGTGAATGACTTCATCCAGTGCAGACAGCAAATGCCTAATGGTGATGTTAGCTAGCATTAGCAGGAGCTGATTGATAAGTGTTTTTTATCTTTTTTTAATGAAGAGTAAAAACACAGTTATCACAAGTCCTATGGATCCTATAGCTACCAATAACACATTTTTTTTCAATGCAGTGTTAGGATCACCTGGATTATTGTTATGCAGAACCAATGGATCAGAAGGGAAGAACCTAACACTGAGCTCATGAGAGAGTGTTGTTAGTAAAACAAGAAAGGCCTTCAGAGAGACAGAGGATTTCATTAAAGATCCTGGGCTGAAAATTCTTGCTGGGAATGGAGACTAGGTGAAGACAAGGTGCAATTATTTCCCCATTATGGGGTAGAGAGTGGATAAATGACAGGCAATTCATAACATAGGAAGAAAGGTAAGATAAAGGAAAATAGTTAAATCAAAATGAAAAATTTCCCTCCTTATATATTTATGACTTAGATTTATGAGATTCTTATTCCTGATGGACAACTTGCAGACTAACGAGCTTTTAATTGTCCTTGATGCAATTAAGGGTGATGGTCTTTTGCTAAATCCTGAGTTTCAGACATAGTTTATGTAAGTCGTTCACATTACTCAACCTATAATGATGTACTTGGCTTCATTGTTTGTGGTCTGTTTCTCATTTGTCTGGCATTACATTCTAAGATTGCAATGACTCATATTTCCTTTAGTTTTACAACAAAAAGCACTAGCATGTATTGCATGAGACATCTCAAATTTATTCACTTGTTTGTGGTCTTCTCGTGCAGGATTCTCAAGCAGGTGTATCCAGACACATACCTCTGCATTCAGGGGATAAATATGAACTCTCTGCTGTATTGTCACTATAGTGACTCCTTCACTATATAAAGACTGACTTATTTTTGAAGTTTTTAATATAATTTGAAAATTTTCAGTCCAGGATGTTCCTGAGAAATGATTTAAACATAGTCCTTTATTTTCAATAGAGATTGAGACCTATGTCTTTCTTCTTAGATTTTTTTTTTTTAAAGGTGTGGAGGAGAAAGCTATAGTTAAACTATATCATGTAGGAGGAAACAAAAATTGCACATAACCTACTTGGCAGTGCTTCCAGCAAACCTTGCTTAACCTTTATTCAGACAAAGCACTGCTAAAGTTCCTAAGTCTTTTACCTGAAGCAGAAAGGCAAGGAGCTGGCCACTGTGGTGTTACAGTATGTTTTCATTTATAAAAAAAAGAACTGCTGTATTTTTTAATTGGCTTTAAGTCAATTAGTATTTTCGCTGTAAACAATAAAAATGGCTATCCAAATGTTCATACTGATAAAGTGAAATGGATTCAAGAATTTTAATAGACTTTGGGATCTGACTTTTATGTATATTCAGACAGCAGAAACAACAGTGTAAACTTCAGCATATGCTAACCAAAGTATGCACTCAGATTCCCTCAGCAGTCTATACTTCAACGGTTTCTGCCTGCCCATGGCTTCATTGTCACTGGGTCCTGTCCAGCTGGGATTATTACAATTAAAACTATTAAAATTAAACCAGAGAGTTAAGTGTATGCTACTGTCTTACCTTCACTTTGTCATCCACATACACAACCAGAATACAATATGCCCAGGAAGAAAAAGCCTAAAGAAAGAAAGGATAAACTGTGGGCAGGTACAGAGGTTTTGGAAAAATAGAACAATCAGTTTTTCTGCCAGGCCTGGAAATAAGATAGAATTCAAGAGGACATTGAATTCCTAGGCTCTAGATTCCTATGGATATTCCTTTGGGCCTGTCACTCCAAATTGGTACGTGGCAGGGAAAAGGGTGGAAGAAGACATTGAAAAGACCTAGCAGAGACAAAAGATTTTTGAGAGAAGGATGCATGTTCTTCTACTTTGGATGGAGAATATTTTTCAAAGGACTTCAATAATCAGTAGGACCTACCTAGTGGGTTGAGCTCAGAGGAACTGTATAATTATTACAGAGGACTCTGGATTTGATTGAAACTGTGAAGCAAACCAGTGAAGCTTGGGAAGTCATATTTTGGTGACAAACAGATTTTCTTTGCACTTGCAAAGAGTCACATAGTAGTTTCAGTTCTACACATAATTAGAGTATTTAATAAAGCTCTATTAGGTTCATCTGTAATCTCTAAATAAAAAAAAAGGAAAACCACCACCACAACAACAGTGACTACAACAACAGACAACCCCCCCCAAAAAAAAAAAACCCAAAGAGATGACCTGGAGATCCTGAACTACAGACTGCAGCAGCTGGATGCAGAGAGCCAAAATTTTGTGGTCAGGATCTGCAAAAGCTCATCCTCTGTGGATAAATAAAGGGACAAACCTACACAGAATAGTCACCAGGAGGTTCTGAATAAAGTCTGTGTTGAAATAATTCTATCTTAGTTATACATAGACAGATTTATCATTGACAACAGAAACTCAAAAAAATATGTAATTAATCTAGTGATCATTTTGTCAACAAAAAAAAAAGGCAGTCAAACATTTTCTTGTTCTCTGATTATTGCAATGGTTTTAATAGAAGTTGTGTATTTCTTCAACTATCAAAACATGTTCTGTCTTCCTGCAGGGGCCAAAAAATTAATTTGTAAATCCTAAGTCCTCCTGACCATGGAGAAAGCTTGTGTGTATGCCTGCAAGCTGTTGTTGGCTTATTCTCTTCCTTTTTGTTTTCTTTTTCCATGGCACCCTCAGCACTGACCCCTGAAAACCAGGCACAAAACCCCAATTTATTTTTCTTTTCTATGAACAAATGGCCAATAACAAAAATAAATATAGACGAATGGATGGCCATTGCCCTGATTCATTTTGGCAGTTCACAATAACCTTATGTAAAATTCAGTTGGTTCCTGGAGTTTGACTGTACATGATTATTGATGCATTTCCTGGGGTCTTAGCTCAAATTCACTCAATCAACCCCCTAAGCAACTCCAAGGATTCCAAATCTCTTTCTCCAGGGCACACTATTCCACAGACAGTATTTGTTTTCTCAGAAATTACTTTTAGTAGCATACCAAAAGAAACTTTACATCCCTACACATGAATTTATTAAACAGATTATCCCAAGATTTCAATAAGCAGTGCAAAGTGATGCTGATGAAAGCAATCAGCTTTCAAACTGTTCAAGTATAGAACACAATGGATTTGTAGGCAGTGGAAAGGCTTCCCCTTCCCTTTCCAAGGTCACTTCATTTGGCTTTGGATTAGGCATCATGATTATTATTTTCCCGTGAGGACAATGAGGAAGGTCTGCATTCCTCATTCCATCATGCAATTCACCTTGACATGCTTTTTACATTTGAAACTGTCCCAAAAATGTAAAATATGATAGTTGTATTACCTAGATGTTTTATTTTCAGAATAGCATTAACAGGAATATTAGTTTCAGGAAGAGCAATAAAAGTGAAAACATGCATTACATAATGTAGTTTAAAGAACCTGCAAAGAATTAGTTGGAACTGTAAATACACTCAGATGGACTGTAATAATTTTGAATCAGAAAGAGATCACTAAGACTCAAATTTCATATGGGCAAAACTCTACTTTCCTAACTCAAATGAGTAGCCCCACAGGAGTCAGTGAACCAGAAGAGGAGTAATTTTGTTTATGCAGGGCTTACAGACAAAAAAAAAATCTCCTATCTGCATATTCCATGCTCTTTCTTCTTAGGACAGACCTGAAAGCTATCCTTCCAACAGCAATTATTCAGAATGCCATCTTAACATGCCTCCTTCTTGAGCTGACTGATTTTCAAAAGCAGGGGCCAAGAATGGTGAAAATTGGATGGAAAGGACCATCAGTCATCCCAAGCAGCAGTGCAGGAGTAGGAAAATAAGGCAGTTTCATCCTAGAAGATGGAGCATCTCCAAAGCGAGAAGTTTGTGCAAAGAGCAGTCCCAAAGGCAGTATTACCACACTGTCATAAAATTCTGGTTTTCTGCAGCTCTGCACTCTACTACATGCAAAGTCAAGACTGAAAAAGACACAACACATTACTGGCTTACAGATACCATTACCCAGGAAAGGGTCGGGGCTCCAGTGGGTTTAACTGTGTCTAAAGTTCAGTTAATGTGAGGTCTCCACCCATGGCTAGTGTGGCCCGCTGGAGAGGAAAACCATTGCAAGTTTCAGATGTGAACCCCAACTTTTATCTTAAACTATGGAATCTGAAAAGAACAAATTTAGTAATTAAAGATACGTTATGTTCCATTCCCATAACTTTAAGGGGATTTCATATTATACAGAATTCTAACTAGTAGCAGTTTGTGGACATTTTTTTCAAGCTGTATCACTTTGCAAGTTTTCCTCTATAACACCAGATAAAACCATACTATTCTAAATACATCCTATAACTCTATGGCTTTTCCAGCTAGTGCCACAACGAACCATATTTAAGATTAACAATTCGTATAAACTGTGAGTCTAGCAAGATCATTTAAAAGAAATTATCCTCTTTACCTTATCCTTTATCAAATATTCACAGAAATTATTGAAATTAAATCCTTATTAAAAATTATCATATTAAATATATAAGGCACAAGTGACAATAAACACAAAAAATACAGAATGTCTCCAAAACAAAATAAGACTCTCCATGTTGAAACTCCTTTACAGAATGAAGACTAGAAGAGCTGTCAAAATAACCTGCTGTCCTCTCTTCATGTTATATTTTCTAATATAACCTGACCTGCTGTTCAGAGAAGGAAGCACTGGGGCACTTGGGATGATGGGCAGGGTGCAAGAGGTTACCAGCATGAACAGACAGCAGAGTCCACCTCCCAGTCCTACAGATCTTGAAGTGTTAGTGGAAGGGCCAAGGCCACCCTTACAGCACTTGCTCCTTGGCTGCAGGTCTCTGACCACCCTTTGCAGCACATTCATATTTGAAAGCCCCTCTTCAACAACAGCACCTATTGCAATGCAGAGATATGGAGCTCCATTATCCCTTAGTCTAGTCCAGGATGCTGACAAAAATGGCGTGAAGCTTCAGGCACACAGAGGAACCTCCATGATGGCCTAAGCAGAAAAAATAGAAAGAAGAAAACAAACACTGATGTGAAAAAAGTGTCTCTCCCTGTATCATGTGTCCTCCATACACAAAACCATCATAGTCCAATGTCAAAGCAAAGTTGAAAACAGATGATCCCTGAAGATAACACACCCACGTCAGAAAGGGAATTCAGAAGTAGCAAACACATGGTTTTCCCCAAGAAACATGCATCAAAAGTGAGTCTCTCTCTGACAATACAGAGTTTGCAGCAGAAATACCAAATATTCTGATACCTACAAGTTTTCAGTAGGCATACTGGCCTTCTCTTTGCCCTCTATTTTTCTCAAAAGACAGAGATTCTGAGTGATAAGAAGCAGTGCATTATGAAAAATAAAAACAGCTGAAGAGGTCTGTCTAAAATAAAGTAGCAGCACAAAGCTGAGCAATCATAGGCATGAATGCTCACAAGGCAGTTCAACCTTTCCAAGATTAAGATATGAAAGCATTATTGGGGGAAAAAAACCAACAAAACAAACCCAAAAGCCAAACCAAACAAAAAAAAACAACCCCTCCCCCAAAACTAATGCAGCATCAAAAGCAGACTTGATTAGATTTGTTCACAAAGCTCTTGGAATGATTCTAGCTGGAATCTGAATCTCTAAGCTTTTGGTCCAGAAGAGAGAACACCAGTAAACCCATGCTAGATTTTGCAGCATTTTACTTGTACAGTCTGATCAGAGTTCAGCTTGTAGGATCCAAACACGGTTGAGAAACATTTGATTATGATTATTTTATTTGATTTTCTGAAGTATTTGCACAATATTCTTGTTACTTTGAAGATACCTCACTTCAAGCTGTTCAGCTTTTATTCAACAAAGCCAAACACAATTTCTTTTTATGAAACATTGTAAATATAGAAAGCTGTAAATTAAGTTGCTTTGGAGCAGAGAAGGCAATTTAAGAAATGTCAAGTGATATATCTAGCTTTGAAATCACTCTCCATGGGAAGAAACAGGACTTTCCGTATGTTCCTGACACAATGAGAAGAAAAAAGGATAGGAAGAAAAAAAGAAAATAACTACGTATTTACATTATAACACATACCAGTCGGTAGAAGAGATACTTAGGAAAAGAAGAATTGTGCTTATGACCACAAAACCTAGGTGTTAGCATAAGTATTAGCAGTACGCTCCAAATTTTTTAAGTTATCAATCAATTACTGTAGTACTTATTAGAATATATGCTTTATTAGAACATATGCTTTAACTACTTCTTTGCCTAAAATAATCACTTAAAAGCTTGTACTATTAGTTACATACCACAGTGTTTTTGGAACTATCTTAATAAAACTAAGTAATTAAATAATTATTCAAGAAAGCACGTATATTACAATACTAATATGAATGGGTCTGTTAATGATACAAGCTATTCTTGCTTTTAATCATCCAACCATTTCACTCTAGATAGACCTGAAAGGTATTATTCTGTATGAGCTGGTAAGTATTAAAAGCTTATCACAAGCGAAGATTTTGGAGCAGAGGTTTCCAAACTGGTGTGCTGAGCAGAGCTTGAAGAGTTCCACAAACAATGGTGATGGGTGAAGCACTTCTACACAAGCAGTTCCAGCTGGACCCTACTAGGTCACTGCTGTGCGCTCCAGAGGTCACCTCTTGTCAGCCTGTGGGATTTGCAGGTTTTGATCCAAGAATACAACCAGCACTGGAACCTGCTCTTCAGGCTCAGCACATGGGAGCAGGGCCATGCTTGGAGGCTGGAGTAAGATGCTCTACATACGCTTAAGGCCACAATAGCCTTGGCAAAGCAGCTGAGTCTGAATGGGAATGCACAATGAGAAGGCAGGACCTCTGTGGTGGGGTCCCAGCTATAGGGGTTTGCAGGAGAAAGATGGCAAGAAGGGGAGAGAGATGTTAGACTTCCATTTCACACACA